>JAYRBT010000082.1:108231965-108246496 GCA_036023395.1 Myiotriccus ornatus
CACAAAAACTTCTCAAAATGTTCACCCAATTAATTACAAAGTAACACTTTGGGATTCCAACTATTTAGTTACATTTGTAGTTTTCCATTCAAATACTGGGGGGTTTTATGGTGTCTGCACTAAACATTTCAGGGAACCTGTACAATTCTTTAGTTCACAGATGAAGTTACCTGCCTAAGAAACCTTCTCCTTTAGAAATCAACATGAAAGTAATTTGATCTGTTCCTTGAAGAACAATTATTTACCTTTAAACAAACAATTTCAACATTCAAAGCTTCCCTGAAAGTAAAACTAAGTGGATTTTTGTGTTTCAAATAGGACAAAAATTTCCTAATTAACAAAGAATTACTTCTTTCAAATTTTAACACATTTCAAATTGGTATCATCCCCCCTCTTTTCCCCATATATGTTCCCTCCCACATAAGTACAGCTCTTCTCTTTGATATTTTCCTATTCCACCACTAAAATAATGTCATTTTTTCATATAAATCACTAAGCAAATAACCTCTGGAGATTGTGCACTGTATCCTTCTTTTTAGCATGATACCAAAAGCCAAAGTCACCTGAGTTCTATCTCTGCAGAACAGTAGGTTTATAAAAATATGATCTTAATTCCCATATATCAGGCGTGGTGGGTTGATCTGGATAACAGGTAAGCCCTCATCATTGCTTGTTCACTCCCCTGCAGTGGGACAGGGGAAACAATCAGAAGGGCAAATGCGTTAGGAACCTGATAAAAGTACAGAACTGTGACCAAGCCTTTCAAACAAGTCCAGAACAAAGTCAAGAGGACCATGTAAGTGTTGTCAATTTTTACGGGAAATGTTACTGCAGTCCAGATAACGTAGATATAAACCTTGATAAAACAGACTTTCTGCAAAAGCATCTGTATCTCCCCTTTGTTGAAGGACAAATATACTCCTTCTGACAGAGGAGAAAGATTTGAAAAGACACACAAGACTTTAGTGAGAGAGAAAGCTAGAAAAGACATTTATCTCAAAAGCAGGCACCATGAAAAGACATAATCAATAAAAATACCACCAAAAAAAACCCACGAAAAACCCAAACCAGGAAGTCTGCTGCCTTGGCTTAAGTATTCAAGAGTGCTCTTGCTAACAGGAAACTCAAATGTAGCCATGTTTTTATCAAGTTACTCTTGTAGTTTACCCCAATCTAAGACCTCCTTTTCCGAGCTGATCTGCTTGTCAACTCACCATCCAGCTCCACCCAAATACATATACACAATGAAACATTCTCCTTTCTGTGCAGTCTCTGTCCCAGCTACCTGGGTCTCCAGCACAATCACAGTTACAAAGAGCACAGATCTATCAGTTTATTCATCTGTCGTTTAACAGCTGATTAGGTAGCAGCAGATGCTTGAGCAGCCAATTAATTACATCAGAAGCTAAAAGCATTACGCAAAAATCAAAGATATTAATTTAGTCCTAAAAATAAATCTCTGGCACAAGTTGGTTGGCAAAGACCTACGAAAAAGAGCACAGTTCAAATGTCGTATCAGCCAACAGCAACAAAGCATTAAAGATAATCCACACGGGCCAGAAGCACAACAGAGAAATACATCTTGTCTGCTAGTGTAGTAGGGAAGACTGACAGCAGAATACCAAGGGCTGGAGTTTGATGACTCCCACAGCAATCTTGGTACTGTAATATTCATCAACTTCCTGAGCTTGGCACAGGTTTCCACGAACCTTACCTATGCTGTGATGACACGTTTCTGAGGACAACTGCATGAAGTTCAATAGGGCAAAGCGCTGGGTCCTGCACTTGGGTCACAAGAATCCCACACAGCACTACAGGTCTGGGGAAAGAGTGGCTTGAGAGCTGCTCAGAAGAAAGGGACTTGGGGGTGCTGGTTGACAGCTGGCTGAACATGAGCCAGCAGTGTGCCCAGGTGGCCAAGAAGGCCAGTGACATCCTGGCCCGTATCAAAAACAGTGCGACCAGCAGGGCCAGGGAAGTGATTATCCGCCTGTACTCTGCACTGGTGAGGTCACAGCTCAAATATTCCAGCCAGTTTTGGGCCACTCACATAAAAAAGAACATCGAGGTGCTGGAGTATGTCCAAAGACAGGCAATAAAGCTGGTGAAGAGTCTAGAAAACATGTCTTACACGGAGAAGCTGAGGGAAGTGGGGTTGCTTACCCCGGAAAAGAGAGGGCTCAGGGGGACCTCACTGCTCTCCACAACTACCTGAAAGAAGGTTGTAGTGAGGTGAGAATCAGTCTCTTTTGCCATGTCTCAAGTGAAAGGACGAAAGGAAATGGCCTGAAGTTGCACCAGGCAAGGCTGAGATTGGATATTGGAAAAAGTTCACTGAAAAGAGTGGTTATGCATTGGAATAAGTTGCCCATGGAGGTGGTGTAGTCGCTGTTCCTGGAAGTGCTCAAGAAATGTGCAGATGTGGTACTTGTGGATTTGGTTTAGGGGTGATTATGGTGGTGCTAGGCTGATGGTTGGACTACCTGATCTTGAAGGTCTCTTCCAACCTTGATGAGATTGGGATTATGTGAATAAGACCCTTACCATGCTGGAGTGCCCCTCAAGTCTTTCTATACTAATGAATGCAATTAACTTAAGAGATCTCTGTGCAGTACCAGGCCTACAAACTTACCAGGAATCACAGAGACAGGGTGGGATGGCTCCCATGACTGGAGTGTTGCAATAGAGAGATAAAAACTGTAGGGAGGACAAGAAAAGAAGATGAAGAGTACCCTTGCCCTTGGTGGAAGACAATCAGGTCAGGGAACACTTAAGCAAATCAGACACAGATAAGAACATGGGCCCTGATGGGATGCACCAAGTGCTGAGGGAGCTGACAGATGTCATTGCACAGCCACTCTTGACAATCTTTAATCCATCATGGTGAGTGGAAGAAGTGCCCGAGGGCTGGATGTTACTCCTATTTTCAAGAAGGGCAAGAAGGAGGGCCCAGGGAAGTACAGGATGATCAGCTTCTACTTTATCCTTGGGAAGGTGATAGAGCAGCTGAACCTGGAAACCATTCTTCAGATACAAGAAAATCATCAGGAATAGTCAGCATGGCTTCATCAAGGAGAAGTCATGCTGAAGCAACTTAATAACCTTCTATGATGAAAGGACTGGCCTGGCAGATAAGAAAAGAGCAGTGGACATTGCCTGACAGGACCTCAGTAAGACCTTTCACACTTGATTCCATAAGATCCTCACAGAAAAACAGTTGATGTACAGGCTGGTCAACCAAACAGTGAGGTAGATCAAAAGCTGACTGACTGACCAAGCCCAAAGGGTGAGGTCAGTGACCTGTGGTGTACCTCAGGGGTCAATGCTTGGTTCAGTCTTGTGTAACATCTTCATTAGTGATCTGGATGACAGGCAGAGCATACCCTCAGAAAGTTTATTTATCACACAGAAAAGGGGTAAGTAGCTGATATGCCAGAGGGCCATGATGTCATCCAGAGTGACCTCAGCAGGCTGGAGAAATGTGCTGACAGGAACTTCATGAAGTTCCACAAAGAGCAGTGCAAATTCCTGCACCTGGGGAGGAACAACCCCATGCACAAATATATGCTCAGGGGCACCCCACTGGAAAGGAGCTTGGCAGAAGAGGCTTGGAGGACCTGGTGAACACCAAGTAGAACTTGAGCCAGCAGTGTGCTGCCAAGGAGGCCAACAGCATCCTGGGATGCATTAGGAAGAATGTTACCAGCAGGACAAAGTGATCCTTCCAGCCTTCACTCAGCACTAGTGAAGCCACATCTGGAGTACTGTGTCAAATTCTGAGCTCCACAGTAGAAGAGAGGAGAAATGGAGAAAGTCCAATGGGCCATGAAGAAGACAAAGGGACTGAAGCATCTCTCCTATGGTGAATGGCTGCAAGAGCTGGGACTGTTCAGCCTGAAAAGAAGGTGCAGGGGAATTACATTAATGGTGTGTCGGTACATATACAATGTATATGAAGGGAAGGTGCAAAGAGGGACAGATCCAGGCTCTTTTCCGTAATGACTAGTGACAGGACCAGAGGCAATGGACACAGACTGAAACACCGGAGGTTCCATTCAAACACCAGGAAACAGTTCTGTACCACAAGGGGGATGGAGCACTGGCACAGGTTGCTCGTAGTGGTTGTGGAGAATACCCTCAGAAATATTCTAAAGTTGTCTGTACGCGGTCCTGGTGAACTGGCTCCAGGTGACCCTGCTTGAGCAGGAAGGCTGGACCAGGTGACCTCCAGAGGTCCCTTCCAACTCAATTGTTCTGTGATTTCGCTTCTATTAGTGTTTTTTTGCATTTGCACTAACCATCACTGTCAGAGTGCAAGGCCACGCACAAACCAGGAAGGCAAAATTTCACATGTAACCAAAGAAAACATCTAATAATGTAAACACCTAGAACCAGTTTTATTCATATTCTCCTTATTTAACTGTACAAGGTCTGCAGTAAGAAAGAGGATTTCCGACTCAAGAAACAGAATACAGACTGTCACACAGGTAATCAAATGGGAACTGCAGTGAAAAATGAACAACACAGCCATATAGAACACCTTGGAATCAATACTATACTCAGTGTTCCACTTAAAGCATGAGCTCACACCTAATTCTGATGAAATTTTACTGTCAATTGATCCAGATCTGTATCAGCAATCATGAGCACACAGGCACTCGCAAGTCATCAAAAGTCCTGGGTTTAGGGCATTATTTAAAACTCATTCTGATAAAGCATATTAGGGCATTAAAAGGATCATCCTGTATTTCAGAGGACATATTAAAAATATCAGATGGCTCATTTTTTGTCTTAATTTTTTTATAGCTCACTAGTTATTAATAGTTTTAACTGCTAGAGTGAAAACAAGACCACTCGGGCGGGGGGTGGCAGCAATGTATTAATTCTTGAAGTATAAAAATAACTGTTAAAATGGTTCAATGTTTTGCATCAGGTAGCTTTCTGTTATTAAAATATTCACCCAAAGACTATTTAGACTATTTTTTTAAAGAAAAAGGTCTCATTCACAGATCACTCTCTCTCAGGGAATCAAGTTCCTTCCAAGCAGTACACCAAAAAGTAAAGCACTTCTCACAACACTGCATTATTTTATAACCCCTCAGATTCACAGAAAAAGCACAGGACTCAGTTTTACATAGAAACTCAGTAATTTGTCATGCTGTACACATACACCAAAGCAAAGCCAAAAAAATATGCCACACACTTAGAAGCAACCAACGTAGTAAAGCATACAACAGAACAAGTAAAACTGAAACTGGATCAATGACTGACGTCCTGAATAACAGTAGGAATTTAAAATGTGAATACTTTAGCAACATAGAAAAGTATTAATTAGATTACAAACAATGATTTCTTAAATGCCAAACAAAAGATGAACAAACTTGGAGATCACAAATTTTATTTCAAAATGCAGCTTTTATCCTAAAAATAAAAACAAAAACAAAACAACAAAAAAACCTCAAACCAACAAACCCAAAAACAAACAAGGAAAAACCCTTATCTCAAGAATGCTATCAAAGGAATAAGTAAGAAGTTGACCCCCACAACCTTAAAAAGTAAGAAGATGATCGACCATCTGAGAATTATACACTGATCTTTCCAGGGAAAAAAAATTGCTGGAAAGCTCAGCTAGGAGATACTTCATAGAGAATCTGTGGATGCTGCAAAATTCAAATGCAAGAAATACAGCTTTACAGAAAATAGGTCTTTCCAAAGGACCATTGACCCTAAAGTTACTCATCTGCTAGTCAACACCTGTTTTACAGGACTTCTGAAAAGCACATTTAGCATAATGCATAAAAATTGGATTCAAAGGAGTTAATAGAAAATTCTCCACTAGTAATTGTAAATGGGGAATCATCCCATGGGGGCATTTCTAGACCACATCCCACATGGATATGTTCTCATCTTGAGGTTATATGGTATTATTCTCAGCAATACTAGAGATACAAATAAACTATTGGCAGAGTTTATGCATAGCAAATTATCACAAAAGTGTTAAAGATTAAATTCTACAATTACTCTAAATATACAGTAAATAGAGCTCAACTGTTGTTCTAAAACATCTAGGATCTAGAAATATTTTCCACTACTGGATAATGACTTTAGTTTGTCAAATTGATTCATTGAACAATTTAGCAGTGAAGGATGATACCCCAAATAATGTCAGACTGTTGCTAACTAGTTCCTATTCACAAACTGAAATTTACCATGAATATCAATAAATACCATAGTAAGTGTTCAACTTCCTTAGGATTTTATTTGTTTTTACACATTTGTTGTTAATCAGAAGTTGTTTTTAAAGTAGAAGCAACCACCAGGAAAAAAGTAAAAAAATGTATGCCTTAAAATATAATTTTACCAGATTTGTTGTTGAATATTTAATAGCAGTTTTGCGCTATTTGCAAATTAACAATAAATTCAAACTTCTTTCACAGGGATGGTGAGACTGCATTGTTTTTTTAATACTTCAGACAACCTCTGTATACTCACTGCCACAAAGGATATATGCCAAATGGGTATGTCCTCTGACTGCAAGTCTGAGGAATAAAGTAAATGTCAGTTCACTGTTTACTGGAGACAGTAGAAAAGGGAGTCTCACTGATCAAGTCTCCATTTACGGGAGAAAAAAACATTAAATCAAAATTTCTTTCCCTAGCAGTATTTTTAAGCATGATAGAAGATACAATGTTTAATATAATTTCTAAGACATTTCACACTATTCTACCCTCTCAGGATACTAGGTGATTATACAGCAATCCATAAAATAGCTCAATAAATGCACAATGAACTGAAGGTAAAGGACAACTGCAAATCTAAGAAAGTGAACTGACCACTGACAATACCTTGCAAAAAAGCATCTTTTATATCTTAAAGTCCTGAAACCGATCTCTACACTGTGTTCACAAGAATCTAACACTGGATCCCACAAAATGCAGAATAATTGCATGATGCTTCCCGTAATATAATTGCATAATTTGAATACAAAAGGGGGGACTGATACCTTGGAGTTTTGATTTTTTAATTTTTGTAGATCTTAGAAGTAGTTATATAGTAAATGTAGATTTTAGAGTAGCAGCATATTATCCCTTTACCCTTTAACATACCAGCAAACCTAAAACAGACTAAGAGCTGTAGAAAAGCAAGCAGAGATAGTCACTTGTAGAAACAGTCTTATTAATGAATAGCCAGTAGATAAGCCATCTTTCACCACAAACAGGTATGGAAATGCTTAAAGCTTTGGCCATGTCAGTAAACCATCACAGTTCAAATAAATATTCCCAGGGAATACAATCTCTCCTTCTCAAGCCACGAAAAGAACACATTCAAATAACTGGCTGGCTTAAGTGAAAATTCATTTCACATGGGGTCTAGTAATTACTTTGTCCTTGTGAAGTTAGCTGCACATCGTAAGTGCCTCATTTTTTTCCCTTTTCTGTCTAAGAATAACATCTTAATATGAGTATTCATTGAAATCTTATGTAGGCAAGTTCCCTGACTAATAACTACTAATACCTAAGGACTTCAGGAAAACTATCGGATAAAGATGGAAAACAACTGATTCAGAAAGAAACATGCATGTTTAGTCAAAACTAATGTGTTGGTAAAAGTGAAAGACAGTGAGGTGCTAGGAGTGACTGTGCTGTGCCAACATAATGGAAAAGTCTTTGTACTTCCCAGAATAAGGCAGAAAACTTACCTGTCTGAGTTCATAATGACCTCAAGCTGTTACTCAGAATACTGAAGAACATCTGACCGCTTGAAATCAGAGATCAAGCAGAGAATGTTTAAACCTCATTCTCCTCTTTGCACAAGAGAAAAAGGAAAGACCCTATTAATCAGAAAGTTGACTAAAATTTTTCAATTAAAGGATTTGATTAAAATTTGTGGAACTGAAGCGAAAAACTGCAATGCAAGCAAAAAAAGGCCTCTGCAACTAATGAAAGTACCCCTGCCTCCAAATGACGCCTTTAATAACAGGTGAACTTCAATAATGAAATATAGCTGAAAATAGCTCCCAAACAACAACCAGGTCTGTAGTAAAGGCATTTCCCTGCAGAAATTATGAAACATTGGGACAGACAAGTTTCATTCACTCAAAAAACTTGGAAGATACCCATAAGAACAATTCCCAAAGAGGAGTAAAAGAAGGCTGTAAGAGCAGAAAAAGAAAATACAAACAAGAACATCTACAACATCCTGAAAAACTCATCAGCCTTTTATCAGGTATCTCCACACAGCATCAAAGAAGAAGAGTAACCAATGATTTAAGAGGCTAGTTGTATTATTCCTATTTCAGTGCAGCCCTTGAGCTGCAGTAAACCCATACACAGGTTCTATTACAAAACCCTTAGACAAGGTATTGCCATCCATGTATCGTTGTGGCAAACACAGTCAACAGTATCCTGCCCTGTATTAACAACAGCAGACCTATAACAGCAATTATTCTCCTCTATTTAGCAGCTTGTGAAACCATGTTTGGGTTACCATGTCCAGTTTGGAGATCCAAGTAAGAGACAGACATTAACATTCCAAAGTGAGCCCAGAGGAATCCTTCCAAAACAGAGCATATTTTGTACAAGCACAAACTAAAAGAAATGGGTTTGTTCAGTCTCAAGTAGAAATGGCTAAGAGAAGGATGAATTTTTTGCTGTCTTCAGCTATACAATAGAACTGTACAGAGACGACTAAATTGAACACTTAAAGGTACACAGTGAAAAGACACAAGGCAATGAACACAAGGCACAAGATATGATATTGCAGTTGCATGTTACAATCTTCTCACAGTTGTCAAACACTGGAAGAGGTTTCCCAGAGAGACAGCAGAATCTTCATCCCTAGAGTTATTCAAAACTCAACTAGACATGGCCCTGAGCAATCCAATCCAGTAGGATCTGCCTTCAGCAGAAGGTTGGATGAGGTGACTTCTAGGGGTCCCTGCCAATCTAAATTTTTCTATAATCAAACACCAAGTTTTTAGTAATACCACAACAGCCATAGATGACAGGAACAAAGAATATCAGCACAAAAACTGTGCTCACATTTAGGGGCTCAGCACGTGGAAACACTGGTAAACATTCATCTTTCCGACAGCACTTGCAGCACTCTCCTCCATTTTTGCACAAGTTTAAAAAGGAGTGATATCATCCATTCTTATTAGGAAAACTACTTCCTAATAACAGAATAGGAAATAGATTTATCTAAAGTTGTAAGCTAAACCCAATGGAGATGCTTCAAAGTTCCAACTAGCCTGGACAGCTGTCCTTTGGTTAGGATTGCCAGAGAACTAGCAAAGTCTCAGTCTCATTTCACCATTCAGGATTCCTAGTTACTGATGCCAAAGCAGACTGCATCTTCCTTAATCACCTCATTGTTTCATAACCAGTTCTTATGAGAACTACCAATTTCATCATGTCCAAGGTGGACAAGTTAGAATCATAGAATATGCTGAGTTGGAAGAGACCCATCAGGATCATTGAGTCCAACTCCCAGCACCATGCAGGACACCCCAAGAATCACACCACGTGCCTGAGAGCGTTGTCCAAACCTTCTTGAACTCAGACAGGTTTGGCGCTGTGACCACTTCCCTGTGGAGGCTGTTCCAGTGCTCAATCACTCTCTGAGTGAAAAACTAGACTGCAGTTGGCTACAATGTTGAGATTCCTAAGGTATTCTTCCACACCGTCTGGTAAAGGTTCTCCGCTGGAATCAGACAGAAAGGAAAAACCCAGAGATGAATAAGTGATAATTTTCTGAGATGAGTTATGTTGTCCAATGTCATTTCAGTGATGACACTAAATAGCAAATTGGAAAAGCATGGGGGGAAAAAAAAGGAAAAACGTATCTCTTAGAGTACTCAGATTGGCTTGGCAGTGAAGTAAGACCAGCAAATGCTCTCTTGGTCACCATTGCCTTGTTAATTAGTCTTATTCTCCTCATCTTTGGATCCTTTCCAGGATGTAAACTTGAACATACCTATGTATTCTGGATAGCTGTCTGGGCCAAAGACTATCTGAGTCCATTTTATCACAACTCTTATCTACAATAATGAAAGTGAATGTATTGGTGCCAAAGATTCTTGCTCTCAGCCACCTTCTTCAGTCTTTACTACATGGATATTTGTAACTTCTAGTGAAGTTTCAGAATCACAGGCTATCTTTATTGACTGATTCAAAATCAGAAACTTCAGTTTCTATCCTTTCATGTCATGTACCAGAGAAAGAGCACCAGATAAAGCACTTTCAGAAAAGTGGTCTTTCTGGAGAAGCAGCACCTGTTATCTGCTTTCATCGAGACTATCACATGATATAGAAATATCAGTAAACATTTACATGAGATTTTTAAATTTTAAACATTTCAATGTTTCAATCTGCTCTCATGTTTGAGCTCCTCTGACTATCAAAAGACCATCAGGGTGCTGCTGATGTAGGGTTGCAGCTATCTCTACCTCATCCAATCATCTGTGCTTACAGAAAAGGGGAAAGGAGGCACGTGAACAATCCCAGCATTATGTATTAATTCTCCTCAACCATTTAAACCCCATATTTTTATATTATGTGGAATATTATACGTCTTAGTCTCAAAACACAGAACACGTGCCTGAAAACATGAAATGTAAATGCTTTTCCTTCCCTCATATTCTGAAATACACGGCATAATAAAAGCTTCTATTTCCCAAAGAACTGACATTCTAAAAGGTAAAAATAAAAAAAATTTAAAAAAAAGCTATGCAGTGATGTCACTGTAATATCTAATTTTTGTGCAAATAAAAACTATAAAACATTTGAAATAATTAAATACCCTATAATAAGTAATTAAGATTTTTTTTTCCTCTAAACAAGTTGTCAATATTTCAAATTGACCCAAACTTTATTTGCAAAAAAAATACAATTTTGCTAAAAAAATGCAGTAACTCTTGTTTCTAAGGAGCATGAAGGACAGAGGAACTGTGACAGTGACCTCTCTGAGAATTCTCCCAGTGCAGACACCTTCCTTTCATAAGCCATGAATTGCTTGCTAGGAGGGAATCCTACCCTATCAGACCATAAGAATTCAAATTTTCAATCCACTTTGACATCTCAGGAAACCATTCTGCTACAAAACCCACTTATTTTTCCCTTCCCACCTTCCAATACACTGCTGCTCCATAAAGCATTTGGGAATCCAGCTTCTCCCTCCTTTTCCCTTCCTCTGACCACCAGGAAGAGAAACCAGCCAGGAAACAGCTCCAGTTCCCCACAACACAATTAGAATTTCTATCCTCTCTGACACTGTGCGTTGTAGTTTGTTGAGGATGAAAGGGTTCTGATGAACTAAAATATCCTCAGTAAAACATATCTGTATGCATAAATTATGGCAGATCCCAATCATTTATGATTTAGCTGCAGAGTACATTTCATGAAGAGCTGCTCACAGGTAAGGTGGCTGAGTGACCACAAGTAATCTTAAGCCCTCTTCCTTTCCACACATACAAAATCAGCCTTGACTTAGACACATTTGTTTCATTACATTCAGTGAAAAGGAGCAAGTAGACTGAAATATTCTGTTCTATCACAATATGCAAATGGCATGAGTATACAGCATAGGATTATTAGATGAATCATCTGCCTGTAAACTTGGGTGTTCCTAGGTTTTTTGAAAACCTTCCACTCTTACATTTTCCCCATGAATACTGCCAGGATGCTTGTTGGTTTTTAGATAATATCTGATCTTTTTTCTCTCCATTCCACACTAACATTTTCAGGAGCAAATTAGTGGGAAATCAGCATCACATCTGCAGGCTGATAGGCTGAGATACCAGTGTAAAAAATTTCATACTGTGCTTTCCTTTACCATTTTCTATATTCGTTCCCCCAGGGCCC
The DNA here is from genome assembly GCA_036023395.1 of Myiotriccus ornatus. Lineage (NCBI taxonomy): Eukaryota > Metazoa > Chordata > Aves > Passeriformes > Tyrannidae > Myiotriccus > Myiotriccus ornatus. The sequence goes on from JAYRBT010000082.1 coordinate 108,243,827, forward strand.
CCCAAACCAGTACAGCTTGGTAGCATTTCAAGAAGGTACCATGGATACAAGAAGTGCTACAGACAAAGAATAACTTCAGTATTGCAGGGTTTTGATTTAAGGTGGATGAGTTCAGAACACAACTGCATACAGGTAGGGCAGCACAGAATTAATCAGTAGCCAGAAAGAGATGTAATCTCACAAACTTGTGGAACTACCCCAAATTTTTGTATTGTTAAACCACAGCTTGAAAGGGACAACTACATTTTATATATGTATATAGGAAGAGAGACCAGTTTCAGTATGATTTGGTTTTCCTCAAGGTTGATCAGACATAATTAACCTACCCCAAGAACACTTATGGTACATGCTGTTGATTTCATTTCATTCCTGATCCAAAGGAAACACATGTAATTTTCAGCAGTTGAGCAGCAAGATGAAGTCAGGAATGAAAAGTCTCACCCCACTAAAGGCTGTCATTCTGTACAAGATACTACATAAGCCTTGTTTAGTGAGAAGATGTTCTTCCTAAAAAGATACCCATTGAAAATAAGCATTTAAATAACAAAGTAAAACTCTAACTGCACACACTATGTAAGATGTTAATAGTTTCACTTAGAAATATGTGGAAACTGTACTCTGCTATTTAAATCATATGCCAACTACTTGTAATTAAAGTCTAATATATATATATACACACACATACATATACTGCACTAGTGTCTCAAAGACCTAAGATTTCTAAATGGACCCTAGCAGCATCATTCTCACTTGCAAGACTACATCACATCCCTTTCAGCAAGGAAACACTGACAAACAAGAAAGTTCAGAACTCCAACCCATGATATATTCCCTAATCTTTTTTATATTTATTTGAACTGGAATAATAAATGACAGGTTTGTCAATATTGTATGAAGTATATACGTATGGAAGAACTATAGAACTACAGGAGAACTATGAAAGTATAGGAAAAGCAATTGCACTTTGAAAGTGCTTACAAGCTAAATATAAGATAGTGAAAAAGAGGGAGCGAAATAGCATAAAGTCACAGTCAATACAAAACAATTCCCGCAGATTCAGTGGTCAAATGTGGACATTTCACAGTAATGTCTTCAGAGAGGAGCTTCAAGCACTGAGGACAAAGAGAGGGATGATTTTACAGGTATTTAGGTAGCACCTGAAAAGCAAGGAAACAGGCAGAAGAAAGTGGCAACGTTCCGTGGAAAAAAAAAGAAAACATTGCATGGTCAAACATTGCCTAGTCAACAGACACCCAACACAGTGAAAACCCACAGGATACCACTGGCCTTAGCTCTAGGGTAATGCTAAGGAGTTCTGAAAAGATCATCCAGTGAGAAAAAGCCTGACGATCTCCCAATAACAGCAGAAGAGCAAACTAAAGAAAACAGCACATTTTTTTTGTCTGACACAAACTTGCACAGTTATTTCGTGAAGCTTCTCCTAAATCAACCGTTTGTCTCCCCTCTGAAGTGGTTCCTCCAGAGTGGAAGTTAACACCTGGAAAACCTGTGAAGAGGGATCCCACTGACGGAAGTAAACAACAAATATTCAATCTGTTTCTTAATTTTTGTTCACACGTGCTTTATTATTAATGCAGTTACTAACAATCCGAAAGAGGAATACATCCAAGCGAGTCCAGCAGTTCTGCAGTTCTTTCCTCGTTCCCGCCGTTGCAACACGGTAGAGCGGTGAGCTGCTTTTGTGCCTCACGTTCCCAGCCTGCGAGGCAAGGGCAGCACCCACCTACCTCGCGATGGCACATGAACCTTCTAGAGCATTTGAAAGCAGCAGAACAAAGATGCGGGATCAGCGCACGCTACCGCCGCCCCCGCCGCGGCGGGATCGCGCTGCGACCCCCGAGCCGCCCCTCGCCCGGCGCCGCCCGTGCCCTCCCGGCCGCAGGGACAGCCCGACCCCCACCGCCGCCCTCACCCCCGCTCCCCGGGGGGCGGCCCCCGACTAACCGATCCCGGGGGCCACGTAGATGAAGTAGAGGCAGGATGAGGAGAAGGAGACGAAGAAGATGAAGGCGAGCATGGAGCGGTTGGAGACGCGCAGCGCCTTCCGCAGCAGTGGCATCCTCCCGCCGCGCCGGCCGCCGGCCGCTCCGCTCAGTCCCGGCGAGCCGCGGCAGCGCTTCCCAGAGGGAGACGGCCCGCTTCTCCCATGGATCGGGCGGCGAGAAGGCGACGAGGGGGCTCCGCTCGCGCCCTCCGTCGCCGGGAGCGGGCGGGTCGGGCGGAGGCGGGCGGGCGGCGGCGCTTTGTGGCCGCTCCTCGTTCCCCTCGCGGGCGGAGGGATGCCCGCGCTGAACCGCCGCCGCGGGGACGGGCCCCCCTAGCGCTGCCGCGGGGCTCGGGGGACGCTCCCGCCGCTGCTCACATGCCGCCGGGCGCCGCGGCCGCCCGCTCTCCCGCCTGCTGTCCCCTCACTGGCGGCGGCGCCGGCTGCAGCAGCGGCGGCGGCGGCGGTGGCGGCAGCAGCAGCATCCCCGCTGCGGGTGAGCAGAGTCACCTCCGCGCCAAGCCCGGCCCAGCCGCTCGCTCCCGCTCCGCTCCGCTCCTGCTCCCGCCGCCGCCCCGGGCGGACCCGCCCGCCGCGCCCCGCGGCCGCTGCGGCGGTTGTGGCGCGCGCGCGCACGCCCCGGCGCGGCGGCGGCGGCGGCACTG
>JAYRBT010000082.1:108246596-108261152 GCA_036023395.1 Myiotriccus ornatus
CGCAAGCCCCGGCGCGGCGGCGGCGGCGGCACTGCGGGACTGCGGCGGGCGCGCGCCCGCCCCGCCCCTTCGCCTCCGCGCACCAATGGGAGGGCAGGGAGAAGCGAGCCCGCCGCCGCCTATTGGCTGGTGCGCGCGCGAGCGCCGGTACGGCCGGTGCGCGGGGGGCGAGGGGAGCGGGGCGAGGCGGCCCGGGCGGGCCCTGCGCTCCAAGCCGCGCTCCGGGGCATCCCGGCGTGCCCGCCGGTCGGGCGGGGATGCCTTCCCGTGCCCACAGCCTCCGCCTTTTGCGGGACGCGGCGGGGCAGGACAGGCTCCCTGCCCCGCCCCGCCCCTCCTGTGCCCGCTTTCCAGCGCTGCTGCCTGTCCTTCCCCTCCCCTCCCCTGCCGGCGCTGTGTCTGTACCGAGAGCGGGAACGGGCGGATCTCGTCGTGCTTCCCGCTGATTTTGGTCCAGAGCAGTTGGAAACGGGAGTCGGGGCTGGCGGCATCTCTCTTATGAGGCAGCTGGGCCTGTTTAGAGAAGACTGAGAGCGGATCTCCTCAATACATGCAAATATCTCAAAGGCGGGTGCCGAGGGGATGGTACCAGACTCTTCAGGACGAGGAGCGATGGCCGTAAACTAAAGTATAAGAAGTTGCACCTCGGCATGCGGAAGATCTTTTTACCTTTAGGGTGGCAGAGCGCTGGAACAGGCTGTCCAGGGAGGTTGTGAAGTCTCCCTCTCTGGAGACATTCAAAACCCACCTACACATGTCCCTGTGTCACTTGCTCCAGGTGACCCTGCCTTGGCGGGGGGTTGGACTGGATGATCTCCAGAGGTCCCTTCCAAACCTAACAATTCTGTGATTCTGTGAGCCAGCAGTTCTCCATGGAGCAGATCAGGAAGAGCTGCCTGAAGATTTGGCTACACTTGTGCTTTCAGATTTGCCAAATTCGAGTGTGATGAACTACACACTCCATTACCAGTTTGCTCCCAAGCCCATTGCTCAAAAAAGGTATTTTTTAAAAGTTGGCAACAGAAGCTCCACACTGACTCACTGTTCTTTCTTGCTTTGGCTGCCACAAGTTGCTGGGTGTAGGGTCAAGTGAGTTATCATTCTGTTCTTCCTCTGATGCTGTCACAGATAGGAAGATGTGTGCCAAGGGGCTGGCAGCAAGCTAGGGCATGCCTGAGTGCATTTGAGATGGCTGCAGGATCCACTTGTGTAAGAATCCAGGTCTGTGTTGTTAGTGTGTGTGGAGTTTAGTCAGATATAGGGTAAAAAGAAAGGAGAGGTAGGATTGCCCCCTTTCCCCCAGTACAATTTTGTCGCAGTCTTGCACTATGTTTTTTATACAATAGATTTAGTAATACCTTCGTTTTGTTTCAGTAATCATCATAGAATCATAGAATGTTTGGGGTTGGAAGGGACCTTAAAGATCATCTAGTTCCAACCCCTCTGTCATGAGTAGAGACACATTCCACTAGACCAGGTTGCTCAGAGCCCCATCCAACCTGGTCTTGAACACTGCCAGGAGTGGGGAATCCACAACTTCTCTGAGCAACCTGTTCCTGTGTCTCACCACCCTCACATTAAATTTTTTTTCTGATCTAAACCTAGTCTCTTTCAGTTTGAAGCCATTCCTCCTTGTCCTGTCACTACATGTGCTTCATCTTGTTTCAGTAATAACAGCGACAAATTAGTTTGTTCACCCAGCACAGATCATGGTCAAGTAGAGTTCATGCCTTAGGCTGAGGGAATAACCTTATCACTTCAGTCGCAAAAAAACTATTTCCAAATACTCTGCAGGCTTCCGTATCAGTATTTTCATATCACAAATGTAAAAAGCTCAAGTCAGTGGACATGTAAAGGTCAGAGCTAGAAACGCAAAATGATTGATTAATCAGTGAAGTAGGGAAGCAAATAAGTGATAGTAATAACACAACCAAATTTTTACTTGAAAGACCGTCTACTTAAACAGTAAAAATCTCTCTGGGATGCTGAACATTTCTTTGTACAGTAGAATACAGTACACACAGTGATGATCTAAAACCACATCATGGGCTTCCCTGATTATGACTTTGATGCAGAGCATAGACCTAAGGATTTCCCAGCAAGGGTTCCCATAGGAGAGGGAGAATTTCTGCTCCTTTAGCTCTGAAACAGAGATTTGTCAGTTATATTTTGATGGATAATATTGCAGTGGGTACCTCTGCTAGTTTTAGCTGGGATGGAATTAATTTTTTTCGCAGTGGCTAGTATGGGGCTATGTTTTGCATTTGTGCTGAACACGGGGTTGATAATATAAAGATGTTTTTGTTATTGCTGAGCCGTGCTCACAAAGAGCCAAGGCCTTTTCTGCTTTTCATACTGCCACACTGGCAAGGAAGTTTGAGGTGCATGGGAGGTTGGGATATTCCGGACCATATAGCATCAAGCTCAGTATGTAAAGTCAAGGGACAAAGAAGGAAGGGGTGGACATCGTAAGTGATGGTGTGTGTCTTCCCAAGTAACCATTACACGTGATAGGCCCCTGCTCTCCTGGAGATGGCTGAACACTTGCCTGCCCATGGGAAGCAGTGAATGAATTGCTTTTTCTGCTTTGCTTGTGTGCGTGGATTTTACTTTCCGTATTAAACTGCCTTTGTCTCAATCCATGAGTTTTTCAGCTTTTATCCTTCTGATTCTCTCCCCGATCCCACTGGTGGGGGAGCAAGCGAGAGGTTGCGTAGGGCTCGGTGGCTGGCTGGGTTTAAACCACGACAGTATCAGACAGAGGGATAGACTGCGTGTTGCATTTTGTCACAAAATTCTGAATTGCCAGTGGCGGCTATGTAATGTAAAATATTTATTTTATTGAGCAGAGTGCAAAACTAGCTATAGAAACACAACATTGAACTTCTGTTTATGTGTATGATTTAAATTTGAAGCTTTTGCTGACAGTAATATAGGACATGAACTTGGGTTTATGAAGCAAAACACACTGTATCTTTGTCTTGTCTTATTTCACATTAAAGTAAAATTTATTTTAAATGTAATGTAGTGTTATTACTGCTTTATTTTTATGTATTAAAGCTATTGATTTACTCTATTAACTGTAATAACTGAGTATTAATTGATATGTGATTCTCCCCCATTCAACTTTTATTAGTGTTTTTGATAGAATTTTAGAAGATCTGTTTCTATGCTGTAAACATGGGGAAGGACATTAGAAGATCAGTACAATGACAACTTGCAGAATCTTGTCAGAGTCAAGAGTGAGATCCATGGTACAAAAACATCTTAAGGCTGGCCCTAGCTTTTGTGTGGAAGAACATTAAGTGGTGCACTACACAGCACTGTCTCTGCATAAGTAAAGGCAGTTCAACAGTATTAATTTTGGTTTCATTGCATAGACTGTTAGGTGCACTTTTGTAAGAGTTAAAGGGATTACTGTGATAAGCATGAGAAAACCTGTGGAATAATATCTTAAATACATAGAAACATTTGTGGAAGAATATCAAATGGAGTTTCGGAAGATAGATGTGTCATATTTAATTGGATTTTGAGCAGCAGGACACTGCAGGAGCTGCATCATGACTCAAATACAGTTGTCATAGATGACTATGCCCAGGTATCTGCTCTGATAAGTACTTGAAACCTCTTCTTTAAATATTACTTTTTTTCCGTAAAGAGATTACTGCACAATAAGTAGATCACTTGTTTGAATAAGAGACAATATTGGACTTTACTTATTATTGTCAGAAGAGGAAATTCCATTGGAAATACATTGCTGTGCTATTTTTCATCCTGCAATGGAATCTATACGGAAGAGTTCCTAAACAATCATAGGTTCCTCTGAAAGATGAAAACTCCCTCCTCATTCCTGTTTTCAATCTAACCATCCAAAAGTGGATTTTCTATGGATCAGCAAGCACAAAATCAAACAAGATTTCATCAGAGAACAGCTGCAAAACCATCAATGTCTCCAAAGCTACTATAATAAACACATCTGTCAGTCATTCCGAAAGGTCACATAATTCATCAAGTCTAACAAGTGCGTAAAATTAAAGTAACAGGCTTCCCATGTTGCATAGGCACAATTGTGCATGATGATGTTCTGTTAACAAAATCAGGGCACTGATCTTTCTGAGAAAAGTAACAGCACATTTTTGGATAGAGAAAGAGCGAGAGGCTTGATGTTTTTCATCCATTTGTAAGAGTGACACCCCAAACCATTGTGGCTTTGTAATTGTGAACACAGAGTGCTGTGAGACAACAGGCAGGAAGGAATGCCAGATGACCTTGAGGGAAACAAAATTCTCTTAAGATATTGTCAGTGAGTGTAAGACCTGAACCTGACACAAGCATCATTGAAACTTTGCCAGAAGTTCCACTATTCAAGGAAGTAGAGAGTAGTATATTGATTAGGTCATTTGTTAGCACTGGGTGTTAAAAGAATACATGTATGAATGTGCTGCCCATATAACATCCAGTTTTGCATTATTAGTTAAAAATCTCACATTCTTTTCTCCAGGTCTTTTACTGTCATGTGTTCACATTATTTCTTATTGTTCATATACAGTCTTTGAAACAGGTACAGTAAACTATTGTTTAATTAGCTGCTTTTTCTCTTCTGTGTAATCATCTATCTTGACTCTGCCTCTCCTCCAATTAATACTCCTACACAGATTGCCAAGTTTCACCTGGCTACCTCCATAGTTTGTGGTGTTCAGGCAGAAAAGCTGCATGATCTTGTCACAGCTTTTCTTGTCATTTATCTGTTTGAAACAGTTTTTATCTACAATGAAGTACTAAAGTGCCATCTAAATCTCTCAACTTTTGCATTGTCTTTTTTCTGTAAATTTAATCATTAATACCAACATCATTCTGTCTTCCTTACACCCTACTTTACGTTCCAGTACCGTCAAGCTCACTGTCACGTTGTCTTCACTTTCAGTTAAGCCAACCCAGCTGCCTTACTTAGGCTGTAATTGGTAGCCCAGGAAGCAGAATGATTCTTTCACACTCTTTTTACAGGAGCTCTTTCCTACTCAGACCACCTGTCTCACAAACAAGCCCAGTGAAATGCAGCCAAGCCACAGACCTCCCTCAGCTCCGAGCAAACCCCTGAGCCACAGCCAAAATTCTGTGAGCAGCTTTCTCCTCACTACAAGGAATTCCATGAAATATTCCCCATGGCTTGGCGTCTTAAATCTTTTGCCATCTCTGCTTCAGTTTTCTTCCTTGCCTTTTCTGTTTTCTTTAATGGTAGTAACGAAAACTGATAAATGAGCATAACATAGTTTCGTTACTAATCCTACATGTAGCGGTTACTTTGTTGGTATTATTCATAAATACCTTGGGTTTTTCATTTACTTGGATTTAGCATCGTGATTTTGATTAATCACACTTTGTTGTGCAGGGCAACAGCATTCCAGGATCCTGTAAAAATATGGGTTAGTAATCCTTATAAGGTCGATGAGGAGTTAAAATGCCTGGAGTTAAAAAGCTCAGGATAAGAAGCATGAGAAAATTCTTGACAGTTCCAAGAAAATGAACTGTCTGTGTTAGATTTTTAAATACTAAGATAAATATTAATTATAATTAAAGGTTAATTCAAGTTGTGTCAGGGTGATCTAGAATGCAAGGAAAGTTAATGTTCCTGAGTGTGGCACACAGTCACATAAAACTCAAACAAAAAAATAATGAGAAGTAGAATAACATAGCTAAAATACTCTTATTTATGAATTTGTCAAGAATCTTCTGCCAGCAGGAGTGTTTTTGGTCATGTGACCTAACCTCATTACGTTCATTATAATCCCATTATTAAATCAAATGTCAAATTGCAAGTATTTTGAGAAAGTTTGGGAATTTTTTGTAGTACAATTTCAGACCTGAAATTTATTTTAGTAACTGCAGTCTCTGAGTTCTGTATTCAAAGTTTGCAAATGTGTTGTGGCTGCTACCATAAAAGAGTATTGTCCAACAAGAAGTGTTGTGGATGAAAAAAAAAGGAAAAAGAAACATTAGGCAAGACCTTGTATTCTTTGTTTCCGGCATTCCTTCCATGTGTGTCCCATGCTGTGATATTTTGCAAAGTCATACTCTTACCTTAAATTAAATTAATAGATAACAACTAAGTTCATATTTCTGTCACATTTAATTTTTCTAGCTAATGCCCTTTTTTTTTCGGTTTGAAGTAGATTCAGATCCAATTTCTTATAAACAGACGTAATTACTACTTGAGGAAAGATCACCTCCATGGAAAGAAAGGCAACTTTTTCTAATGCTAATCTTGAATCTACAAGTCACAAGCCTGTCTGTTCTGGAGCTGAACCATGAAACATCGAGGAAAGGAAGGAAAGCTCTTGGCGTGCACGAAGAGGCTCACCCTCGCATCTCAGGTTGTTTTAACACATCAGGCAACCTAAAACAAAGTAATTTCTCTCTGTGACAGATAAAACAAAAATCAGAAAAAAATGTTTGGGGAGAAGATTTGCTTTTTAAGTTTTCATCTTAAGTGTTAGAAAGCTACTTCCGTTATTTAGTAGCTGCTCTACACCTGTCTACCAATAACTATAAAAGACACAAAACTCCTTAGCCAAATTCTAACACCCAGATTTATGAAGTCAAGAGACAGGAATATATAATAAATTCTTGCATGCCATATTAATATTTTATGATTGAAAATAGAGCCTATAGTTAGTGAGTTTTAAAGTTTTAAACTCAACAAATTAAGCTAAAATATTCTTATCTATGAATTTGTCAAGAATTTTCTGCCAGCAGGAGGCCATTTTATTGCAGTGAAGTATGAAGAGGAATTGATGAAAGAGTAAATTTGGGAATCATAGGAGTTATTTCACTGTAACTCGTGTAGGTGAAAATAAATGCAGAAGGACACATAATCACTACTAACTAACATGTAATACTGTTTTTACAGAAATCAGAATTTAAATGGCCTGAATTACTGACATCAGAATTAGTCTAAAACCTGTATTTGCTACATCTGTAGTAATAGCTGTTCCTTAAAACATTTCTAAGAAAGGAGAGTGACTAAGAAATACAAAGAGAGGACTGCAGGCTAAGCTGACGCTCTTGGACTGCTTCCCTAACCTCACTTTTCAAGATGTTATTCAAGTCTTAAAAAACAGGATACAAAAATAAATCATGCAGTTTGACTGGTAATCACTTCAGTGGCGAAATAAATTAATAGAAGATTTTGTGGAAGGTTTGAGGACTTTGCTTTGTTTTTTATAGCTAAAATCTTATCCTCAGAAAAGCAATTTCTTTGCATATATAAATAGAAGCAATCTGGTCCCACTCTTTCTATTGCAATTAAGAAAAAAGCAATCAGAGTTTGTTAAACAGACTCAGAGAGAGTAGAATCTTACGTCTTAGAAGACAGATGTTTTCTGATTAAGCTTTCTATCGCAGTTTCATTTAAATTGCATAAGTCAGAGATAACTTTAGCAAATGTTACAGTTGGTGGAATCCCAATGCTTTGTTCAGTTCTCAATAGCAGCTTCATTTAGTTTGTGAGGTAGTGTTTAAATAGTTTGAACCTCCTTGAGAGCTTCTGTCCTCAGAAAAACTCTTTGGTGTACTGCAAACTTAAATAATAGTCTAAAGTTTTCCTACAGAGTCATCTTGCTACTTTTCTACTTATGTCATTAAAGAAAAAAAACCTGCTAAATATTAATAAGTGTATTTTCATGAATACAACATTACACAGAGAGTCACGTACTGACAGTTGTGTAGAGATGGTGATGTTGACCACAGTTGTTGCTTATGCTTCTCACTGCAAAATCTCCACTTATTTGCTTATCATTTAAGTAATAATTAATTTGTTAAGATAAAAAAATTCTGTGTAAAGTGCCTTTCCTAGGTTGAAACAAACAAACAAACAAAAATGCAGAAAGCAAAAATCCACTAAACGCTTCACATGTCTTGCTCCCCAAGAGAAAATCAGCAAGATCATTTGGTCATAACTGAAATTATCTATATTTTGAAAGACAAACCCATCTGTTTGCTCAGTCATGGGCGTGAACATCTTCTTAAACTCAGCTGATTTCTTAAAACAGGTGAAATTCTAAAGGTACTGTCCCTACCAAGCATTTGCCAACCTCTCAGAATTTCAAGAACTGACAGTAAACATATGTTTGGCAAAAGGCTTCAAGATTTTAACAGCATTGCAGTTACTCCTTGGGGAAGAAAGACATTCTGGGAGGAAAGAATACTAAATATATTATACCAGCTACAGCAAACACACAGACTTTGAAATTCTAGAAGTAGTTACAAACTCCAGTGAACTCCAGACAACGTAAGAAAAACACCAAACTTGAAAGGGTTGTTTAATTTAGAGTTGTTCGGTTTAGGTTTTGGGTGTGTTTGTGTTTGCTTGTTTGCAGAGGTGTTGTTTGGGTGGTTTTGGTAGGCTTCTTTGGAATTTTTTAAAATCATATCTACTTCTAGATTTAAAGTAGATTTTGAATCACAATTTTAGGTTACCTTTGTTAACAGCAGCTAGAACTCCTTCCTTCTGTGGGTAGCTTTCCTTGCAGTACATTTCTTAGTATGCTTATAGATTAGTGGTGATCTGGTGCATTATGCTTCAAGACCTCCTTTCCAGTCTCCATACCATAGCATAGTTGCAAAAGTTAAGGCTGAAAAAAGCAAAAATAGCCCTTGGCATAATCTTTAGCAACCTGAGACTGTCCTGTACTACTGAGGGCCTCCCAAGCTCAATAGATTGGATTTTTTCTGCTAGTTCATTTCCTATCCAGAGATAAAAAATAATAAGTGTCCTACAAAACTCTAAGGCAGTCTTAGGACAGTCGTTTATTCCCGTTATTTATTATTGGTATTGCAATGGTGCCTAAAAGTGCCAGTCACAGAAGAGAACCCAAAGATTGTATTATGGTCTGTACAAATGAAAAAATTAAAATAAACCCTACATCAGAAATTTATATCTGTTCTATATTCAGCATGTGATGATTCTGTTGTAGGTATTTAGACACATACACACATGTCTACATCTTGCAAAAATGTGAGTCTTTTCACTCACTTCTCAAAGCTGGTAATTTATCTTGATCTGAAACACAGCAACAAAAATGAAGTCCATGAAGCTCCATATGCTTAATAAGAACAACTAAAAACTGCTGTGGAAATCAGCCTTCCAAAAACTAATTAGATGCTCTAATTGTGTATTGTTGCTAAGGGAGTTTTTCATGAGTGAAAACTTGTTAAGATTAATTTTTCCAAGTGCCTGTGGTAAAACCAGTAAGAAATATTAAATTACCATCAACTGTGTTTATTAAATTATTTTTGTTTTTCTCAATATAACCAAAACCATTAAGGTCTTAAATATTTTAATTTATTTAGGAATAAATATTTTTTAAAGCAAAACACCAAACAAACAAAAAATGAAAGCACTAAAGCAGGAACAGCATCTTGCATCTGAACATTTTCTTGTGTCTACTTTTTCCCCCAGACCTTTTGATAGAATGACATTAGAAGTGTTCAAATACAAACTGAAATTAAAAGAAAAAATACAAGGGATATAGTTTCTGCATTTCAGATTACTTTTAAAGAAAATCAAACAGACCAATTAATCAGTATGAACTTGTATTTAAATTGAAGATTAGTGACATGGCACAAATGTACATAAAGTCAGATACAGGGAATCTGGAAAATATGTTTTTTGATAGGGGTAGAAGATCTTTTCATTCATAGTATCTTTTATATGTGAATGCAAGTGTTCTCTCTATCTTACTTAGCATCTATTTTCCATGGCTAATGGACATATTTAAAGAGAAGTCTGACTTTTGGTGGTATTAGGTAATAGGACTTGACAGCCCAGGAAGGCAAGATGACCAAATTAAGTTACTGTGTATTATACTGAAAGACTGACATCCTTCTGTTCTGCATATTTTCTGTTACAGTGGAGATAACTTGGGTATCTTATCTACTTTGGAACTAATATTGTCTTTCTCTGTTTTCTAGAGTTACCTTTTTCATATCACTGGGAACCCTCCCCATAGTTCCCAGCGACTCCCTGAACAAAATGTTCCAATTCAATTCTACTAAAAAATTGCAACTTAGCTTCTGTGGAAAGAAATCAGGAAGTCACAGAAAAAAATTTATATTGGAGAAACTATGCACAAAGAGACCAAACAAAACTGACACAATTGCCCACCATCTGTGTGGTCTGTAACTTAAATTTCTAGTCCTTTCTTTGTATTTTGTTTCTCTTTCTTTTTCTTGTATTGTCTTTTTAGTAAATACAGAAGTTCACAAAAAAAAACTGGTAAACAAAAAAAGCATTTGAAAATACATACTCCTGTAACAAAAAATAAAATTATTAATTTATACTATCTGAGGTTCTATGGAAAATACTTTCTTGCTTTAATGTTCTGAAAATCATACATTCATTTTAGTTATTCCTGTATTTGGTGTGGCTTAGTTCAAAATCCTTAGCTGATGATTTTAGAGCTCCTTATGTTCAGCTAAGTCTGGAAACAGTTTAAATGACCCAAATGCTTCAGGAGGCAACACTAAACTATCAAAATTCCGGGGTTGTTCTCATTATCCTAGATGCATAGGGGATTTGCAGAAAGGTGGAGATGAAAATATCTGGAAAATATTCTGTTACAGTCCTGCAGTGATTTTATGTTTTTTGTGTGTACACAGGTTTTGTGACAGATTAGGAATTAAGCAGGAAATATATTTTTTAGCTGGTTTATAAAACCCTTCTCTTTTTAATGGATAAATTCATAATTGCTGTTCTGATAATTACACCTCCAAAAACTGTAATTTAAAAGGGTACAAAAATAAGTGAAAAAAGACAGGCAGAGCTGTGGGTGGTTTTTGTACAAAGAAAACTAAATGGGTCAGGATCCTTTAGCTTTAAAGGTAACAGCTAGGAGAAGGTAATTAATGTATGATTATTCCTTTTCTTCCCCTCCAAACACAGAAACTGTGAATCCTTCAAATAAATTATCATACTGCAAGTTTAAAGCATACAAAAAGAAGTATATTTCATGCAGTGCAAAATTAAATTCTAGAACTCACTGTCATGAGGAGTTACAGGGGTCAGATGTTAATGTGTTTCGAGAAAAATTATTCAAAGAGGAGATACATTTGATAATGACCGATGGACTCAGTGATATGGTCTGAATTTGTGGTTCCAGTAACCCTCAGCCTACTGACCAAAGAAACTGAGGAGTCATGGAGAAGCAAACACATCCACCCTCTTTCTTGACATAGCCTCTCTGTCTGGGACAACACAGTGAACAAGGTGAATCACAACCATTTTAGACATTTAACATTCTGCAGTATAAAAAAAATCACAGCAATTTAATCAAGCAAATGAACATTGTTAATGGAATGCAGTAAAGTAACACTTCAGCTCTGAACCAAAATTTGTGAAGTATGTACTGGGTTTGGCATAATGGAGAAGGTCTTACACATATAGAAGCCACATTACAAAGCTGTCGTGCCACACAGTTCTTGAATATGGAGAGCTAAAATTTCAGTGAAATTATCAGACAACCTATCCCAGAACAGAAAATAAATGATGAAGTCCCACACTTTGAAGCAGGACTAAATAATTCCAAGATTTTTACCCAATATTATTTATGCTCTTGAAATCCGCAAGCCATGCTGTGGAAGTCAAGAAATAGAATTGCCATTGCCTGGTCCTGCTCTATGTTCTCTGCAGCTGAGTTAAAAACATCTAGGTCAGTGCATTTTTTTGTTCAGAATTCTTTTTGGGTGCCAAAGCTCAGATTCATAATTTCCTACTTACACTTGGGTCACCTGTGTGTCTAAAGACTGCTCCTTCTTCCAAGTCTATTGGTGTACAGGAGTCTGAAAGTCAAAGTCAGAGTGATGTAGAGAAAGAAAGGTGGCATGGGTTTTTTTAAAGTATGGGGAGCAGCAGCAGCAAAGCCTCCAAGTCCCTGGCACAAATGAGTTTGTCCCTCTCCACTTCCAGTTCTTTTTGTTTCTTATGAAAGAAATAAAAATCTGTTTAGACCTGCCTCTTTTACTCCCTTAGCACTGCATGTCAGCATTCTGGTTCTTCTTTTCTATAGGCTTGCAGCGCTGCTAGATCAACTTGCTGAAGGCCACGCAAGATCCATGCAAGTATCCATATCATCTAGGTATCTGTTCTGTTCCACCCTTACTCTGCTAAACTGCTGCAAATGCAATCATCTTTTTCGTGAGCCTAAGTACAAGAACTTTTCACACAGACTTGTGGTTGGTTTTCCAAATTTCATAAAATAACATAGGAACCTCCCATACCTGATAAAGAAATGCCAATGACACAGTGGAATTAAATAGTTAAATCACGAAAATTAAAAATTAAATAAAAAATTAATAGTTTTTAAATGCCTACTTTTTATTTCAGGAGGATCTATTGAATGATTTGATGGTATGTTTTTGTTAGTGCTTAGTAACTATGGCTAGAACACTGGGCTGTAAGGTGGTTGCCATACCAGCATCACAACCAAACCAATACTCTCTCACCACAGACAAGGAGGGACCTTCCTCCACTTTACTCCTTCTCTCCCCCTCCTGCTTGTTCATTAGTCATCACTCTGCTTTGAAACCTTTATTCAAGTATCTATCGGTATAAAAGCTTCTACATACTACTCTCTCTCTATATATAAAAACAGGATTTCACTGCACTAATGGGGAAATGAAAGGTTTGCCACTGAAATAAAGTGACCATAAAGGCTTTTCTATTATTCTGTGGAATCGTCCGCTCTCGAGTGTTACTTGTAATGCATTCAGATTTTCTTATAAGGGTTCGTAGTGAGTATGTCAGCCTTGCTGGTGATTTAAGTCTCCTCTATTCTGCTCCAGATGGCCTGTCCAGGAAACAGAAGGACAGATGGCTTCAGACATTTCTGTGGCAGGAAGTAGTAAAAGAGTAGATTTTTTCCTGCGTGTGCTTTTCTTTTTTTATTTGTATTTTTCCTGGAAACAATTTTTGTTGCTACAAGACCATTTAGGTGATTGTGAGTGTTCACTTAGTGCCCTTATTGTGGACAGACTTTAGGTCTCAGATAATGGCCCAAATGTCTATAACAATCACAGTCTCTCAGATTTAATTTTTTTCTTCTCTGACAAGATATATTTGAGTATTAAAAGGGCACATGTGGGAGCAGAAGAAACAAACACATCGATCTCCAATTATTATCTTTTTCTTTTTAAATCCTACTACCCAATCAACTTTTTCCTACTAGGAATGCAGTCTCGTCTGTGGCAGTGACGTCAGCGAGGTTATCAAAGTTTTTTGTCTTAAAAGTTATTCTATAATTCTTATTCATAAAAATTTGCAGAACTGATCAGACCTTAAGGGTTTCCCTTTAATGATTTCACTACCATTCCACAAAAATAGTAAAAACACAAGATTTTTTTTTTTTATTTTATGACAATAAATTCCAGCCAGAATTCAGCAGTGATTTTTTTTTTTTGTTAAAAAAATTAAATCTGGACTTGTGTTCCTCATAAGCAAGCATGAAGTGCTGTGGAACTGCACACCAAACTTTGAATTACAACTGTCGCACCTTCATAATTCAACAAAGCTTTAAATCTGTTCCTCAGACGCTAATCACAGGGTGATTAGCTAATCCTTGGATGGGTAGTTAAGCCTTCACTGGGTCCTTTTGCAGGTCACTAGCTTCTGGCCTACAAAATTATGTCATTGCTCCGCTGAACATGGACATCGTCAGATGAAAAGGCATGGCATTAACCTATATTTCTAAATGTTTTATTAGATGATGTTTAGCTGTCACTTCCTAAATTATATACTAAGTGTTGAATTATTTTCTGCATATATTTCATTTTGTGACATTTCCTAGACATATGTCATTAGCTTTTCCGACAGGAAACCGGAAATCACTGCTGAGACTCTCTCAGTTGCTGCACAGTGTCACTGTTCCAGTTAAGACAAAGATCAATCAGCCTTTTTCGCAGATTATACATGACAAACCGAAATGCACTCTTTAGCATGGGTCAATATTTGCTCTTACCTTGATTTGTAAAACAGTAAAATATCACAGAGTGTGAATAGAAGGGAATAGCTTTAAAAAGAAAAAAGAGGGAAGGAGCAAAACTAGTAACCTTTATCACAGAATGCTTCCCAGTGAGAAAGAATAAAATTTGTGATAGAGACACTACACATATTAGGAAGAAAAAAGGGAAAAAAAGTTATTGAGTAGCAAAAGGAGGGTGGATTCTGAAATAGCATCTTGTGTATATACTGCAGTGGCATCCAGCAGAGATAAATAGAGCATTTTTCTGCAAAGCATCAGAATAAATATGATATCTGTCTTCCAATCTATGAAAAGAGACCATGTTCTTAGATTAAAATATTGCATTAATAGTACACAACCAACAGAAATACAGGGAAAAAAGCTCTTTTTACTTGAGAGCTGAAAAGAGATGGGAAGGAGAGAGAAGCACCTAATTTCTCCAGGATGTTAAAAGATAGAAATTATATATGTGGAACCAGTAGCCTGACTCCATTACCTTATGCCATGTAGGTCAACACGAAAGACAGAGAGAGAGAGAAGTATT
>JAYRBT010000082.1:108261252-108274426 GCA_036023395.1 Myiotriccus ornatus
TTACTTGAGAGCTGAAAAGAGATGGGAAGGAGAGAGAAGCACCTAATTTCTCCAGGATGTTAAAAGATAGAAATTATTTAGTGGTGCATAATAAATGTGGAACCAGTAGCCTGACTCCATTACCTTATGCCATGTAGGTCAACACGAAAGACAGAGAGAGAGAGAAGTATTGAAATTAAAGATTATTTTCACTCATCTTGCATAAATGCAAAACATACCTACGTTATTTCCCGCTTCCATGAAAAAGGCAATGAAGTTTCATACTGCTGCCTTTAGAATACTGAAATATTTTAAATATCTAAATTAAAATGAGTAAATAGCCTTCAGGAACTTTTCTGGTGTTTTTTTCTCTCTCTGTCTTTTTACACTCTGCAAAGCCTAGACAACTTACTAAAATATTAGGAATTTAATCTTGCCTTCTGAGTTTAGGATTTTTACATCTGTAATTTTTAGTTTTCTAATACATGGTCACAGAACATCAAACTCTTCTGAAAGACTGAGATAAGGATGAAAAGAGACTAAAATTGTCCTAAGCAAATTGCATGTATAATAGTTGACAATGTTGGCTGTATGTTGACTGTAGGGCCAGTCCTACCAATAGAATTAGGATTTTCTTTCATGGTATCTTATTCTCATTCCATCACCTCCATCGACTGCTTTCAGTTGGCTTTCTCACCTGTTACTGGTACCATTTTTAAGAGTGTATTTTATTTGCCACATTTATTTTGTTGCATTTCAATTTCATGTTGCAGAGATCCTGTGAAAGAACATTGAATTCATGGTCACTTGTCACACTTCAAAACCTCAAGACCCTATTTAATAGACTATAAGGTGGCTAAAGCATGAAAGACACTGTAAAAGCACTTTATAGCAGTTATTTTCAGAAAACGCCACTTGTTAATGACCCAACACAAAATGTCATCGAGGTTCCAAATACTAGTAATCCACTGTAACCTAGGTAACTCATTCTAGTAACATTTGCTAGAACAGAAATTCCAGGTCTTTAAAATGAACTAGAAAGATGGTGTTCTTAGTAATAAACCGGCCTAAAAATTAACTAATAATTCCAATAACAGACAACTAACCTGAAAATTTGGAGCATCCACTGTAGTTGTATGTTAAACATCCTTTTATTGTCTGTTCTCATTATACTCAATTTTTGCCATAAAATAAAATGCCCCATATGAAAGTTATTAAGAGATAACGGTTTCATCATCATTGCAGGACTGTATTTTTTCTTTTTTTTAATTTAATATGACATATGCCCAATTTTTTCTTTAAAAATCTCAGATACATGATTTGGAAGATTAGAGTTCTTTGAAATATTGTAATATATTAAGACAGTATGAAAGGATGCCATTTGAATTTAATTACAAAGGAATGATGCAGGTTGCCTTGTAAGAGGATCCAAAAATTATCCCTTATCTACATTTATTGTTATCAATATATTTATTATGGATCTTTATGGGACTCTTAGAGCACTTAGTTTATTTATCCCTTGGCTATCATTATATTAAAATATGCTTATACATCCACCCATGTGTATATTTGTTTTTAGCAAAACTCAAGTAACTGGAGATACTGTGTATTCTGAAAAGTGAGCAAGTGATTAAATTCACCAGGTTAACCCCAAATCTACAAGTCTGGTTTTGTTCTTCATAGTGTTAGGGAAGTAAAAGACCAATTTCTCATGCTTATCATATTTATTACCTTATTATCAAATGGAAATTGAAATCTCATTGCAGTAGTCATTTTCATATGCAATCCAAGAAATAGAATTTGCCTTGAAGAATTTTTTGCTTAATATGAAGGACCTTATTAGTGCCTTCAAATATAAAAAGAAAGTTAATCGAGTCCTAAATATTCTAGACTTTTATTTTCCCTTCAATAAAGAAAGATAAAATACTGTACTGTGCTTTCTCTATTCTACCTTTTGAATTTTTAAAAAAACCTTTTTCTGCACTGTTCAGAGGGAGAAAAATCTCCCAACACTTTTTCAGCAAAATCATGTCACAAAGAAAACACCCCTGGATAGCTGGAATCCAAAGGAATGTGTTATTTCTACCTTACAAATAGGTAAGTCAGAGCAGATTGGAAGTATATGAACTAATCAAAAATACCCCACACATAAGTTCATTCTTCCTTTTTGATGTTTTAAAGAACTGATATCTACTGATGAAGTAAATATTGCTCTCAAAGCTTCTGTACAATCCCTTTTTTTCAAATAAATTGATTTTGTTTCTTTTTCCCCATAAATAAACAGGAGAAAATTCACAAAATACAATTACTTTGTTATCTGAAAATTTATTTCTGGGTTTGATTGTTTCCAAACCAAAATGTTTCATGTTGTGTGTGAGTTCTTTAAATATAAAATCAATAGTATTACAAATGAATCCTCTACTTTTCACATATTTCTTATATTTTTCTGTAAGGTGAGACCATTTTTTTTCTGGAAAAATTGCTGTATGCTTGAGTTTGACAAAGATGACCTTATTTCAGCTGCAAAGAGGGCACAGGTAGTCAGTCTGTTCACTTAAAATGGACAACCTGTATGGTCAAAAGTGGACAGCATGGCAAAAGATTCTGGATACATGCGTTGGCAGGTGAATTCCATGAAAATAATTCAGCTGTGGCACTGCGACTAAAGATGAAGAAAAGCACTGGTTCAAGTAACTGCAACTTTTTTTGCATACTTCTGTAGTTAAATGAAGTTGATGAAAGGTAGTTAGGGTGCAGAGCTTAACCTAAGGCTCAGCACTACTGAAATACATAACCAAACAGGTATAAGAGAGGAGTCTTCAAACTGGCACATAAACTTTGATGGTCAAGTTATTGAACAGCAAAAACAGTGGTCGTTATCTGAAGATGGAAGTTGCAATTAATATTCCAGTGGCACAGAACAATTCTAATAATTGAGAAAATCCCTCTGTGATTTTAAGGCATGGTGTCACATGTACTAATACCTTTCTTGTCTAGAAACTTCATCTGGGGTGTTGCTTGCACATTGTCCACAACTTGGCTACTGGGCACTGAAAAGCTTCTGATTTAGACTTATTTGGGTTCTCCAGGTTTATCGTTTAGAGTGTTGCTTGTTCTGAAGGTGGAGAATTTTTGGAGCCAGCAGTCCTCCAAAATGCTCCAGTAAAATTCTTCAGGTCCCCAATAATGGCCCAGGCAAGAGGGTGGGCAAATCTGTGAATAGTTCAGGTGGTAAACCTGTTTCTCACTCAGTTAAACCAGTTATTCAGACTAACCGTGCAACGACAACATAACATTAGCATTTCTAGCATTTTCCAGATACAGAAGAAATCGGATAACTCTTTTCTAACCATCCATGAAAACTCTGAGAAGGCCAGCAATACCATTTCTCAGTCACGTGTGTTTAATTTGGTTAGCCTTTCTGTAAATTCAGGCAGAGCAAAAAAATTATTCTGCCTGCTTAGAAGACTGAGCATTACTCATAAAGGACCTTTTCAGCTAGTGGTTCAAAGCATTTTTACAAAGGTATTGCATATAGTAAAGATGACGCACAGGTTACACAACTGGGGCATTAGGAAAATTAGGTTTTGTTTAACATGCTTACTTGAGCATACTTTCAAATTGCTGAAATAGACATGAAATTAGGTTCCATAAAACGTTATATTCCTACTCTTTTGTAATTTCTAAGCGTAAATCAGCAAGAGGGACTACAGAGAAGTAATAAAAACTCCCTCCAAGTGAAGTGGAGGTATTTAACCTCTGAAGCAAAGTCCCTTTCAGCTGACTTTGGAAAGAAAATCAGGTTCTGTTACCGTGCCTGCACAATACTGCACTGCACTTCAGTCTGTAGCCACTGAGAAATTTGGCCCTGCACAGAATGAAGTGGAAGTATTGCACAAGTTGATTGCTTTATGGACAAGCATATGCTCGTTCATTATGAAGAAGAAAACCAATTCACACGAAAGATTTATCAACTGTAACCTTGAAATAAAACAGGAAAGAAAGTTTATTGACAGATAAAATGTATATGATGTATTTTAAGACAGTCACACAGTGCAAACTCTTAAAGGTAATTATATATGCCGATCTATTTTTAGGGAACTTAAAACTTCAGTGTCTCCTGAGCATGAACAGTCACTCAGGAGCAGTATATGTTACAAGAATTAGTGTATAGGACAAAAAATTAACTTCAGCTACAGATACCCAATTGGAATATTAGTTGTTCCTCCATTTTTTCTCTTAGATGAATGCAGCATTTCACTGCAGAGAAAATTTTCTATAAAAATCAAATCCAGCTAAACAAGCTTTGTGATTTCCTATGTTTTTCTGCATCTTTCTAGGTTTATATGACTTCTCTTACCATTTCAACACTACTCCAGCAATTGCATTAGCACAAAACCATTGTTTTACTGCAGGCAAGTGAGGAAGTCAGGAAAGAACCATTTTCTAGAAAAGTGGGGTGTTTTTGCAAAAGCTGCTTTTCTCCCTTCAAGCTACTTCACCTTGTTCTCTTCAGCCTCAACCTTTTCAACGTTTTATATTTTTGTAGAAGAAGAAAGGGGTAGCCAGGGCTAATTTTAGAAACACTGATTCACAGTCTTTTATGCTTCCCTAATCACATGAGGCTGAGATGAGTGCTGGTTTTTAGTATAGTACAATATCTGGCATACACTACAACAATAGACTTAGAGCATCCCCTGAAATTACCTTAGGAATTTGCCAAAACAGAAAGACTCACACGTTTAATTAGAATGTTAAGGTTTCTTTTTAATGCATTAGACTTACGCTTCGGAATTTATTTTTAGTAAGTATTTAGCACATTCTTTCCTTCTATATTATGGATATTATAATTTATGTCTCTTAACCACTCACATTAAGAAGCAGACCATAGGAGTTAGCTTTATCGAGAACCTTAACCAGTGTAAAAGCAGCAGGAGGAGAGACAGAAAGAGGCATTGAAGCAGAATTTATTTCTTAATCTGCAGTATTCATTAATATTTTGATTCATTTCTGTTCTCAGCCAGTTGAGTAGAATACATTTTATTTTTATATAGTTTCTTATGGCACAAACCTCTTTCTCTGAATTTCACTTACACTTAATTTATAACCTTCAGGCCAGGCTCTTTTGCATTTATCTTGTGCTGGGGAGCTCCATTAACTTCTGTGGAATTATTTCCAATTTCAAATAAAAGAAAGATACATCCTCCCTTCATTCCCTCTCCATTAGAGAGTGAGCTGGAGCTGTGCTCCTGCTTATGCTCTGCAGGGAAACATCTTCTAATTCCGTCTGACATAGCAAGGTAGGTATGAGATACCAGCAGAAGTGCAAGGTGTTGCTTGCTTTAGTTAAAGTATATTTCTCTTAGCCAGGGAAAGTAGGAACATTACGTTTAGAAGAGGTCACCCCACTTGCCAAAGCAGAGGAATCTAGCTTTGTCTCTGTTACATCCACAGTACACAAAAGAATCAATATTTTGCAGCTGAAGTTTTCTCCTTTAGTATCTACCACCTATCAAAGGCAGTACAAGAGCTAATTCCGTTATCAGATTTAAGGAAAGCTGCCAGCTCCAATGATTGTTTTCAAGTAGCTGGATCACAGATCTTGATTACATCTACATGCTGCAATATTGCACAGGGATTGCTCTTAGTCATTATACTGGAATAAAACCTGTCACTTTGGATCCCACTGTTTTTCAATAAAACCAATATGACTTAAAAATCTGATATGGAGAGATGAACACTATTCGTGGAGGGTGACATGTTCTACGTCTGTATTTCAGTTAAGAAATGCCACCGTGTACCTGGGTGGATTAAAGGAGAAAAAGCAGAGGACAGAAATAAAACTTCTTATGTATTTGTTGTGCACCCAGAAACCCTGAATTACAGTCACAGAAAATCTGTCCAAAACCACACTTGGGCATGGCTCAAGAGTCTTAAACAAGAGGAAGGGAGCAACTCAATGTGTGTCTGATTAGAGTATACCTATAGGTATTTGACAAATCTGCATATGCCATCTGAAATTAATAAAGACAGATGTTTTCTAAGAAGATTCAATTATGGTTATTTCTCGGAGACATGGGAACTAGAAAGTCACCTATTCCTTACTTCAACCTGTTTGAGATGCTGAACACAGTGTGCAGCTTAATATGTGATGCTTATTCCATTATTTTACTTTCTGTGAAATTTTTCAAATGGCTCCCACCTGAGCTAAGACAATGTAAAGTCATGATTTAAGACAACTGCAGCTAGGCAGCCTGCCTGCCTGTCAAGCCGAATAGCTTTGCAGTACTGTGGTGGTATGGAACTGATCTTGTTCTCCCTGTAAAAAGATGAAAAATATGCAAATCTCTTTAATATGTATGATAAGCCCAGGATATTAGCAATCTTTTACTTTAGTGTAATGTTCTTGCAATAAGCGTTTTCCATGGTCAGAGCACAGAAATGGTTCAGGCCATTAATTTTCTTTCAGCTTATTTAAAAAAAAAAAAAAAAAACCAACAACCTAGCAATGCAAGAGATAAAAATATGCAATAAAACAGTGCTTGATCTGAACTGTCAGAAAGTTTTCCAGTAAGATAATATACTTACCACAGATTCTGGGTAAAGGAAGTAAGTGCTCATAATTAACTATCTGGAGGTAATTTGGGCAAATCGACTCACTCATTTGCTTTTTGCAGCAGTCAAAACTCCCTAATCTTAGCTTTATACACCCACACAGAGTCTAGCTGATTTCAGCGAGGCACTGCATAGAGCAGAGACCCACCCATTATGCCAGCACTAGACTGTCAACTCAGAATTTATTAACATTAACCTTCTGGATGTATTCTACTCTCTTCAGATCTCACTAACTCAGTAATTTCTATCTGTCTGAGGAAAACAAACAAATAAACATAAAACCAAAACAGATAAATATAGACTAAAGACTATCCCCTCGATTTTAAGTCACATTTCCATGTTTGCGGGTAACTACTATCAGAATATTTTTTAAAAAATATGTATTATCACTCTTTGTAACTTACTGAAAGGAGGCTGTAGTGAGATGGGGCTCAGCCTGTTCTCCCAAGTAACAAGCAATACAACGAGAGGGAGTGGCCTCAAGTTGCACCAAGGAATGTTTAGAACTGGACATAAGGAAAAATTTCTTCCCTAAAAGAGTGGTCAGCTGTTGGAATATGCTATCCAGGGAAGTGTTGGAGCCACCAACCCTAGAGGTATTGAAGCATGTAGATGTCACACTTGCAGACAGTGGTTTAGTGGTGGACTTGGCAGTGCTGGGCTAACGGTTGCACTCAGTGATCTTAAAGGTCTTTTCCAACCTAAATAATTCCATTATTCTATTATTAACTCCAACACTCTTTCGTAGAGAAGGGATAATGGATGAAATAAAGAATCAGTTCTCTCTGGCTGCTGAAGACTTGTCAGGCTTCACAAGCTTAAAGACAGATTCACAGCTCTGTCTATATTCCCGGTTTCCCTGATCCCCACGTCTGTACCTTATCCCATTGCACCGCAGCACAGGGCAGGGTTGCATCTCGCCTGCTGCTCTCATGGAGCAAGATACAGCAGATGGGTCATCTCCCTAAGCAATCCTACCTCTTAGACAAAAGAGGTCATTGCTCTGAGGTAAGGGGGGGAACACAGACATTGTAGGAAAGGTTTGAACTCCAAGGGGCCTTGGTGCACTCCCTAGTGTATTCTGTATCACCTGTGTCACAGGCCATCTCATGACTAAAATTGGGTAAAAATACATGTTTTACCAACATAAGCCAGCATGATGTGCATTTTGGAATATTAATTTGTTAAGAGCTCTGAAAGTATCAAGTGGCTTGGAAGTAGAGTTTGAGTGTTTATGAGAGCTTCTTCATATCCTCTTGCTTGTACTGCAGAAAAGGGTTAGATAAAGAACCAGAAAATTTTGTGGAATTCTTCCAGAAACAGTAACAACACAGCTGATTTTAGCAGGACAGGACACTTTTTGTCAGTGCAGTTACCATAGGTGTTGATTAGTCAGAGATTAGTTCCTCAGAAGACGTTACACTGATTGCACATATTTCCTAATTTAACTTTTATTTAAAACATTTCTTACTGTAAAATGGAGTGTGTTATTGGTTATCAGTACAATGTTGGATTGGTTATCAGTACAATGCTAAGCACTGCAGTGAGCTGAAGGACCAGATTGTCATGCAATGTGTAATGGATAAATGAGCAAAATGACATCAAACAACATTTGTTTTCAACAAAGATGTTGTGTCATTTTGCCTGTGTTTATATAGTCTTATTCTACACCATTTCTTTGTGTTTCTTATCCAAATGAAACCTGTACTGAAGTTGGCCAGTGCATGCAAATACCCAGCTGAACATGTATTTTAGAATTTGCGTAGACAAACTGGGCTTTTGTAGAACAAAATATTTGTTAAGCAACGTGTATTAAATATTTTTTAAAAGCTTTATGAAAACTCTTGATATCATCAGGTTTTAATACCCCTTAGGAAACATTTTCCACCAAGTTCAGCTTTAGGTTTGTAGAACTGAATTTTTTCTGTGATGTTTTCACTGAAATTTCAAGGGGTTTTCTGACTACACCCTTAACAGAGAACATTATTTTTTCTCTGAAAGCCTATCATATCAGATACTATCTGATACTGACACTGACATTTTCTGACCTTTTCTGTGACTGGTTCCCTTGCAAGAAATGCCCACACAGAGTGAATCAAAGCAAACATTAAAATACAGACAATCCCAATATATTCTTTCCAGGCTTCCAGTTCACATCTCATTTTCTCTGTTCCTGCCTATTCATTTGTAAATTCTTTATCTCTCATACATTGCAGTGTTCATTGCTGTCACTTAGGAAATTAATAAGGGTGAAAAAAACTTTTGTGTGCACTGACTGTGCAGAATGCCTTCTGTCTGAAGCACATATTGGCTCTCCAGCCTTGCTGTATGTAAGTGTATCATGATATTCAATACTTTTATCCTCAATACCTCCGCGTTTTACAGCTCTCTGCACTGTAGATGAGAATTTGAGGTATAGAAATACTAGAGGTTATATCTGTGAAGGAACCTAATATCAAACTGTTTCAGCAGCCCTATCAGGGTGTAAACCTGATGAGAATTTAAAATCTCAATTCACGCATTGCCCAACCCTAGAACACATAAATTCCCTAAATAACTAATTTTGCACTGTGAAGGTCACTGGATGCGTAATCAAGTTTTCCTGAGGATGCCCCAAATCATCCAAGCCTTTCCAGTGCCAAGTAGCTAGGATCTTGACACAAAATGGGATTCAGAAACTGAATGTTTCTCCAAGGCTTTTGCATGGTTGGGTTCTGCAAAGTGTTCCTAGATAAATCTAACCAGAAAGTGCTGAGAACAGAAGATAGTGATGGTAGTCTTGATCCCTGAGCCACACCAGATCCAAAGCTGTGGGAACACTGATACCAAAACCACTGTAGAAGTTAGTAATATCTCCACATGTTAAACAAATAATAAAGAGGTTGAGATTTATCACAGGACAAGAGTGATGATGCATTATCAAAAGGCTGGGGAGATCCAGAGCAGAAAACATATTTTACCCACTAAGGAAGATCCCAGGTAAAACCTAGACGCTATAGAGTTTACCGATTTCAGGGCAAAGTACTAAACTTTAGTTCAGTTAATTTAGCACCATCAGGTGTAGCTGTATAGTTGAGTGCTTCAAAGTTTTAGGGCTAGTATAACATTAACTTAAATTATGATAAACTATCTGAGGAATACAAAACTGATTCTCATAGTCTTGTATAACTTCAGCGTATTTTCATTACAAATTTATCCCCAAGATATTTTCGTGATGGCACAAGTACTCTATGAATCATAAAATGCTACCTCTCTCATATATTCTTTCCCTTGTATCTCCATGAACACAAAAATACTTAACAGTGATCTTTAGAGCATCCTGAGTGACATTTGTACTTCACCACTATTGTTTCAACTCTACAGTTTCAGGAAGACACTTGTGTAATGATTCTATGTACAATGTATACCCACAGTTTGCTTTTAAACGCTGCAGTTAGAGAGTCAGCTTTCCTTTTGAAATGAAGCTTAGTGTCATAGGAATACTCTTTGGCACTGTGCAGGTGTCCTATCCTACACAGGGAGCATTCTCCTTATTTAGGAACACTGTTCTGATGTGTATTCAGAGAAAGAAAAATGACTGAAAAACAATCTTAATCTAATGAATGTACTTGCCATTTTCAGTGAGAGAAGAAGCACAGTTCAATCTTTTTCAGGCATATATGAAATCACATACTTGATGAAAATAATTTAAATCAACAATCGAATTAAAAATTACTTTTTGTCTTAGAGACAGAAATTACCTTTTATGTCACTACCATCCTATTTGTCTCTCAAATTTCTATTCTTAAGGTGTTTCAGTTGTAGCATTAGACATGGAAAAAAAATGTTTGCATCTTGTTAGGATTTGCCAAATACAGACTTTGTCCTATTGATACCTTTTGACCTCCTTCCCTGTTACACCCTGCTCTGTGAGTTAGTAGGAGGAATGGAAGAGGGCTGCTGCTTATCATTCCACAGGGATGCTTTGGGCCTCTGTCAAACCGTGTTTTCACAACACAGGTAAATTTCCATTTCTGATCAGGAACCTATTTTAAGGGGCTTTTAACAAATTTTTCAGTCAGTATGTTCCATATAGAAGGGAAATTATGGATTATTTCCTGAAGAATAAATTAATATTGAAGAGGGGGATGCACTCATTTTGAATTCCCAGAGTCTCAGAAACCTGAAGACTTTTTATTGCTTTTTCCCCTTAGACTAATCCACTGTTTGCCTCTAACCCTAATTTAGTTTGATTTTCTTTCAAATGTTATTGTCTCTGGATATGATTTACAGTTCATTATATTTATATCTTTCATTAGGGGGCAGCAAAGAAAGATTCAGAAGATTAAACTAGGGTTTTGTTTCTATTTTTATAACTCAGCATTAGAACCTGAACTAGTCACTAGATGTCATTCTAACACACCAAATAATTTCTTTGTAATTAGGCAGTGTTCTATCATAAATGTTACCTACCTGTCTCTTGACTTTCCATTTAAAGCTAAATGCTCACTATACAGCAATCCCTATTCACTGCAGCTGCAGCTAATTCACTGTTCCAATATTTCGACCACAAAAAAAAAATCTATAAAATTGTTGGAGCTAAATTATTAATATCATCAGCAATTCCTACATTACACTGAATTGTCTGCTGAGTAACATTAAATAATCACCCACTACTGAGATAAAAAAAATTTCAAAGATTTAATAAGTTCTGGTATGTTTGAACATTGTCTGAAAATTCATACTGAAAATGCATTATTCATTTTTATTTCATTATATCAGCAAAATTATGCAACTTCAGCGACCATTTTGCTATCTGAGTGAGTAATCACAGGAAACAACCCTCTTACAGATTTTCTTTTGGTGAAAATTATAATCCAATCTCTTTACAAATTAGGCATGTGAGAGGAATTAAACATCCTTATGTGGTGCCATTATTCTGCAGAAGAGGACAATTATCAGGAGGATAATAGCAGGAAATTCTGGAGTTTTAACTCACTATCTTCCCATTGCTTCCCTTTGTCCTTTTATCCCTCTGTCTGTTGGTATTTTGATGTGAATGTGATGGCCTAAAACAAGTGTAGTAGATCAGCATGTACAAAGATTCAAGATTCAAGAGGACAAAGACAAGAACGAGGTCAGACCATTGTTATAATCTTTTGCCGTTATTTTCTGATATTCTTCCTCTTCCTTTCAATCTTCATTCACTTCCCTTTGAAATCCCTGTGGTATAAGATGGCTATTTCCCAGGTAGATGTATGCAATATTGCAATCACCAAATTCCTGAAGGTTTCCTCATGTTGAAACATTATCTTAAGTTCTGGCATGTGTCTGGATATGCTGACTTACAGATCATTAGCTGATGTATTTGCTGAAGAAAGTCCAATCTTTGGTTGTTCAGTGCTCTTTACTGGAGATTATTCCCTACTCCCCCATTCAGTAAATGTGTGAATTCCCAACCCATGATAACCAAAATAGTTCCTTTTAATCATCTAATCAATGAAAGAAGTTTCTATAAACGCATCTGGTTTTGATTGAAGTAACCTAGGCAGGACTCCTAGAAGCTTTTCCGTAGAGACATGAGGAGTAGCACAGAAAAGCAAAGAACACCTGAGGTTAGCTAAAGGCTCCATCTGATGTGGATCAAGAAGGGAACTACTGCCCACAGAAAGTGTGGAGTTAAAAAAAAAAGACTTTTAGAGAACACTGTAATATAAAAAATGTTGTTTGATATAAAAAAATAAATTTCATTTAGAAAAAAAAAGCTTGCTACATGAACCAAAAGTGAACTGAACTACGAATGGGGAGAAATTCACACACTGAATGCTTACTTTGCTGTTCCTGTTTTGTTCCTGGACAATCTTATGAGAGATTAAATCTTCCTCCTGATAATCCGTGGGGTAGTAGCAGAAAAAAGTGGCAAAAATGTTGAACTATGGGTAGAATCTCATGAACAATTGTGTCCATGCTAATTTGTAAGGTATTATATTGCATATTGTTCTACAAGTGAGCACAGTTTGTATGAACTGATGACCAAAGCATTTAATAAGAATGTTTAATAAAAGCAATGAAGTTTGTACTAGTTTATATGGAATATTTGAATCACTGCAATTTTCGAATTGACAATCTAGGCTGATCTGTATATATACATGCAAACACATTTTTATAAAACTGCAAACCTACAGTGTGACATTTGATGATTTATAGCTACCGAGAAGGTCCATTAAATTAGTTTGCTGCAGGACAATGTCTATACTGAAAGTTACTTATAATTTTCTTTAGTGGAGGACATGGCACCAAAATAAAAGCTTTGCATTTCTGTCCATTTCTTAGTTTGCGCAACCAGTCCTTTCCCATGAGAATTATGTTGTTGACACAAGATGATGGAGGGGAAGGGGCAAATACTGTTGCAGTAAGGAAAGATGAACTCCTAGCCTAATCATATTTTATGTGGAAATGAAAAACTTGTAATTTAATATTATTATTTTTATAATATAAATTAGCATATTTATTATAGCATATTATATTATAGCATATTATAGCATTTATTATACCATATTATATATATATTAATTATAGCAATTACCTTTGACAGTAGCAT
>JAYRBT010000082.1:108287864-108323737 GCA_036023395.1 Myiotriccus ornatus
CTTTTCAACTGTGGATATCAAAGGTACTTCATATGAAGATGTGGACCAAATAATACATCTGACTCATGTACCTTCTCTCACTCTTCTTTTTCCTTCTTCTCCTCCCTGTCTTCTGAATCAGTAAATTAATTTCACTTTAAAAATACTGGAATTAAAACCTTCTGATTTGATATTTCAAATGTAAATGTACAGAACCAATAGTTAATACAAGTCCAAGAGCTAGGAAAGCATTTTCAGCACATTTTTAGATATCTGAACACCCTTGTGAATTTTCATTCTCAAAATACGTATTTGGGCATATACACAAAATCTTATCTCTCCCAGCCCCAGGGTTTATACATTATTTTCCTATTTGTTGTATTATTACTATATCATCATACCTATTTCTTAAGGTGATTAAAATCCTTATAAAGAAAGACTGGGAGAAAACATCCTTTTGTAAAGCTGGCAAGCAAGTTTTCATCCTCAGCAGACCAGTGTGTGTGCATTGATCAGCTGGAGTTCACTGCTGACTCTGCCTCAAGCTTCAGGCAGATGAACCAGACCTGCAGAAATGCAATGTTCTCATGTTCACTGTCCCAAAGTACCAATCAGAATTGCCATTCTTAAATGATGTTCTTCCCATCCTGTCAATGATATCTATAAAAGCAGCACCATTTGAATGTGCACTTTCCCCACAGCTTTGTCAAAATTACCTCCAGGTGGGGAGAATAACATATCAGAACAGAAACATCTCACAGTGAAACCTGACAGGACTCATTGCATCAGAACACATAAGCTGCTGCTAGTACTACAAGGAAAACACCTTATTGCCACAATTTTTGTGTTGCATTAAACATATAAAAGATGGACTGACATGTTGGGTTCCTGCTTTGTGAATGGACACCCCCATCCTGCTTCAGACACCAACACCTCACTTATAAATGCCAGCAATCCCTCCTCTCCCAACTCATTTCCCCCAGCCTAGAGAAGCCTTCAAAGCCCCTGGAGAGATTGTTTTTAGGATAGCTGATGTCTCTGCCTCCAGAAGCAACTCTCAGACTTGAATCTTTATCTATATGACTGTTCAAAATGTGTTACTGTGTTTACAGGCTTCAGGACATCAGGGAAATCAGTCTTAATTGCTCCATTTTGCAAACACGAACATTTTCTTTTATATTACCATGGAATCATGTTCCAGAGGCTCTGTGTAGCCTTTTACTTGACCAGAGACTGATGCCTCCCAAGTAATTCCTCAGAGGGCTCTGTCCTACAAATTCTTTAGGGCACTTTCAAGCAATTTCAAGTTTTAAAGAGAATAAAAAATAAGACCTTGTTTGTCTTCAGTGTAAATGGCAAATAAGACTGACAAGTGAGGAACAAAGAGCAGCGTTTTGCTATAACTCAGTGCCACTCCAGATGATACACTGCATGATAAATACTAGGGCAGTAAAATCAAAGTGTGTGTTCCTTGCTCCTAGTCATATGTATTCCATCAAAACCCTTGCCTGTGAATGTCTAACTTCCTGCAAGTTTGTCCTTTTGGCTAGGTAGATTTTAAGGTTATTTATTAAAGACTCAGCTTTGAAATCTTCTCAGACTTGAGACTGTTGTCCAACTGTTATGCTACCAGTAACCACTAAAGAATGTTTAAATTGAGGAAATTTTTGTAGAGACTATATATGGCAAAATACTGAGAAGTGAAAGAGCTGTACAAATACAGCTGACAGAGGTAATTCAACCTGATTTACAAATAGTCACTTACTGACATCAAGAATGTTATTTCAAATTTCAATATTTATTCTGGGGCTAAAACTAGAAGCCTGGTCATCAAAGAATCATGGGGAAAACAGCCTTGGAAGATGCTACTTTATATCTAATAAGAAAAGGGAAGAAGAGAGCTTGTGAGGAAATGGTAAATACTGAATTCATTGGGTGCCCATGGTCATGCACATTTTAATTATATAACAGAATCAGTCACATATTGAAACTGGAAAGTGCTATGCATTAAGGCAAAGTGAGTTTGAGCAAGTTTGACAAATTCTTCACATGTATACTAGAGGTTTTATTTTATACCTGAGCTAACGTAGACAGACTCTGTTACGCAGAAGAGATCTTGAGGAGTGGTTTGGTGGGTTTTTTTAAATCTTGTAAGGAGTCTTATGGAAAAATATACAAAGCTAAAAACAAGCAGAAAACAAGCTTTCACACAAAACACCACCATCCTTTTTTAATTTATTAGCTAGACCTGAGAAATTGGAGCTTGGCAGAGTTAAGTGAGCCAAACTGGCCTTGCTCTCATAAAGCCTCCTCAGCCTCATAAAAAATCTGAGGTGAAAGACAGGAGAAAGAGTGTTGTTTGCACTATTCTTGTCTTTTTCAGCTTGTTATAGTTGAATAAAATCCTACATAGCCAAGCTTCTCATGTACCATCTTTCAGCTCACTTGCAAGCATTCTGATTAATTAGGAAAGATTCAGGCAAAGAGCTGCCTTCTTGACTCAAATATATTTCTGCTAAATCACTCCACCTAACTGCTAAGAGTGTTTCAGGACAGCTTAGTCAGGATTGCTTAGTAAAATTTCTTTTCTCATAAAACGAACAGCCTTTGATCAACCTGAACAACTGCTTTCCTCTTCAGCACTCATATGATTTGACTCTGTTAATCCATGGGCAGTACACACAAAATAAATTCTGCCTTGCCTCAGAGAATTTATTTTCTTATTTCCTTACACAACCCACTGTGCTACCATAGTAGATTATGCTATTCTTCTCACATTCAGAATTGTGGTATAGAAGAAGAGCTGGGCAGTACCCAACCACCCATTTTTAACAAGTTCTGTAAAATTCATATGGGACATGGTAAAGAAAAAAGTGCACCTATATTTAGTTTCATAACTCCCTTGCCTGTGAAAGGCTCACTTTTATGTCTGATTTTTAGAACTTGTACCTGTGTACTGTATCTGCTCATTATGCTTCTAGTATAGTCTGAGTCCTAGAACTTCTCATCCTTGGAAAAGGGCAATGGGGCTTTAGGATGAACTGATTATTAACTTCAGCTTGTACATCAGAATTCTCAAACAAAGGTAAGTGAAATTAACCATATGGAAATGAGATTTTCTATGTTCCTTGGCAGCTACCACGGTTTTGAAAAAATTCAATTAGATATTCTACAGCTTTGATTTCTTAAATCAAAGTGCCTTATGGAGAACTGTCAACTTTGAGTAACTTCAAGGTTAAAAGTCAGGCAGGTTACCAGAAAAAAAGTGCTTTCCAGACATCTTTTGTACTCTACCTTCTTTCCTGCCAATGCACTTGGCAAAATAATAAATTGCTGAGAGACTGGAAGCTTTCTGATCTTTTATTTCCAGGTAAACCAACCAGTGAACTGCCTTGGACCTGAAGCCCTCATACTTTTCTAGTCCTCAACTCCAGGGAAAATGAGCAGTTTTGTTTCACTGAGATTTACAGTTATTGGGAATGCACTCTGGAAAACCAACATGAAGTGAAATTAGCATTCTACTTGCACCACCTTTCACTTTCATCTTTAAGATGAATATCTGTTCTTGAATAAGCCATCTGCAGGCCTATGCATTGGGTTTGCATGGCCAGGTTTTGGCAGAAAGGGAGCTCCAGGTGTGGATCCTGTGAGATGCTGGTAGAAGCTTTCCCCTTTTCCAACGTGGCCAATGACAGCTGGCTCCAAACCAGACCCACTGCTGGACAAGGCTGAGCCCATCAGTGACGGTGGTAGCACCCAGGGGATAAGAGAGTTAAGAAGTGGGAGAACAAAACTGCGCAATTGCAGCTGAAGAGAGGAGTGAGAACACGTGAGAGGAACAGCTCTGCAGACACCAAGGTCAGTGAAGAAGGAAGGGGAGGAAGCACTTCAGGCACCAGAGCAGAGGTTCCTCTGCAGTCTGTGGTGAAGACCACGGTGAGTCAGGCTGTCCCCCTGCAGCCCATGGAGGTCCACAGTGGAGCAGTGATTCACCTGCACCCCATGGAGGACACCACACCAGAGCAAGTGGATGTCCAAAGGAGACTGTGTTGCTGCTGGAAGCCCATGCTGGAGCAGACTCCTGGTGGGACTTGTGGCCATGTGGAGAGAGGAGCCCAGGCTAGAAAGCTTTGCTGGCAGGACTAACTATGGGGGACCCACTCGGTAGCAGTCTGCTCGTGAAGGAATGCACCAGGTGGAAGGGATCCACAGTGAAGCAGTTTGTGAAGAACTGCAGCCCATGGGAATGACTCACACTGGAAAAGTTCATGGAGGACTGTCCCCCATGGGAGGGACCATGGGGCTTCCCATGGAGCTGGGGAAGAGTGTGAAGAGTCCTCCCCCTGAGGAGGAAGGAGCTGCAGAGACAGCATATGATGAACTGACCACAGCCCCCATCCCCTATCCTCCTGTGCCTCTCAGGGTGAGAGGAGGCAAAGAAAATCAGGAACAAAGTTAAGCCCAGGAAGGAGTGGTGGGAGATGGGTTTATATCTCATTATCCTACTCTGATTTGATTGGTAATAAATTTAAATCAATTTTCCCAAGCTGAGTCTGTTTCACCTGTGACAGTAACTGCTGAGTGATTTCTCCATCCTTAATTTGCCCCATGACCCTTTCATTATGTTTTCTCTCCCCTGTCTGGGTGAGGAGGGGAATGATAGAACAGCTTTAGTGGGCACCTGGCTTGCAGCCAGGGTTAAACCATCACATCCTCATACATACTAATGTTAAGTATCAAACTATGAGCTGTTTCAAACTACCTATCAGAATGCAAAAGAGGTAGAAAGGCTGTTTCCATTATCTCAATAATATATTTAAAAGTAAGGCGGTTGGATAAAAAAAAAATTAAATAAAACCCAACAGAAAGCCCACATGAAATAGCTTTTCATTTGATGAGCAGTCTATTAAAACCATGCTATAAGGAATCATCGATCATAAGGAAAAAGAAGTTTGTTTAGCTGAAAACAATTAGGACAAAACTCAGTTTAGACTGACTGACAATGCAAATGTCATGGACTGGAGATTATATTCATGGGCACTGACCTTTTGGATAAATTAAGTTTTAGTGGATATGAAAGAAACTGTGTTTCATTCTCATGGGGAAAAAAAAAAAGTACAAGTTTTACTATTGAAATTAATCAGTAGCCTCTAGATTTAACTATGATGTTTTAGAACTGTAATGCACATCTATTATAAGGATAACGAGGCAATTTAGCTGGGTAAGAACATCTCCTGCAGGTGGAATGACAACAATTTGCTCTTTTTTCAGAGTTCAGAAGAGTCACAAACTCAGTGAACATCTCCACAGAGCTGATAGCTTTCCCAGCACCTTGTCATCTGTAACTCAAATACAACCTGGATATATTAAAAATGACCAAAATCTTTTGACAGGACTTTCCATATTTGAAATACCTTCCCAGATTGACAGAAATTCACAATTTCTCTTTGAGAGCTGTATACCTTCATACAATGATTGTAAGTTTTGGTGGCTACCTTTTTATATGTACTGCCTGCTTTTAAGAATGCCTTTTTTGAGAATATCTTGGAAGACAGTGCCAAAAACTCTACAAGTTAAGTCAAGGTCCGTAGTCACCTTTTTCTAGTTAACCAAGCCAGACATCTTGGAAATTAGACTGTTCTATTATGATCTGTTCTCAATAAACCCATTTTATCATCTTGCAAATCACAATTATTAACTTGAGCAGAATTTTTCCAGTTATCAAAGTTCAGAAAAAAAGCCAGAAATCTATGGACCTTCAGCCTTTTAAAAATGCATAATGTTGATTCTTTTCCAGTCTTCCAAGACTTTCCTTGTCCTCTGTTAAATCTCCAGATAAGTGCTAGTGCTTCACAAACTACAATGGCTGCTTCTTTTAATTCCCTTATGAGATGCTTTTTAATATTGCTTTACCAAGAAACTGTAGTACATCTCCATTAGCTAAATATACTTGAGGCTACTCTTCAGCTTCTTGTGAACTTATCTTCCCTCTATAACCATTTAATTAAAATTATTCAATTGTCTTAAATTTTTGTGAAGATTGAAGCAAAGAAAAAATTGAATTCTTCAACAATCTTTGCTTCCCTGCTTATCTATTCTCTTCTTTTTAAAAAGGCCCAGTACTTCCTTTGCTTCTCTTTTGTTTCTAACAGAATCTTTTCTATTTGTTCATCTCTTACTATCTGAGTTGTACCTCCTGAACCTCCATTTTCTTTTCACTCTTGAATTGTTCCTTCATAAACACATTTTCACTTCTGATATGATACCTTTTTGATTTTTAAGTTTGCCAGTTTCATATTAATCAAAAAAATTCTCTCCTCCCTGCCAGCCTTATGCATGTGTTGGTTTTTTGGTTTTTTTTCATTTTTTTTGAAACCCATTCCCCTTAGTCTATTGCTATTCCTATGCAAAATCTTGAAAAAAAAAAGAAAGAAAATCAAAAATTCATAATCTTTAAATCTTTAACCTAAACTTCTTTCTATTGTGATACTTTAATCAATTTCTTCCCATCATTCAAGACCACACATCTTAACCTCATACAATGACCTCCACAGTTTGAACAATACTTTATCATCAAATCGTGGAATGGTTTGGGTTGGAAGGGACCTTAAAGATCACCCCACTGCCATGGGCAGGGATACCTTTTACTAGACCAGGTTGCTCAAAGCCCCATCCAACCTGGTTTTGAACACTTCCAGGGATGGGGTATCCACAACTTCCCAGGGTAACCTGTTTCTCACCACCTACACAGTTGAGGATTTTTTGGTAATATCTAACGTAAACCTACTCTCTTTCATTTTGAAACCTTTCTCCCTTGTCAAGTCACTACACGCCCTTGTAAATAATCTCTCTCCATCTTTCTTGTAGGCTCCTTTGTGTTACTGGAAGACCACAATTAGATCCCCCCAAAGCCGCCTCTTTTCCGGGCTGAACATTCTCTTAGCCTTTCCTCATAGGAGAGGTGCTCCATCACTCTAATAAACTTGTTGGCCCTTCTCTGGACTCGTTCCAACAGGTCAATGCCCTTCCTGTGCTGGGGACCCCAGGGCTGGACGCAGTACAGGAGAGATGTATGCAAACAAGGCTTCTCAGAGCAGCTGGGTTTTGGCTATCCCACTTAGACTAAGAGGCCACCTGGCATAAATATGCTGCCAGGCTGCAGAAAAAACTGGAGAATGTTCAGTCCTGCATAATGCAAACTATACTGTGTATGGAATTACCACAGTTCCTCTCTGGCATCATTCTCATGGGTTATGCTTGCCAGAATCTGAATGCAGAAGAAAAAGCCTCAAGAGTTCATTTGTGCAATGTTCCTTTTATACAGCTGAAGAAAATATCAAAGGAAAAATTTCACAACTTCTGAAAAAACTTAAAATTTTGAAAATTAGGTTTTCTTCTTTTGGCAACAATATGTACACAGCTTTTTATTAAAATGTCTTTGTTAGAA
This sequence comes from Myiotriccus ornatus, assembly GCA_036023395.1. Lineage (NCBI taxonomy): Eukaryota > Metazoa > Chordata > Aves > Passeriformes > Tyrannidae > Myiotriccus > Myiotriccus ornatus. The sequence continues at coordinate 108,295,291 of JAYRBT010000082.1, forward strand.
ATTGCTTAAGGATTTGATTACTGGTTGGTTTCCTTTTCTATACTTTCACTTTTTCTTTTCTCCTTGTTTAGGAGGACAGGCAAAGGGAAGAGGACAGGCAACTAGAAACTGAAAGCTTTCAATTTTAAAACTTTCATATTTCAGTAAAGGGCATGACTGAAGGCATTAGTTTTTGAAGGTATGGCACATATTTTCAAAATAATTTGGTTGCTTTACACTTTGGCCAACTCAAGCCTTTCTTTAAGTGGCCAGGAGTTCTGCGAGGGTCAGAGACAGCCAGCATAATTCAGACAAGCTGCCAAGATGCTCCAGTCTCTCTCCAAACTAAGGAGGTTCGGTACAGCCAGAGGTCCTAAAAGGCATCCCTCCCTTTCTGTGCTAAGCAGATCCTGATGTCGGAGACTCAAACCATTCCTGTGTACCATACTAAAGGATTGTGACTGATTGGTGAAAATGCACAATTCTGAACCCTCTCTTTCACCCTAGTGTATTGTCACGGACAAAGGCTAAAGCCAGTACAGCACAATAAAGGAAAAGGTCCCTTCTCTTCCATTGCTTCTAAAACATCAAAGTATCCTTTGCACTCTAGTGGAAGCAAAAATAATTAACATTTCTAATGACTTTCAAATCAGCCTCTTTGGATTTCCTGCAGTATAACCCACAATTAAATTTTGTGATAGGCAGAATGATGTGGAAAATGTGGTTCTGCAGAAGTCCGTACTGTGTGGGTGATTTAATATCCAGTGGGTCTATGATAACCTTCAAAATCACCCGAGTGACTGAAATCACTCCACAGATAACACCTGTCACATAACTAAGATGTGCACACCAATTCCACACTTTTTTAAGGCTGTGGCCTGAACAAGGCCCTCCATGCAGAGGTAACCAATTCAGGAACACGTCTCAGAGGCAAGGAAAATGTACAGGTATCAATATGCAGTTAAAGATATTACAGCCCTCTTTTGCACTCCCTGAGACTTGGAAAGCAAACAATGACACATTCCTCTTCTTTGCCCCTGAAATGAACTAGCCAAGTCTTCTAGTCTTCCCAGCAAAGTCTTTTAGTCTTCTCAGCAAGCAAGTATTAGGATTTTCTAGGCACATAAACCCCTCAGGCTTTCAAATCAGAAACACATTGTTAAATAATCAATGAAGACGAGTTGAATTAAGCCTTTGTGGCAGACCATAAGGGTAGAGGGCTTTTGTCCTCAGCTTAGGTAGTCTGTTGATATCCTTGCAGATCTCATGTATTCCTTCTTTCTACATGACAGCCCACCTGACAGGATGGAGGTTTTAAATCCTCTATCCATTCTGAGAGAAAAGACATTGTCTTCACTTCTCTAAAAAACACTGAATAGTGACTTGTATTTCCAAAGGGATTTCCTAGGGGAAAACAAGTTCTTCTACCTTTTAAGACTCGATAAATAGTGAATACATAACTAAAATGATTTTCCTTTTTTTCAGTCTTGTTGTAGGTTTTAGTGTCAGTTTAGATCACTCAGCAGCTCTACACTTTGTGTCACCTTTCTAAACAGCTGTCACCACTCTCATGCATCATTGCCTATGTGGCTTTTTAAAATTGGGTGGTATTTTTTCTCACTACAGAAACATTCAAAAGATGCGCCCTGTTGCAACAAAGGGAAGTAACATAAGCCATAATGAGTCTGTCAGGCAGTACAGTCTGTACTGTGAGAACACCTCTCCTCTATTTCAGTTCTATTTTTCTTTTTCTCAGTTGAACTGAATGAATACTAATGCCAGAAAGCTGGCACCAACGACTGCATTTGGACCAACGCAGCAATCTGTCAGTGTGGTGTGATGCAAGAGCAAGACCACAGATAGAATCATAGAATCATTTAAGTTAGAAAATAACTTTGGGATCAGTGAGTTCAGCCATTAACCCAGCACTGCCAAGCCGACCACTAAACCCTGTCCCTAAGTGTCACATCTTATGTGGCACTTATATGTCTTTTAGGTGCCTCCAGGAATGGTGACTCCACCACTTCCCTGGATAGCCTATTCCAATGGTTTGACCACCCTTTCAGTGAAGAAATGTCCATAATATCCAATCTAAACCTCGCCTGTGCAGCCTGAGGCCATTTTCTCTCATCCTGTAACTTGTTAACTGGGAGAACAGATCAGCCTCTACCTCACTACAGCTTCCTTTCAGGAAGTTCTAGAGAGCTATAAGGTCTCCTCCTGAGGCTCCTTTTCTCCAGGCTAAATAACCCCATCTCCTTCTGCTGTTTCTCATAAGACTTGTGCTCCAGAACCTTCACCAGCTCTGCTGACCTTCTCTGGGCATGCTTTAAGTAGGGAGCTGATACTTAAAAGAAGAAGCAAAAGAAAATCATCCACCATTCAGCTGAACTGCGTGGGGACCAGACTGAAAAGTAAGTAGAGCCTAATAGTGCACCCTCTGGGAAATCACTCTGCCTTATAGTTTGTTTAACAGGTTGGTTTCATTGGTCTGGTCTAATGGGGTTTAGCTGTGAGTACCGTTTATCTGATCTGCTGAGCAGGCAGTGCTCTGGTCTTTCAGCTCTCTGGCCCTGCCTCCCTACCGGAGGTGCAGCCAGGATATACTCAAGGCACCTCCTCCTGAGGTAATGAGGCTGTTTGGGATGTTTAAAACCCGAATCTGGCTAGTTGCAATGGGGAAACCATGGATTGGGCAGTGATGAAAAGTAAAGTATTTTTAAGATGTGGATTAAGCTGGTATTTTAAAACACTATAGTCATTTCTGTTGTGCACCTCTGTACTTCAGAGAGCACACTATCTGTGACCACAGTCCATAAAGAAGCTATCTGTTTTCATGCATGTAGAACTGGAAAAGACGCCTGTAGAAAAAAATGTCATTTTCCCTGAGCAGGAGGTAATCAGCATTCAGCAACAGCCTTGTCTCGGCATGAAGCCTGATAGGAAGCAGAATGTCATGGCAGAGAAATAAGATAATTGAAAAGAAAAATGTTTCAGTACACAGGACAACTTCTGACAGTCTCTCTGAACTAAATCTCAAAAACTTACTGGCAGACAGTGTCTGACAGTGTCTCTCTGTCAATGGAATAGGTTGGCCCTGACCCTCTTCAGAAATTGAGACACATCAAACAAAAGACAACAAGACTCATCCTCATTTCAGCTCACAGCTATTAATTTTACGGTGTGATTCCTCCAAATAACAGATGCATAACCAGAGCTGTGCCCGGATTCCAAGTGATGGGAGACCAATTTCCACCACCCTGACTCCTCTAATTACATTGACAAGCCTTCTGAAATCTCTGCTGTGGTTCTTCATTTGAAACAAAAATGCAGATGACTCTCAATAGTGTCTGTTGAGGTGAGAGGAATGCGAGGATTAATTAGTTGCAGTTCATAAAACGATAAGATGAAAATCCATGAGTAACTGCAAAGTGTAATTGGCAATAATGATGCGATCACCACAGTTCAAGAAGGACAGGATTGGTCTCAGATATTTTCATCTTGAACAAAATACGTCGCTTGCACTAAGACCATGGACCAGGGAGAAGTCCAGAGCATTAGCTGGCTCTTCCACTTCGCTGGCTTGGGCAGCCATTTGTTTCTCCTCCAGGCTGCAAAGCTGGGAGAGGAGCAGTTCTTCAGCAGAGGAGCAGTTCTTCAGCAGAGGAGCATCTCCTCTACATCTCCAGGAGTCCAGTGGTCTCCATGTATCTCACTAAAGGACTGCACCAGAGCATCATCCTTCAGCTCACTGAGGAGGGTTATGGCTAGTTCTGGTCTCAGGGTTTGTGAGCTGCCCTGTGGGGGAGGGCTCATGCAGCAGATAGTGCAGTTTTAAACCTTCCTCTGCCATCCCCACTTTCCCATCCTGGCCCCAGGTGTGGTGCAGGCTCACAGCCTCTGGATGGTGGGGTAGCCTCATGGCAGTCCCTGCCACCCTTCCAGGCACTCTCAGCTATCAAGCATCACCCAAGGACAAAGGGTTCATATGGTTTGCCACTTTTTGAATGATACCAAAACATCTTTATGATGAAAATTGAAGAAAACAAGAAAATTGAAGTTTTTCACTTCAAAATTGCTGTATTGAACAGTTTTGACATTTCTAGCAGTGTTTTTCCCCTATACCCAAAACCATTCAATGCTCTCAGCTATTACACAGTTCACTGAAAAATATATGTCATACATTATGATCTCTTTTTCTGGTGGGTAAAGTGTCCTTCTATCTCCTCATTCCACTACTTGCACTGCGCTGACCACCTGTAAGTGGTCCAAAGTACAACTCTGCTTGCTTACACAAAGGATTGCACTACACTCATAGCATAGAAATCATAGATTTCCTGTCCAAAGAGCCTCTTGTCTTGGCTTTTCTTTCCAGATGTCCTTTGCTCATGATGTGACAGGAGATTTGACATTACACACAGAAACCTGACTGTTCACAGTTTACTACTGCTTTGTTGGGTGTAATGAGAGTGCCAAGTGCCTACTGCAGGGCTTCCCAGAGTTCTCTGAGTGCTAGGAGCAGGGACGAGGGGAAGAAATATTGGGAAAAGAAAGCTGAGGGAAGACCGAAAACAGAGAAGAGAGAAAAGAGAGTGCACAGCAGAAAAGGCCACAGTGCAGGGAAGGAAAAGTGCCACAGGAGGAGCAAGAAGGTGGCAGAAGTATTTGTGAAGAGCTATTTCCATCTCTTCTGTCTGAGGTGAGCCAGCGAGTTCACTTGCTTTCTACACCCTATGACAGACCCTCCTTCCACTTCAAGGACATCAGTGCTCAGCACATGAAATGGTTTAAGCAGCAAGCACAGGTGCTCCCAACACTTGTTATATCAACAGCCTGCAGCACACATTGCCTATCCACAGTGGAAAGAGAAGTCAAGAGCAGCAGAAACCTCTCAGCACTGACTCCAGACAAGGTCCTCCACCCTCCTGTGGCACTGAGAAAAGAACTGGTGTCTCCCACATGGTTTGAGACCCTTCACATGCACGTAAGAATGCATTTTACACCCCAAAACTTGCCATCCCCTGTAAGACAAAGCCATATATGAATACAAAAGGTGAATACAGAGGGGTAGCAAGGGTACTGTGTGATAAAGCACAGGCAGACACACACTGCCAGTTGCTGCTATTCTGCCCATGGATTACCCATCCCCTGCCGAGACCCACCAGCTCTGTCCTGCTCTCCTCAGCTCAGCCAGCTGAGCCCTTCAGCATTTGGAGCAAAGGGGGATTTCTTTTGCACACTTTCAGCACCGGGGCTTTGCTAAGCAGTATGTGTTCAATGAAGTCAAGTTATCTGTTAGCATGTGAGCCATGCCCATATACATCACCAGCACTCCCATCAGGTGGGAATGACTTTTGGTCCCTTCTGGTCAGAAGTGGGCTTATATTAGTGACCCTTCTGAGCAACTGAGCTCTGAAAAAATAGTGTTCCCCCTTCAAATGCATAGCAGGCAGGCAACTCCTGTTATTCTTCCATGCTATGCTACACCAGCCACCTCACGGATTTGCCTCTCGGCACTGACATCATACATGTGGTATTCAGTGTATTTGAATACCTTGTTAACAACAAAAATGATAAGTTCAATAGTCAAGTAAGAATAAGCTTTAGGTTTTATCTAACATTTAACATTTATTTAACATTTTTTTAACTGCAATAATCCGTTTACTTTTTCATCAGACAGTAATGCATAATGATAAACTCTCCACAATAAATGGTAAGTGATAATGGCTAAGTCTGATGAACAAGAGAAGGGAAAATCTAAAATCTGGCAGGTTTGAAAAAAAGTCTTTTGGAGACTGTAGTTACTACAGAGAAAGCTACCTGCACAAGAGGGAAAACTTACCCCTCAGACTCAGTGGGAACATAGTCTGAGTACACCACCATTGGTGATGTCTAATATGCAGGGAATTCTCTGGGAAGGCACAGTGTTCTTCCATTATTTTATAAAGGAGTTGGCATGGATTCCACACTTATTTTTAAAATATGTTCTACTCAAAGTTGAATGTGATCTTCTACTTCAATGTTTTACTCTACACTTAGAGCTGACAACCAGGTTCAGACAGTTCAATGCCAGTTTGAAGGAACCTAAAAAAATACAGTGGTTTCTTCTTCACATTAGCAAATAGACTTATGTAAATACATGTTTACATATTTTTCCATTAAAAAAGTAATATCTAGTGCAAATTGTCATTGGCTGCCACAGCAGGGAATCCAAAATTGAAAGTGACTATAAATCCAGGCACAGAGGTTCCAAACTTCTGAGTTCCACATGCACCTCTATTAGAAAAAATGTATTTGTGATTTAGACTAGTAATTTGTAATATTATCTCACTACATATCTAACAAGCAACACAGCTGCACAAGAGTAGGAAAAAAACACTCAACATTTTTCAGATAAAGAGATTCTGCATTGATTTTGCATGGCCAGGTTTTGATAGCGGAGGCTACAGGGTTGACTTCGGTGAGAAAGTGCCAGAAACTTCCACCATGCCCGACAGAGCCAATGCCAGCTGGCTCCAAAATGGACCCACTGCTGGCCAAGGCCGAGCCCATCAGTGACCGTGGTAGTGCCTCTGGGGTAACAGAGCTAAGACAGGCTGTGGAACAGCAGTGAGAAAGGAGTGAGAATATCACCAAGGTCAGTGGAGAAGGAGATGAAGGAGATGCTCCAGAGATGAGATTTCCCTGCAGTCCGTGGTGCAGACCATGGCAAGGCAGCTGTGCCCATGAAATCCGTGGAGATCCCATGGAGCAGATATCCACCTGCAGCCACAGAGAACCCCACATTAGAGCACGTGGATGCCTGAAGGAGACTGTGACCCCATCAGAAAACTGCACTGGAGCAAGCTCTCCATGGAGAGAGCCTACACTGGAGCAGGTTTGCTGGCAGGACTTGTAACCCTTGGGGGGAAGACACATTGGAGCAGCCTGTTCCTGAAGAACTGCACTCCATGGAAGGGACTCACACTGGACCAGTTAATGAAGAACAGCAACCTGTGGGAAGGACTCAAGCTGAAAAAGTTTGTGAAAGACAGTCTCCAGAGTCCCCAGACTAGAACAGGAGAAGGGTGTGAGAAGTCCTCCCCCTGAGGATGAAGAAGTAGTAGAGACAATGTGTGATGCCCTGACTGCAGCACCCATTCCCCATCCCCTCTGTGCTGCCAAGGGGAGGAGGTAGAAAAATCAAGAGTAAAGCTACGCCTGGGAAGAAAGGAGGACTGGTGGGAAGTTGTTTCAAGGTTTGGTTTTACTTCTTATTATCCTAGTCTAATTTGACTGATCATACTAATTTCCCCAAATTGAGTCTGTTTTACCAGTGTCAGTAATTCATGATTGATCTCTCCCTGCCTTTATCTTGACCTACAAGCTTTTTATTTGTTCTGTTTTCTCTCTCCTGTCCAGCTGAGAAGTGGAGTGATAAAGCAGCTTTGGTGGGCACCTGGCATTCAGCCAGACTCAGTCCATCACAGATGTGTGTTCAGCTGAGACTTCAAATATCTGTAGGGAAACGGGTCATGCAGCCTCTCTGCACAGTGCAGATTAGAATTTTTCATCTTTTGATAGAGTGACACTTTTTGGTTTTGTAATGATACGCCAGTTAAAACCCCAAAAATATGCCTTTGTCAGTGAGTCCTCCAGAGATTTATTCACATACTCAGATTTGTGCACTAACATCAGTGAAACTTTTAGCAGGAAGGACCAGATGACCTCTCAACATGACTTCCACTCCTAGTTTTCACTGAGTCACTATCTGAAAAGGTCAGCATTGCCTAAAGGGCCTCAAGGCCTGATCCCACCTCATTTGAAGTCAGAGACCGCAGTCACAGTAACCGCAGCCCTGCAGAACTCAGGTCCTGTTCTTGCTGCGCCACTGACTCAAGTGTCTTGGAAAGTCTCAGAGAAAAAATACACTGAAAGGACCATTGTACCAGCACGATCTCATCCTTTTAAAACTCGATGTTAGTTCTTTTGGGCAGACAGAACATAAAATGTACATAGTCTAGAAAGGGTAATAATGCTTTATGAAAAACCTCGCAGTGGTTAGTGTCATCTCTTGAAAACAGAGTGAAAGCATATTACAAAATGCAGCCAGAACTTGTCTGACATAGTTCATGATGTGAACACCGTTAACAGAACACAATTAAGTTGGCGTGGTAAGAGTCAAAGAGTCATACAACATTTATAGCACGTCCATCCTGCAGCACATGCCCCATCAAAGAATAAGAGAAAAAACAGGGGAGTAGTCCAGAAAATGCAGTAATAGAAGGACCTTCAGAAAAAGTCACATTCTTAAATCCAGCATAACAACAGTAGTGTCAGAGGGCATCATACAAGCAGCTCTAGATGTTTGTAAGTGTGTGATGCACAGGTACTGCTTCCAAGATGGTTTCCGACATATCAGTTTCAGTGCTTTTTTTCTCCCTTTACAACCACCTGTACTGATGTCTTAATGGCTTGTCCCACTTTTGCTTAGAGGTTGCTCTCCAAGGACACAGTTTCTTGAGGAGGGCATTCGATAGCACTTAGCCTCTCCTGGCAGCATTTTGCATACTTTTGAAAACATTCTTCATTTACATAGCATTCTATTCTTTGCATCAGCTGAAGATCTGGCTCTATCTATAGATAAGCATATGCACGGATTTTGTAATCCTCAACTGTCTATGGCCAGTACTCAAGAGTGAAACATGTTTCAGCAGTCTCTGTGGCAAGTAATATGCCTAGGTCTTTTTGAACCACATTTAGAAGATTTGGACATTAGAATCACTTAGTGCATTTTACAGATGGCTGATTTATAGTCATAATTAGACTTTGGGATTGAGACAGGCTTTATTCATTTTTTTTCCTATGAAAAGACATTTTGCACATATTTTCAAGGAGCTCTCAATCAACTTATTGAACTCTATCAATACAGTTTCTAGAACAAGGAGGGAATTAATCTTGCATAATTTGAGCTATCAAAAAAATTTTGTGCTGAATCTAAGCCAGTCAAGGTTCTTTATAATGTTAAAGGAAAGAGACACATATCTCCTGAAAGTAATTGGTATCATTCAAAGAACTATGTCTAAAACAGACGTGATGGTTTGTTCTCAGGTTTTTTAACTGAAAATTTTGAGGATGTGCTTAAGACAGCTAATATTTAGTGGAGCAAAATTAGGAAAAAGGTGTACCGGAAAGTCCTTTGAGGTGTTTAAGCATATCAACTGTAGTATACGTACATGAACATAGAAAGAGAGTTGTTATTATTATTATTATTATTATTATTTTCTCAAAAGGACTTCAAACTGGCTGCCTCTGACAAGAATTTTCAAACCAAGTGTTTGATGACATACCTCCATCTGCTTAAGATCAACAGAGTGAAAAACATGGTGTCAAAAAGACAGGTATAAGGAGTGGGCTAATCAGGGATTTCAACACAAGATGGCAAAGAACCTCAAGAGTTTCACATGCACAATAAAAAAGGATCATTTTAATGGAGCAGATACAGGACAACTTTGTGAAGAATCACTAGAAATTCACCAAAGGGCCAAGCCAAAGCACATCTTTGCATTTCTGTGGTCAAACAAGAACAACAGCTGAACTGTGCAAAGACAACAAGTGGGGGAACATTCCAAAGGCACGCTATACCTGCAAAGACACGATCTTTATGTGTCAACACCATTGCTGGGTGTATTTGTATAACCATATCTTAGTTAGCTTTGAAATACTACACATACAAGTTGCAGTGGACAGTTTTCCTAAAATAATCAGAAAAAGATTATCAACGTACATTGTTCCAGTGAAAACAGAGATGCAACAAAGCAAAATGAGTCAGTTACAATAAGGGATATCAATTACCTACACATGAATCAGTCAAATATAATACAAAAAAGTTTAAGAAAATGATAAAGCAATATTTTTTCACAAGCTCTTTCACTGGAAGAGTTGGAGAACTTGTGAGCGAACATTGCTTTATTCCCACTGGTTCATATTTAAACTTTGCCAATGACTTCCAAAAAACTTTCTTAATTCAGTGCACAATAGAGCAGCCAAATGTTACCTGAAGATATAAGTAGTATGATAGAAACAAAGTGACATTTCTGTAATTCAAGTCTCAATAACCACCTAGAATTCTGTGAATATGTTGGAAAAAAAAAGTTACTTTTGTCTCAGGCGGGTTATTTCCAAGGATGAGTTAATTTTACTCCAGAAACCATTGTTGAGAGTAACTGATCTGTACATTTTCTCTTCTATTTCATTTCATTAACTCACAAAGGCCACATTTCAACTGCGCACACCAAGGAGAACTGTTCATAAGTGAATATGACTTTCACACTGTGAGGTGGGTCAACTAACCCATTTCATAATGTCACTGTGATTAATTCAAGTATCATAGAATCATAGAATGATTTGGGTTGGAATGGACCCTAAAGATCACCTAGTTTCAACCTCCCATGACAGCAGTGATACCATCCACTAGATTAGGTTACCTAGAGCCCAGCCATCCTGGCCTCAAGCACTTCCAGGGCTGGGCATCCACATCTTCCCTAGGCAGCTGCTTTACTGTCTCATTACCTTCTGAATAAAGAAATTCTTCCTGACATCCAATCTAAATCTCTCCTCTCTCAGTTTAAAAGCATTGTTCTGTCACTGTCCAACCACATAAAAAGTGATGTAGAGATTTATGCTATGCTTGACAGACAGATGTCAGTTCTGGCTGTCGATTTTCTCCTGTGAGGGTGATACCACCTGAGACAGCAATTTTCTGTGCATCACTGCTCAGTGAGACACAGGGAGGACAACAGGCACGCTGGACTATGGCCAAGCTGTCTCATAATTCACCCTAAACTAAAGACCAGCACGAAGAGGAGACATATTGCCTAATTTTAGGCTCAGCCTATAATAGATTATAGGCTTATAAAAGATTGCAGTAACAGCAAACTGAGCCTTTACAGAAGGAATACACACCAGCTTGTGTGGCTGGTTAAGGAACAATGTGGACAATGTGATAATATGACTTGGAAAAATATGTGCAGGACTCGTATAAAAACATAAAAAAATCAGTTGTTATAGAAACTATTACAAAAGGCACTAATTCATTAGGGTTTGTAGCAAGTAAAAACAAAGGTTTAGAATCAAAAATCCCTTACTGTTAATAAGATTATTTTAATGAACTATAATACTCTCTCTGTAATGTCTTTATCATAGAAATAGAGAGAAAAACAGCTTCTGCTCTGTGAGTTCTCCTTTCATAATTGGACACATTCATGGAAATTTCTAACATCTTTTCTTATCAAAGGGATCTCAAGTGTCCTGCTGTTGCTCTGCAGTATGAATAAAAGGCTATGCCTTCTTCCCACATCTTGAAAGCAAGCCAGATTTTTGGTTTAATTATTTGTATTTCCACTCACTGATCTCACTGATTAGAGGAATCCCTATGGTCCTTTCTATCATACAGGGATATAAGAAAAATACAGTGACAGTACACGTAGCATCCCCTATACACCCAGTACCTGTTTTGACTGGGAAGTTTGACATAACTTATATAGTTTGCCAAGTATAAATCATTACATAAAATCTAAACATTCATATAAATACAGGCATGTAGTAATATAATAATTCCCAAGGTAAGGCAAGAAGTGCTTGCTCTGCCCCTTAGCCTAGACAGAACTCTACCATAGCCTGTGAACAATATGATTTAGCAGAGAGTTTTCAAAAACCCTTTAAGCTTCTCCTTTGCATGTAGGCAAATCTTCTACACAAAAACCTTCTTAAAAGTATCTTGTGGAGAAGCAAATAAGCACAGTTACAAATGAAAAAAAAATTCTTTGTGTCTGTAAATCAAGCACAAAATATTGTTCACATGCCAAATGTAATGGTAGGTGACACTGCTCAGAAATTTACAGGCAAAAATCTCTCTTGGGGAACTACAACTGAGCTGGAACACAGGAAAAACATTGTGGTTTATAAGAAAATCTGCACAATAAAAAGCACGAGCTACGGATTATATTTTTACATTATTGGTAAATAAAGAAAAGAAAATAAATCTTCTATTCTTGCAATATTAAGCCATCCTTGTAGTTAGATCGTCAGCTGTTGTGAGTCGGTTCACTTATGCAGACTTGAACAAACGCTGGTTGTTGGCACAAGCTGATTCAGCTGTTTCAAATTAGACATTTATTGGAATATGTATTGAATAAGATGGTGAATTCAGCTTGTTGTCACATTTAAGCAAATGATGCTATACAGGACTGAACTACTGGTGAGAACATCCTGATGCAGTGGCATTCAGCCAGTCACCCAGGCTCAAAGAGGCAGAAGTACCTTGCTGTCAGCCTACCATGTTACTTGTTTCAATGAAGTGGGAACTGTGTGCATGTTGGAACCTTTCACAGCTTCCTCTTAGGATTACAGTAAGTTTCTTTAGTAAGAGTGCATGATGCTTGGAAAAGATACTGACCTAAAGTAAACGAAAGATTTTATCAAAACATATATTTTGAAAACTAATTGAAAAGCATGAACCACTTGATCACTATGTTTTTTTCATTCATAAGACATTACAACAGAAATATCTTATTTGAATCCTTCTATTTCACCTTTAAATGTCTCATTTTTGGTTGCACATGTTTTCAATAGAAAATTACTCATTTCCACATGCAAAAGCATATATGTCATTCTGTAGATGCATTCTTAAATTCTTAAATTATCCATATATATCCTGCAACTGTACATGAAACATCCTCTAGAGTACTGTGGCATCCCATCCTTAAGGCGAAGGGAAAACACAAGATTCATAGGTGCCTTTGGTCGAAAACGAAAGAAAAATGTCAGAGGATCCTCAAAAACTTAGAAAGTTTTAGTAAATTACAGACATGGAATGAAAATTGGTCTCATATCTTCTAGTATAAATATATGGTGGTGGATTTTGAATAAGGGGTAGTGTGAAAGAGAAACAGAGAGAGAGAATAAAGATAGGGAGGGAAGGAGATAGGGAGGATAACCATTCCTGTCTCCATCATCGATCCAGCTGATGGGGTGTCCAGGATCCCGAGGGGCACCACCCAGGCTTCACGGGGGTACCTTTTCATAGGAAAAACTATGTTGTTATCACTCATTTTCTTGCTTAAAATATGCAGACAGAAAGCTTCCTCGTGCATGGTGCTACTTACCCAGAAGCAGCTCACAAATAAACATTAACTCCAGGAACCTTCCCAGCACTCCAGCCACATTAGAAAAGGAACAGAAATTGCCATAATTTCCAGCTACAGTTCCTCAGATTTGTCCCCCTTTATCTGCTGCCTTTTGCTTCCTAGACATTTGGGTTCCCTGTTTCCCATTTCTGTACCCTAAAGCATCTAGGAATACAAGTTCTTTTGCATTGCAGTGACATTTTTTGCTCAAAAAAGAAATTTCCTTTACTTTAAAATGCGAGGAAACAGGTATGTACCTTATAGCCATGATGCTTGAATCCTAAGGATTCAAGGCTGGTTTGTATCACCAGTATTGCTAATAGCAAATGAAGATTCAATATAGGTAAAAATTACGGATGTTAAAATATTAGAAGTCATTGCTGATCACTTTCTTACCTTGTCACAGCCCAGCATGGGGCTTCTATTAGATGCTGTGTTTAGCTACCAGTGTAATAATTACATAGTGGGCTTGCTTTTTAGTTATAAAATCTAGAAATACTGAGTTGTCTAGATATCTGTCATCTAATGTGTAATATGAGCAAGGTTTAATGGAAAAAATCATGTAGATGATTTAGATCACTCAGTCCTCAGTATCTACCACTCAGCAAATATGTCACTATTTTAGCAGCTGCCTACAATTTCAGGCTTGACAGCTACTTGTGTGTCAATTAGCTGCAAATTCCACTAAATTATTACAAGTTGCAGACCTTCAGTCAGGCCTGAAGAAGCTTAAGTCTCCAAATGCAGTAGCTTCATTGTGACAGCCAACCGCTGCATATAGAAATTCCATCTACCGAAGAATGACATTGTGCAGAAATACGCACAATTTTGAGAATATATTTTGGGAGTTCTGTAATATATTTTCATTACACTCTACCCTCCCTTTAATGACATCTCTTAGGACTTGGATAAATGTTTGGTATATCAGTGTATTCACTACAGTAAAGAAGATTTGGGAAATTTCTTGCATCTAAATAATAAACCCTTTTAAAAACATTCACTTTCAACTGATCATTGTACACTGTATGGAGACTCTAACATTATTGCTTAAGACTGGCAGCATATCAGAAGACCGAGCAATGTACAGAACACATGGAAGGGAGAGGGTTTGGTCGAGTTCAAGAAAGATACTTTTGTATCTTTCAGACAGACATTTTGTAAAACCCCGTGTTCTTACTGGTCTTTTAAGAAGTGAAGAACAACTGTAGCCTGTAGGCACAGACGAGGCAAACCTGCACTATGTCAGTCCATCCCACACACCTGAGGCCAGTACTAGGAATAGCAGGGAAGCAGAGCTTCAATGTATTCAGCATCTTTCACGTCTTGGCTTGAAGTTTCTCTGCATACAACAGAGAACTTTGCTGGCGTGCAGATGTTTCTGGTAAAAAAAATAATTATTAATAAAGAATAATTCACATTAATAATACAGAAAGTTTACATTAGAAAGTTAAAAGTAAATTTTCTGCTTCTTAAGAAATATACTGCAAAAAAAGATCTTGAATAAGAAGTCTTAAGTGAATTAGAAGAATCGTGCCTTCCTGAGATTGTGTAGTCTAAACTGAGAGGACTGCATGCTGTCCTTCCTGTGAATCACATAGGGTCCATCACCTGTGTCTTCTGTAGAACCTCTTGCTTATTTTGGCAGCCAAATTAATTCTCGTCTGTAAAACAGAAAGAATATTTGCAGGAAGTGTTTAACTATTCTCAATTTATTTATGTGATATGCTTATTGCAGCAGAGCCTTAAAGGATTCCAGGTTCCCAGAGGCTTCAAAGGAGAATTGTGCTCTCCAAAAGTAGTTACACAAGGCTATGACAAAGCCAATAAAATGATACTTTCTTCTTTCCTTTCACTTCTAAAGAAACTGCTGTGGGTGAGACTATTCTGCTGAGAATAGGAAGTTTTTCCTACAAATTATTTCTGACAGGGTAAGTGTAACTATTTTCAAAATCTGTAAGAGTCCAAATGAACGCTTACAAGCAACAAATTAATTCCAAAGACTTTGTATGCCCGAGGGACTATTACGACCTCTACCTTGTGGGGATTTTTTCTGCAAAATAATAAGCCAGAAAGGCAATGCATTGCTAAAATTGAGCAAGAAGTAAAAAACTTAGAAATTCGAAATTTGTGTCATGGATTTTACTCCTCCATTCATTCAAGAAAACAGAACTTAGTAAAAAAAAAAAATAAAAACAGTAAAATACCATTGCAGTACTATTGTTCAGAAGAAAAACACACCTGATTCATATTGGTGTCTACTCCAAAACAATTCAACAGACCACTTTCCAATAAATTCTCTTAAAACCTTGGAACAGACCTTTCGCAGCATTTTTTCAAACAATCTAGTGTTATTTTGTGCACTTATTCTTGTGTACATGCTTAGATCTCACTATATCTGCTCAGCTTAGTGGTGCTGACTTGTATAAGGTGAAGGTAATTCTTCAGCTGTCTTGCTAAAACATGGTAAAATATTTTTAATGCTTTCTAATTGCTACTCCACCAAATATTTTGGTAGTTGCTTTTTTTTTTTTAGTCCTAAAATAATGCATAGTTTATAAAAAGTACACATAAAACAGACTTCCCTCTCATCTAGTCAGGCACTAACACAGTCTGCTCGTAGATCTAAGTAGAAACAATGCTCTAGTGCAGCATAAGCATTTTGTTTAAAATGTTTATGTCAGCTGTGTACCTTCAGTGCAATCCATTCTCCTTACATCATGGACTACCCTGGCTGTCAAGTAGATGGGACCATTATATGCATCCCAATCAATTAAACTCCACTTCTCCTGCCCCAGGGCCAACTAAAGCACAGTGGTGAGGAAGATCTAAGTTCCCCCAGGAGAGAAATTCCAGTGGGAATTTAATGCCAAATTTCTTTGTGGGAGTCTACTCCTCCAGAGTGTATCCAAAGCTGGTTTCTGCCCTTCCTTGTATCCCTCAGCACATTTTCTATGCATCATGAGTCGCAAAAGCAATGGTTTGTTCAGAGTCAGTATGCACAGGTACACACGCATCACACTCTGGGCAAAAGCCGTGAAAGCCCAAATAGCAAGAGCTAGCCTTTATCTGGAGAGGCCAGCACCAATCCCTGTCTGCCAAAGTGCCAGAGACAGCTTCCAAATTTCCCTGAGAATATCACCAGTGTAACTTAGGCCGTGTCCATAAAGCTATCACAGCTTTGTTTTCGGAAATCATGGAGCACCCAGTGTGATTATGAAAGCTAGCAATAAAGCATTCTCACTGATTCGGATCACAGACGACAGTAGGAGAACATAAGCATAGCACTGGTGTTCCCATCACTTGATGCTTTTACCTCTTTTACTTTAATACTGAGGTCTTCAATTTCCTTTTTGGAGGCTCTTTTTCATCAAAATATAGAAACTAACACTTATAGGCCGCCATATTTTTTTTAGTGTCCTCCTAGACCTCAGAGCAAAGTCTGATAAACAGTGTGCTGTAGAGAAAACTCTGCTTCTTAAAAAACTTCCGAGGAGTGCAATCACTACAGTAATGTCTACATGACACTATATATATATCTATATATAGAGAGAGATAGATGTATAAAGTTCAGTTGGCATTGAGCATGACGGAAGCTCTTATCCTTCAATCCAGCTCTAAATCACCTCAAATCATTCAGTGCATCAACCTCTCTTTCACCAAGATGATGCCTGTCCCTTACAGTGGCTCATGAGATGAGGACAGGCTCCTATAAATCATCTGTTTTTTCTGCTTACTGAATTTCTCTTGAGAGTCAGGTAGGATGGACCCCAAACTCAGCCTCTGCGTCCTTGAAGACCGCAAAATCCAATGGACCAGCCTTTGGCAAGCTCATCTTCCTCTTTCTGTAAAAGCTTGCAAGAAGCCCCCATTGGAAAACTGCAGACTCTCTGTGCAGACTTTGCTGAGCATTCAGGTCACCGTCAGTACCGTACCAAAGCCTGGAAACAGAAATATGCAAGAGCCAGAGGCAAACAGGTTAAGCACCAGGCAAAGCAAGAGCAGTTCATAGGTTTGATTACGACTACACTGATGGCCTTGACTTGGTAGTTTGACCTTGCTCTAGTACTCATAAGTAAGGAAAGTGTTTGCCGTAATTTCCCGTGTTGAAGAGTTTCACTGCGCGGAAATCATTAAATTCGCCAGCTAAACATTCCACGGACTGGTAGTTTACTGACGTGTAAAGCTAAGGCATATTGCAATTGTATCTTGTAAAATATTCCAAAGCAATTATGGCAAAGTCTGAAAAGCAATGGATGAGAACAACTGATACTATTATTCCTGCACTGGGAAGAAAGGAATTAAAATGTTTTCATCAGGCTGTAAGAATAGTCTGATGAATCTGAGATGACTGGAGGCTGACTCACACCCTTGATCCGTCATCCTTTTCCTCTGTAAACCTTTTCCAGATTTAAAAAAATATAAAAATGTACTTTTGCCCCAGATGCCTGGCAGCTTCATAGGACCTGCACACCTGGAAAGCCTGGGGTTTTTATATATGCAACAGTGATCACTATAGATGAACTATTCAAATGAGAACACATAAAAATGAAGGCAACTTTCCTGAAAGCTCTGAAGCATAATGGAAGAGTTTTTTTGATTTGAACCAGGCTCAAACAGGAATTTAAAAGCACTTGTTTCATAATCCACTATTCTAACTATTTCTGCTACTCAAAAATGGAAGTAAATCATAAACGTGATCATCTATATTAAAGAGAAACTCAGTTTCATATCCTACCTACATGAAATGTATGTGTTCTTCCCTACCAAGCTCTGACAATAAGACATGGTCAAGATGTTCTCTGTCAGTCATCTCCTACACTTGCCAGAAAGCTAATTGACTCCACCTTAAATCAATAAATATTACAAAGTTGATAGTGCAAGATTGTCATTAAGACTATTTGTGTCTTCATGCAGATTCTTGCTCTCCCCATGCACTTAGAAACTAAACCCTTTGAAATGCCTACAGCAAATCACAATGTTGCTTTGCTTTACAAATAAAGCATCTGTCAAAACTGACAAAATCAGAAAAGGGCATTAAATGGCTGTTTTTCTTCTTTTTCTTTAAGAGTAGTTTACCCATTATGAAGAATTATTGAGATTTAACACCTTGTATTCTAAATAGTGGGTCTTCCGTGAAGAGTAACCTTTATCTGGTTTGATTTCCATTATATTTCCAATTATGCTCATAGATCTTCCCACCTGCAGTTAGCCACAGCTTTCAAGACTGCCTGTACCAGCACATATATAATGCTTCCAGAGTAGTGTGACATCCTCCATTAATGTCGGTGCTAAAATTTCTATTAATTTAACCAAAAAAAAATGTAATGAGGATTAAAAAGTCCCAAGTGCTATGTCCATGCATTGTAGGAACAAAATTTAAGACCAGTTGACCTCCACGGTGTGTGAGTCTGTGTTGTTTCTCTGGAAATCACTGCATTCCAAAAATTAACAAAATCAGTTCGTTCAATAAAAAATATTGGAAGATAGATGTGAATTATTCAACCTTTTCCTTTTCATTCAAATGGATCTTCAGTGTTTTAAATCAAGTACTTCAGAGGTATCTCAGATTACAGACACAAAGAAATATAAATTGAATACCAGGAGTTTTGTTCAAGGTCATACTCCTCAGAACAAAAACTGAACACAATCCCCCAGACCAAAACCCTCATGATTTAAACTGAATGTACTGCAGACAATTCAGAGATGGTATTTGGAC
Organism: Myiotriccus ornatus; assembly: GCA_036023395.1. NCBI lineage: Eukaryota > Metazoa > Chordata > Aves > Passeriformes > Tyrannidae > Myiotriccus > Myiotriccus ornatus. Next base: position 108,314,152 of record JAYRBT010000082.1, read on the forward strand.
AAATATTTGACAAGACATCTTGCAATGCCTAGGGAGAACTAAGCTGTGTTTCTGAAATAGCTTAATCCCAAGGAACTCCTGGAGAAGAGGCAATTTTCTACATCTCTGTTTGCATTCATAATATTTATCTGTCTTATCTATGTGCTCAGAGCATGTTTTCTCCAGAAACTGTCAAACCCATGCACCAGTGAAGAGATTACATGAGAGTAACTGTGTCCTCTGTATGTTTTGCAATTGATTTTTATGGCGTTATATAATAATAAAAGCAATATCATCAGTTATCCAGCCTTGCAAATTCACAACCACCAATAGCATTAACAGCACTACACAGCTCCCATTACATTTTATAAAGGTCTTGTAATTGTCATTCTAAAATATCACCAAAAAAAAATATTACAGAGAGACCTTTTAATATGGGAAGTAGATTAAGGATGTTATCTGTATTTTATTGTTCTTTTTAAATAAAAATATTCAATTGCTAATAAACAAATAGACTAAAGGGGGCTTAAATTGAGTTCTATGGTGTGATTATGTTAATAAATTTTAGGAAAGTGATAGCCTCTTAGAGTGCAGGTCAAGACAGGCTAAAGCAAACTGCAGGAACTTGGGAAATCTTTATGCTTACAGAGAAACCTATAGAATTTTCTTGGAGCCTCAAAGCATAGGCAACCACGAAGCAATAGCTTCTATAATCACATTTCTGGGCTTAGTCAGACTTGTAAGTGTTTAAATCCCATTTTAACTGCCCAAGTAATTTTCTGGATTTAGCTTTTCATGACTGATGTAATGTCCAAGCACTTCAGCTGAAGCTGGATCGGGCTGTGGAGGGCAGGACTCCTAAATTACACTGGATTGTTGTCAGAGGCAGAATGAAAAACGCCAGAGGAAGGATGGTCTCTAATTTGATGGGTACTACAAGTGCGACTTCCTGTGTTAACATCACAAAAGACAGTTTTGACAGAGATATTGTTTTCTTTTTGTCATTTTTTTATTAGAAAGAACTCAAAGGGACTACAAGTAGCACTGAACATACATGTGCATTCCTGAGCGCTGTGAGCATACAGCATAACCAGAGCCTTGGTCTCACTGAACAGGGGTATAGAAGTCAGTTCGGACAAGCTATGAAGAGTTTTGGAAGTTTATTTAGGAGTTAAAATATAGTATCCAGTAGTCAAGTGAAAGACTTAATTAACAAAATTCTGCTGAATATCCTGGAGTGGGCAAGAATATACTTTAGAGGTTCAGTTAGAAAATGTTGCATCCAAGAGTTACTACAGAGAAGGAGTAGGCAAAATATAGACATAACTCTTAAGTTCTTAAACTGCTTGGATCGAGGAAAATATTTGGGTTACAAGTTCATGTGGTAAGCAGGAGGATGGTGTTTCCCATGGTAGTAAAAACCAAGATACTCAAAGGGAGAGACAGGGCAGGTTATGATGTCTACTGTAGCTACACTGCACTTGGCAATCTGAAGAGAAGTGTCAGAGAGAGATCAAGTCTATTGGCATGAAAAAGAGACAGCAAATCTGTACAGAATCAGATCTGTGAGATACCCAACTGTACTCGCAAATGAGAGTGTCCATATTCCTAAACAGAGAGAGAAGATAAGGACCAAAGAAGAACCCAAGTGTAAATCTGAAGGGTGGTGAGGAAAATATTTACAAGGACCTGCCAGACAAGAAAAATGAGAGAAGGATTCATTGAAATTGAGAAAAAAAAATGAAGATTTTCTCAGTGGAGATAGTTAAGAGAGTCAAGAGGTAACACTCATTTTTTCAAGAGGTACATTATCTAAAGGGTGAAGCATACCTAATGTTTGTTGCAAAGTTGTTCTTTTTTCCTTTTTTTTTTTTTTTTTGGTATATTAAAAAACAAATGCTGCTCTTCTCCTTGAAAGGACATGGTTTTGCAGCAGGAAACAATTTCCACAACACATACTGTAACCACAGGTTTAATTTGAGCATATAAGCTAGTGAAAAACAAACCTTCAGAGGTTTTGGTTCAAAAAGAATTTACAGAGGTACATTTTTTAGTGACTTTTGTCCTTTATTCACCTATACACTACAGAGAATTTGATCTCTACTATACTATATAAAATCTTTAATAATATAAAGCTTAGACATGGATCTTCTTGGACGTCCATAACTGGGCAAACAGAATTCACTCACTCAAAACCGCACTGGCTTTCATAAACAATGGTTCAAGTGCATGAGACCCAAAATCACTTCTGCACAGTGGTCCAATTTTTAACCTTCCTTTAACTTCAAAAGTCTGTATTCTTAGTTTTCATAAGTAATGAAGCTCTGTGAGCTTAACTATCACCCTCCAGAAACAACATAGCTGTTATTTGTATGTTTAGAAACTCATTGCCATTTGAAGAACCTACAGAATCACAGAATATGCCAACTTGGAAGAGACCCATAAGGATTATTGGGTCCAACCCCTGACCCTGCACAGGACCATGCCCAAGAGTCACACCATGTGCCTGAGAGTATTGCCCAAACACTTCTTGAACTCTGTCAGACTTGGTGCCGTGACCACTTCCCTGGGGAGCTGTTCAAGTGCCTCAGTAGGACAACATTTCTGTCTGAAATGAAAATGAAATAAGGAGCAATTTTTTTTCATCTCTATTCCCTTCTCAAAAACTGTCTTGGTCCTTAAATGGTGCTGCACAGCTGTGCCAAAAAGCTCTTGCCAAAGGCTAACTTTCAAATAACTTGACAGTAACGATTTGTGCATTGCTGATCGTGGCAGGACCTGAGATGTGCTGTTCCACTGCTTTCCTGGATTCTTTCACAGTTACCAGAATAAGGAAGTAGGAAGTGACAATTACTTCACGAGGGAGAACAAAACAAAAGGCAAAGAGGACTATGGTGTAGGAAGTGGCCTTGGCATTTACGTTGGTGGAATGCCAGTCAATGCAGCAGGCTGTGCCATAGGGCTCCACTCCATATTCTCCCTGGTAAGCCAGGGGAGAACATGCAAAAACTGCTGCTCAAGTCCAAGCTCAGGCTGTCGAGATTTGAGCATATTCCTTCTTGAACCTGTTCCCTGGAAGACACAAAGCAATCGGTGAAGACCAGCATGGCTGACATGTCTGAATGTTGTTCCCCATATGTAAGAGGCTGAGCTGGGTGAGTAAGAGGGATAACTTTAATAGGCATTCAAAATATTGCAAAAGATTGAAGCTTTGTAAGAATAGAGCATGGTTTGCAACAATTTGGAAAAAAATTAGGTAGCTGAATTCTCTGATACATCTAGGAAACTTCACACAAAATAAATCTCTATGAAAAAATCTCTATCAAAATGTAGTGATAAACTCTGAAAGAAAAATTATTTTATTCAACCTAGTCTTGCTTTTAGATCAGAACTCCCGTTCCATGTTTGCCAGTTATCACCTTGAGTTAAAAGATCTTACAAGTAATCAACTGCATACATCTAGCCCCATAGTTAGTTACCAATGGCCACAGAAACAGGAATTGTTTGACTGGATGTAAAAGATCTCTTCTATAAAAATGTTCTCTAGGATATGCAGCCCAGAAGTGGTGGTCTACATTCATACACAAATTGAGTAACCTAAGACAGAAATATAACCTTACCTTACCATAAGCTGAAAAACTAATTTTGAGGCAGCACACCGTGCTCAGTAATGTCAGTGTTGAGAGACTGCAGATCCCAAACAGCGTACCACAAAATGCATAGAACAAGCAAATCTGTTTCCCATACAGCCACCCGGGAAACAGCCAAGAAAATTAATTCTTCTTTCTTAAATGTAATGCTAAATTGTAGAAATACAGCTACAGATGTACTCTTAAAAATTCAGTAAAACTGCATAATTAAATTATGTGTTGGTCAATTTACAACTACAGAAGGGTTTCTCATTTGAAAATACAGTAAAATAGCTATGTTCTGCTTTATTTTTATGATTCACTTTCCATTTTCATAAAACAAAATGTTATAATGATAATCATCATTACTCTGAAAAGAAAAATCAAAATCCTTGAGAGTAGGAGGCCTAGCTCATAAATTAATACTGCTTATTGTTACTTCTGCTACTTTAATACATGTTTTTAAAACTAGTTTGCATCAAAACGGACACATTCACTTGTGAAGGTTCTCCAGAGGAACAAAAGTATCATCTGATTCACTGTACTTTCTCCCTTTTTATCCAGACACCTGCATGATTTCTGGTAGGAGTTATTACAAGATCTATGCCACATTCTGAAGGCATCATCTCCTTTAGTCAAAATATTTAGCAGTATTTCAATACAGAAAGAAACATGGCAAAAGGAAGGAAAAAAGGAGGGAGAGAGGGAGAAAGGAAGGAAGGAAGGGTTGAAAAACAAATTAAGCATTTCACCATCACTTGACTAGTACTACTCACAATGGATAAGTGACATAAAAAGGAAATATTTGGAATAAAATCTCAGCCCTGAAGAAGTCAAAAAGATAATAACCTCAAATAGACACAACCAAAAATTAACACCAGCAGTCCATAAAGCAATACACCTGCTAGAGCCACACCCAGATATGTAAATGCTCTCACACACAGGTTTTAACACATCACACAATTTAAGATGAAGCTGTCTTCTACCACAGTCAGAAAGAAATAAATGTAGAAAAGGCTAATCCTTTTGTTTGTTTTTTCTCCTCTCACAGATGCTGTTGCTGTATTGTCTTAACTGGTATTAGAGAGATTATCTGGAACTGTTCTTGGCAAATGGAAATTAGCACAAACATATGATGATGGAAGCTCAGCAAAATCCTCCAGTTACATTCACAGGCCTTAGTCTCAGATAACAGTAAATACATTTGCACTGATGGTAATTTCTCACTTTCTCTTTACTTCCACTGAGTTTCTTGCTGCAAAGGTCAAGCTCCTGTCTCCTGCTTGATCATTATGAACAGCAACAGGCTCTTGCTCCATCAACAGCAGCTCATAATGAAGTAGTGGCACAGCTTTACATGTCTGACTTGAGGGAAACAGGAAATTTGAAAGAAAAGGCACCTGGAGAAATTAACTCACCTTAACAAACAGCCAAAGCTCCCAGTTTGCGTAGCACTTAAATCCAATGCATTTAACTCACTGGTGTATGTCCACATTAGTGATCTAAGCATTTCTTTCTTTCAGTATAAAAGACAGAGTAACTATATTCAGTTTGTCCCTCTTCCCTACAGCTTCCTGTAAGTTGCTTACTCTCCCTGTGGTCTGTCACTTTTTTCTACATAAATAAGACTTCACATCAAAACCCGCAGCTCTCGCACTTTCCTGGTCACCAGTGCTGCAGCACGTGACTGTCCTCAAGAGACTAACAAAGACAGTGACAGGACATTCACCTGCTTTTAACCTGAGGCAAGGTATCCACAAGGAAAGGCTGAGCTCGTTTTGGATGTTAGTACTCTGTTTCCAGTGCTCTCTCCTATCAAAAACAGACTTTTATATTTGCTAAAGGAAAGACAATCTACCCTAGAACATGCAGTTCTTCAGCTCATCATGAATACTGAAAAGCCACTTGAATCTCTGGTTTTCCAAAGCTGTCTGCTTACGTCTCAGAGGAAGACTTTCTTGGGTTTTATCCTTGTTGTCTTTGGAAAGAATTTTGGAGAATGAAATCCCATACTAAGAAAAGAATTTTGTTCCAAGTGCCCAGTGCTGGCTGGACTCACAGTGGAGCATTTAAGCCACAAATTCCATGCTTCAAGGGTCATTCAAACATGAAAAAAATGGGCTGATATTCCCAGTATATGCAGTGTCCCTCATCCAAAAATCATCCAACCCTACATTTAATTTGTCTCTGATGAGTGGCCACCTCTTTTTTGAGAATCTAAAAAAGCTCTCACTCAGACATGCCAAGATGATGGGTTTTTGCACCAATGACAATGTAGCTTTTGCTTGTCTCATCTACTTTATTCCTGTTCCAGTAATACCACAGTTTTCCCCCGCCACTGTAAATGAAAATCACTTCAAGGTTGTCGTACCTTATTTCATTCTTTCTGTTATAGCAACTCTAGTCCCTGGAGGCCACTTTACTCATCTCCTCTCTGACATATTTCCAGCACCAGAGTTTGTGTAAAGACAGTGCAAGAATAACTGCTTTAGCCTTCTGTGTGTTATCAAAACAAGAAAATAAAAACAGATATAAGAAGTGCAAAGATCAAGCAAAAATGTCCCCATCTTTACTAATAAAAAAGAAAAAAAAAGCCTCCATTAAGCAACATTTTGAGAATCACTTGAGTGTCACTTCCAATTGTTCTTATTTGCATTTTGGGAAATCCACATTTTTCTGAGCATTGCAAATATTTTTTCCTATTCTTGTGCAGTAAATTTTTACCTAAAAATTTACTTTTGTCTTCAAAGAGGAACTGGAATAGACAAGAACTGCATACTGATGTTTCAGAACCACTCAGCACTCTAGCGTGGTGTGCTGGTCAACAGCAACAGGTTTCACTGGATTTTTTTTTTTTGTCTGGGCTGATGAACTATATAATGATATTTTTGAAAAATACTTCACCAGTGTTCACCTGTAAAACGCTTCCCTCAACAGCAAGAGAAACTCGCCAACACAAAGAAATACAAACTTTTAAAAAGTAAATTTTAAAAAATTATTTTAATTATTAAACTTTTGAGAGTGTGTTAATTACTATAAACCAGGTAACAACTTAGGCCTGAGCATCTAATCTGAAGGTATAAGTTTTAGGAAATAGGTATAAAAGTCACACTCTTAGTAAACTATCATCACTGTGAAGATATGTCATAAATCTCTCATTTTCACATTTCAGACAGACTTCTATTGATTTCAGTTCTTTCACCTTCCCCACATAACATTTTCCCTAATATTCCATGTTTCGCTGTTTCCCTGCTCTGTATTTATTAGCTTAAAACCTTCAGTAGAAAATAGCCTAATAGGAAAAGTATGCAGCTGATGGAGCAGCAGGGGAGGAGGTAAAACAAGTAAATGAACACAGTCTAATAAGTCAATATTTATTGTAATGTATTTTTTGTAACTAGTAGTTATTATTTCATTTCAAATCAGATTAGTGACATCAGCATATGACAAAGAGGGAACCAGAAGCAGAAAAATTTTCAAATGTACTTTCAGTAATAATTACATTTTTATACTGAAGAAATGTTTTATTTAGTTCTATATGCAGCTTTTTTGAAATGAGTTCTGCACTCTTTTTTGTCACCTCTCTCCATTAAATGACATAAGGACAAACTACTGTTCCCTGAATTAAAAAAAATATCTCTGAAATCTTCCCTTTCTTAGAAAAAGTTTACTCCCCAGTAACTCTGACAAAAAAAATTAAGTCAATAGAAGTTACACACAGGAACTTTGGTGATTGCATGGTGCATGAAAGATTCCGGAAATAAGCAGCACATCGAAGCCTTTAGCAACAAATATGGATTTGGTTGCGAGTTTTTTTGCCATGGTCATGTTTGTGAAGACTTTGGAAATCTTAATACTAACTTAATTCTAACTTAATACTAACTAACTAACTACAGTAAAAATGTATCAGACCACAGTCAGTTGTTCACATGTGTGGATAAATATTTCCGTATACAGACTTCTACTGTCTCATTTCACTCCCTTACAGTGCCATTTCAGCACACAATCATAAAGTGAGCTCACTCATCCATGCATGCGTGGATGCACTGAGGTCCTGCCATTGTTCAGCCTCACGGCAAATTCTTTTGAAAATTAATTTTTTCATTCTGTTTATGGAAAGCCGTATTTTTGGAGTGCAGGACTGAAATCACGCTCATCTCTAACATCGTGTCACTCCACCTTTATTAAATAATAGTTGCTGGAAGAACTAATTAGAAGTTGACTTCTAATTAGAGTTTTATCTCCTGTGCAGAAGCTTATTCATGAATGTACAAGGGCAAGAAAGAAAAAAGGATAAAATTCAAAAGTTCTGATATTACAAATCAATAAATTAACTTGAATTACTCTTTCTTCTTAATACATTGAGTGCCAGATAATATGCTTCAGTTTATCCTGCCAACCACGTTAAAAGCATCCACATGAACCAAATACATGATGTTGAGAAAAGCTGTACAAAGGGAATGACAATCTATGTACTTCTGAGTGAAGTGTGACAGGAGAAATCCACTATCCCCAGTGTAGCAGAACTGTGATGTTTACATCACACCACAGAAAGGGAGAATAGCATGCAAAAGAGGATAATTCTTAAGTAGATCTGTTGAATTTGATAAACAAGAACAGAAAAAAATGGGGGGGGGGGGCGGGGGAGGGGGGAGAAGATAAATCTGTCGTGTACTTTGTTATGAGCAGAATAATTAATTCTACGTTTCCTCTCCCAAAATCTAGGTGAAAATCTTAGAGATAAGTGTTTCTTGTTTAATTGAAAAGGAACCTATCACTTCTGACAACTCTGACAGCAATTCTTCTTATGCAAGCGAGAAGTACCTCTTAGCTGGAGAAGCATTTCAAGCAAAGAGGCAAAAAATTCTTAGCATGAATTTCACTCACTCCATCTCCTGCTCCCCCAGTCTCTTACACCCCTTCTTAGGATTTCACACATTTGTAGCACCTTGGCTTCTCTGGAGGGAAAGATGTGCTCCAGTGCTGTGCTGCAACTGAGACCGTGTGCCTCTGAACATATCCCAGAACAATAACTTGGAAGTTGAGATAGAGTGGAAAAGAACCAAAGTTTGCTTTCCATAGCTCAGTTCTTTCAAAAAGGGTTGAATGTTGCAGATTCTCAGGTCCCACTTGTTGTTTATCTGTGTCTGATTAGAGGAAGATCATCTGCCCCTCAACCCAGCTGCCAGGGCAGCAAGGCTGTCTCTATTTTATTAGTGTTCCAGATGAAAGGTGATCCAACACATCACATGTTTCATTCAAAAAGCCGACATAAAGAGCCTAAGATGGCCAGCTAAGCTAGCTCCCAGCTTGCATGCAGCACTTCATCAGCCTGCAAATGACTCCTCCTTCTCTGAGGCTCTGCCGTGCTTGTTCTGGCACACAAGGCGCTCACATATGCAACTAGGGGCAGGAAGAGGTGGGTGAAGGACCACAGAGCAAGAAGGAATTGATGTGGATCTCACCCATAGAGGGACGAAACATGACCAGCTCTAGTTTGCTCTTCCTGCTAGACACTTTCGTGGACTATTTTTAGAAGTGCCACACGAGGGAGACTGCACAGTCTCCTTATGGCAGTGTTGTCCTTCTGGGCTAAGAAATACATTCCTATTAAAAAGTTCTTCCTAATGTCTTCCTGACCTGTCCAGGATGGCTACTCAAAGTAAATTATCCCCTCCCTCTTTGCAACAGCCTTGAATAATAGACAAAATGCTATTATATCCCTCTCCCACGTCTACCTCTGAGCTAAACAACTCCTTTTTTCAGTACTTTTTATGCCTTCATTTTAGGTAGTATTTTCTTTAGGCCCCCAGCCCTTTGTTTTTCTGCACTCTGGACTTCATCCTTCAGTCTATATCCTCAAATCTGTGGCCACGACCTCTACAACCCACAGGCACAGATCTGTGCTTCTCCCTCTCTGCTCATCCAGTTGGCCCCCTCAAGTGGCTAGGGCAGCACAGAGGGTCCTGACCTCTACA
>JAYRBT010000082.1:108326549-108336848 GCA_036023395.1 Myiotriccus ornatus
TAAAAAATCCAATGCGCAGGCTGGAAGGTGTAAAGACCTTCCCCGGTTCTTCGTTCGCGAAGACTGGCCATTATAAACTAAAGGAAAAATACATCCTTGAGGCATCCTAAACCTGGCCGAGGCCATGTGCACCCTACATGTGGCAGTCACAGACACTGAAACCCTCTGATGGTGCTTACACACTTTGAACTGACTCCCTGTCTATGATCTTAGAGATCTGGGAAAGCCTGCCCAAACATGCAAGTGGTTGTGCACAGTTGCCACATTTCCCTCTCTCGCACAACAAATCTTGCTTCTCTTTGTAGGAAAAGGTTAGTACACATCACTCTGAGAAGTGACATTAACCTTTAACCATATGACAACTTGAAGGAAAAGCCAAAGGAGACACAATTGCCAGCACTCACACTTTGCTGTGAGCCAACACAAACTCTTTTATAATCAAGTCTGATTATTTTTAAGTCCACTTATGTTTATGAAATAGAAGTGCACTTCACTAGTTTTAAAACATGGGAAGTGAAATACATGCAGGTTCTATAGCCTTATGATGTCTTAATCATAACCACCACGTGGTTTATGTGCTTTACAAATTTAGAGGTTTTGGGACAGCACATACCCAAAGGATATCTCTGGTGAAATTGGAGTTAAAATCAGATGCCACTCTAGAATTTTATCCATACACTCAACTTTACCATTTTCTCTATGACAGCTGCTTTCACCAGCTCTAGTTCCTCATCTAAGTAATCAAAACTATCCCTAATTTTTCTCTCTTCTAATAAACCCTGACTTTCCTCTTCTTATCTTTACCTCCCATGGACAACTCTGTTGACACTAGACTAGTTTTTGCTTGCATCTTTGTGTAATTTCTTAGAGATTCAGTCTGCATTCTTCGTACACCTCTGTTCTTCATATGTACACGGTTGCCTATTACCATCCTCTTCCTACTAGGTAAGAATCCTGTCAGCACAAGTGCTGCATTGTTCTTTATTTACTGCATGTTCTGGGTTCAAAGCAAAAGAATACTGCAAAAAAACCCAGCCTATTATTAACAGAATAATTTATTCTAATTAGGATCCAGCGCATTCTCCTTTTATGTGTTTCCAGGACCTTGGCAACTGGCTGAAATCTCCACAGAAGGATTCAACAAAAATAACAATTCTAGGCAAAGTAACAATATGTACTTGAAACATCCCCTTCCCTCCCAGAAAGTAACACTTTCAAAGAAACTGAGTTTCTTATGAAACCATACAACCTTATTTTCACTTTTGACCGTAACAATTAGTAGTCATGAGATTTGAATCAATTTGCACTGCTGACTGAAGTAAAGCAATACTTTGATGGAATACAAAGAAGGAATACCAGGACCTCTGACAGTCACTACCTTCCCTGGTCGTTAACTGGTCCCTTCACCTTTTGAAGTTCTGCCCCAAATCTTCCTGCCTCAGATTTCTGTCTGGGCCACAATACAAAAAATACTTCTCCTTCAGTAATTTTTAGGTTTGTTTTGCCAGTTTCATTTTGGTTTTGTAGAAGACAGTTGACATGAGGAGCAATTTTAGAGAGTTTTTTGATTATCCATCACAGCCTTCTGACCTCCAGCCTAATACTCTTTAAAGCAGCATAAAGGATAATACAGATTTAATCTCACAAAAAAATGAGAAAAGCTCTCTATAGGACACAACTCAAACATGTACAAGTGGATTAGCTTCTGAAAAGCTCTGTCAGCATTTTCCTTGGGTTTTGTCAAAAATGGCCACTAGAGCCTATCTGCCCCTACTGATCTTTCCGGATATTTCTACAGGAATTTCTGAGGAAGAGGGAGGCCAATGCTCTTATGCTTATCTCCTTTTCCCATCCAGGTTGAGGAATAATGGTTATATCTTTCCTTCTTACACTCTTATAATGAGCTGAAAATTGGAAATTTCCATTAGTAAACCTATACAACTTTTCAAATACCATTTTCCACCCTTTTCTCTTCCTAAGACCACAGGTGCAACAGCTGCTCAGTGTGCTCATTTACCCTATCATTTTGTCTTAGATCCAGTGTCAGGACTGAATAAATTTAGTTGGGATTAAGTATTTATTTGGACTGTTTCCCCCCTCAGACCCTTTTTAGCTACTTAGTGACTGGATTGCTTTCAGCAGGGATAAAGTTCATTTTGTCATCTTAGCTGGTCAAGTGCTGTGTTTTGGATTTAGAATGAGAATATGGACTTGGGGATTTTCATCCTCCCTCCTAAAGAAATATGGCAAACTTCAACTAACTTCATAGACACAGACACCCTATTAATAAGTGCAGCCCAATGTCAAACCACAGTAGTGTGTCAAAGAGTTGATTTTTAACTATTAATGTGTGAAAGCACCATTTTTAAATGAAGACATCGCCTTTTTTTTCTCCTCAGTCAGGTGCCAGTGCCTACTGAGGTGCTGTCAGTGCTGTAATTTCTCATTTCTGTGTCTTTGAAAACGCTACATTGATCAATGCATCCATCATACAGCTACAATATAAGTAACACCATACCTGACTGTACGATGTGTAAGCAGCCACACCTGACTAAACACTGCTGACAAGAATAATCACCTATTTAACAAACTTAACAGTCTACAGCAACATATAGGATTTTTACTAAGATACTTGATGCAGGGCATCCATATGAGCAGGACCAACTATATTTGAAGCAGACTATTTTATTTAGTATTTGGTAAATTGCACGAAATAAGGATGTGGAGAGCACAGTCCTCTTTTCATTTACCACCAAACAGTGTAGGAATGCTCTTTTAGCAAGCAGGAGTTTCTGGACTGCTGTCTCATCTGCAGGGGTATTGATCCCACAGCCCACTCTGGGATTGTTTCATGTGATCAACAGAAGAGCATCTCCTTGACCACTTGTTTCCACACTCTATTTCTGGAGCTGCCTGGCACTGCAGGGCTTCCACAAGGCTGGCACCTCCCCTCACTCACACTGAGGTACAGGGCACTGACAGCTCAGGCAGAGCATAAACTCACACAAACGCCATTAGTTTTAGACCCATACACTTAAATTTACAGGTTTTCATTGTAAAAATTCCATTTGGGGGGGGGGGAAAGAAAAAAAAAAAAAAAGGAAAATAAAAAATGCAATGAAGCTGCTCTTTCACAACTGAGCTGTTCCTCATTTCCACCAATACCTGGCAGCCTAAGTAAGGAAGAAAATGGCAGCAGAACTCTGGATTGCAGAGAAAAAGTCTTAGCTAGTATGAAAAATGTGGTGACAAGCAACAATAAATTATTCCCTATCGCCTTGTAATCTTTTACAGCTCTGCTATTGAAAAAGTTCTAGATATTACTCTAAAAAATACATACATTTCTAAGTAGCATTTCAATAAGTTAAAGATTCTGCTCTAATTTGCATCTATAACAATAATTAAATTTAACAGTGTTTTTAATGCAGCTGAGGATACAATTAATCCAGAATGCTTAGGGCTCATGCAGCCCACAGATGAAGAGAATAGATTTGAAAAGCAGCCAGAAACAGAACATGAACATCCAAGGCAGCGACATCTCCCCTCTGTGGTCTGGAGAACGAAAACTGTGATCCTTGAGGACAGATGTTAAAATGAAAAATAGTATTAGCTGTGATTCCTGAGCCTTGTCCCCTTAACTTGACTGATGTGTTCAATCAGTTCCGCCACAGCAGGAAAACTTTCAGGGTTAGTCTTCCCTCACAGGCCTCCCACTGCTCCTTCCAAGCAGAGCCAGAAGTGCTCTGAGCTTCCAATGCCCTTTCCTCTCTCCAGCAGCTCCCTTCAGTTGCCCATGGCACTACAATAGGGAGGGATTTTTATGGGGTTTGTTTGTTTGTTTCTAAACTTGTTTTATGGCTGCAGAGCTTTTGGTACAACCAAATTACATTTTCAAGTATTGCCCTGACATAGTGAGAGGCAGCAGTGCATACTACGAAAAGCTGATATTTTCAAAGCATCTCCTGCATCCAAGAGCTCAGGCTTTAGCTGCAACTAACATAATATGCCACCAACACAACCCTGGCATCGGCAACTGCAAGAAGGGGAGCCCAAGTCCCAAGCACATCTTTGTCTCTCCCTCTGGCACGCCCCCAACAACAGCATCTGCAGTGAGAGGTGGGGGGATAGCTGGGTATGTCATTGATGGTGTCTTCACAGGGATAGGAAGAAATGTTTTGCCTGTGAATTTCAAGAAATATTTGTTTTCTTGGTCAGAAGTGGTTTTTACTTTCTCTGCAAACTTCTCAACAGACAGAAATAACTCTTTCGTCCTCGGGCTTCAGAACACCTGGGGATCATGAGGCGGCTGTTTAAAGATGATCACCAAGTTATTGCCGTAAGTAAAAATATATAGTTACACCTTTTTTTTTTTTTTTAGCAGAATTTTCATCACCCTGCAGGAAACAGGGTAAGGAACTACCCACAATATTCAGGAGGAGAACAACACAAAAAGGAAAACCCAAAGGACTAACACTTGCAAGCATCAGCTGAATCGATTTATTCGCTGCTACAGTCTATAAGCAACAGTTTTTAAACTGTGTTCATTATTCACTTCTTCAGCTACCACTAAAGCAATTAGCAGAACTCATTAACCAAGTGACATTTTACAAATTAATGATTTACTCCTGTAAACTGATAGAAATGCACAGTAAATAAATCTTGAGTTAAATAGGATCAGGAAATCACTCAGTCCTAGAATGTGTTTAATGAGTATTCATGGCTTTAAAAACAGAAGTGTTGAGAAAATTATTATCTTCTGTTCCAGTCTAGCTTTTGCTCTATAGAAATAAATTTTTTACATGAAATTAATCAAGGGTAATTTTGAAAAGACGGCAAACATTAAGATTTCAAGGGACTGAAAAAATGGTAATGTACATATGAAGAAAGGCTGAAGTTCCCTCAGTGCATTTCTATGACTGCAGACATCTTTGTATTTTAGTACACTCAGAAATAATCCCTTACCTCACTGGAATAAGAGTGTAATAAGTGAAAAAACATCCAAGTCTCTCCTGCATCCATTGCAATTCAGAGACCTGCCTTTTGATACACCTGGGTTAGGCAACACTTTGGTGTAAACAGCTCTATTTCACAGTAGATACTGAATTAGATGATCTTTAAAATAAAAACTCTGTCCCCATTAATCTGACTGTGGCTGTCATTGTACCACATGATTCCATTCTCCTTCAGGCAGTCTCACTGCAGGTGATTGCTTTTCATTAAGGCAGCTCTACTTACATTTTACTGTAAGGAATAATAAAAATGTTGATTTTTGTGGTTTAGTCAGTGCAGGGAAAACTTAACTTTAGATCATTAAGGAGGCTTTGGTATATTACTGAGCTTCTTTACATTATGTAGTTATTGTATCTTCAGGTTTAAAACATGAAGACCATAGATTTTTTTTAATCTTTCATTAAACTTTTTATATACTATCCTCCTCCCCAACACATAGGCATTTTCCACTCACTCTAGCACTTTGACAGACTTTTTCTCACTACATCAAGTAATTATACTATCTTTTTATCTTAGTAAACATACTATACATATATGTCTCAGTGTTACACAAGGAAAGACATTCGTTAATAGCTCAAAATTCAATCCATGCAGTGGGACCCACAGAGGCCCTGGGTATCAAGTATTATTTCTGCTGAAAAGGAACTATGTCAGTGAATCCAAACATGAAATTCTTCTATATTTATACTGTCACCTTGTGCATTTCTTCTGGGGCAGCACACGATGTGAGTGACTGCCAAAGGACAGTCACTTTGAACCTCTCTATTCTGCTACTAAGCCTGCAAAACCCTATCCCAAAAATGAAATGAAAGGGTGGTTGAGATTATGTTTCAAGAAACAGTATCGCTTCCTAACAGTAAGAATTTTTCCCAAACATCAAGAAATTGTACTTACAGACATAGTTTAGGGGCCTTCCCTATAGGGAAGGAAGATATGTAACTCCAGGAGGAATCCGAAGTTATTTAGTAAAGAAATACAGGACTAAAGTTTCTAAGAGGGCATTAACCAAGGAACAAATAATCATCATTAGAGAAAAACCGATGTTTAGAGGCACAGGTCGTTAGAGCATTTGCATCTGAACAGAAACTAGTTAACAGTCAGAACTGAAAGTGAATTGGTGCTCATTTCCTTTGTTAGCTTCAAGTATTGAATTATTAAGAGCAACAGGACAGGAATTTCACCGGAGCAGAGGGTGCCACAACAAAGACAGCACACAATATATACATACACACATGGTACCAGCACCTGAGGACTGCTACAGCTGTATACAAGGGAAAGCAAAAAGGCCACTAGTCCATACAGTGAATATGGTGTATGCTTTATTCTATTTACAGTACATTTGTTATAAATATAATACATTTCTTGAAAATCTTGAGTAGATTTTTTTAAAACAGATCAGTTGTTATAGTTACATAATAAAGTAAGTGACAATTTAAATGACAATCTCATCGTTGTGAAATAGTGCATTCTGTGTTGAGATGAATGAGAAAATACTCAAACTGGTTCAAGAAATTATTTTTTTAAACACCTTAGGTGGGACTTTTATGTAAACCTTAAAAGGTCACCAGTTTCCATAAACATGAAAACAAAATTTTAAACTAAAGAACCGAGAATCAGAAATGGATTTGAGAGACCTTACTGACCTTCACAGTAAGGTTGGGATTTATCATGACTAATGGCTTCAGACAGGAAAAAGCCAATGAGGCTTTCTTCCTGAACCATATCCTAATACAGCCACAAATATTAAACACACCATGCTGGAAGTTGTAACAGCAGTCAAGCTGCATTTTTGACAGGGCATTGGACATACAAGTATGTTCAGATCTGGAGTTAGAGTATTTCGTGTTATGAATATCTTAATTACCAGAGAAGAAATACATTATAAAAGGATAAACGTATTTTTCAGTCCAACGTGCATTGCATCGAGAAACAAACTGACAAGTCATCTGAATATTTTGCTATTTTCTTTTCTACACGATCTTTAGTAACAAGTTAGATGTTTGAGGTGCTATTTCAAAAAAACTGCAGCAAAATGTCAACCAGCAATATAAGAAAAGAATCCCATTTATTTCATCTTTTAGTGCGTTTTTTTCTCAGGAAGTGGTCAGATATTATTGATAATAATCAGTGCAGGCATGGAGTTCTGTTGACTCGTTTCAAACAACGTAACTTGGTCCACTAGCTTGGCAAATACTCTGGGGGTTCCAAGATTATAGACACCTGTATGAACGAAGCAAGCCTTCAGCTGCAAGCTATAGACCTCCTGGCCTTTAAGCTGAAGCTTGTACTGTGTTTGCCCAAGCCATGTAAAAGATCCATGGATTTCTAGTGCTTCAGAGCTGAAAAAGAAAGCAAAAATGTTACTCTCTGAATCTGAAGTGTATACTACCAATTTCCATGACTCCCTCCATCCTCAAGTTTTCCCAAGATTTCAGAATGTATTTTGTCCATCACCAGCCCCTTACAAAGAAATGCTTGTTTATACTTTCTGAGAATGCCTTTTCCTAATACACTGTACATCAATTACACATATATGTATAGTGATGGATTCCTGTGTTATTCCCAGCTTTCTACAGAAACACCACGTAACACTGACAACAGATAGTAGTTACAAGATCCAAACTGTCACAGGTTAAGGAATTCCTGCTTAAGGCATTCTTAGGCCTGTCCCATGACTTAAGAGTTAAATCAGACTGCATGTCACACAGGAATAGTCAACATGGACATACACTGCTTTAGAGACACTGCATCAATAAATTGGGAGATGGGGTGCTGGATGTTTTTTATTTTTAAGAGGTTTCAAGGTTCATGAGTACACAATCCTTCCAACGACACGTCTCACAATGTTACAAAACATGACCATCTTGCAAAAAACAACAGATCAGTGAACAGATTCCCAGCTGTAACTGAAAAGTAAACCACACAAAGTCCTAAGTTCTGCATTTCTGAATCTCTGTATCAGGCTCTGGGCTTTTCATTTCTTCCTTGCCTGCACAGATTGTTGGCAAGAAGCCAATGTTCCCCCATGACTCAGCCCACCTCAACGTCTTCACAATCTTTCTCACCCCCTTGGTGGAAAGCAGACCAGGTAGTATTATGTCTAAGGGGGCAGAAGGGAGGAAGGGAGGCTGTTACCTGCATTACATAAGGTTGCCTTGTTTTAACAGAAGTGGCAGAATTACAGTGGTGTACCATATATTACAATGGTATATTGCGGTACTGAATTCTCTCTCCCACAAAAATCTTTAACAAAATTTTTAGAAGCAATTCACAAACGTTTCTCAATGCTAATATTTTCACACATAATACTACACTTCTAGACAAAAAGGCAGT
The DNA here is from genome assembly GCA_036023395.1 of Myiotriccus ornatus. NCBI lineage: Eukaryota > Metazoa > Chordata > Aves > Passeriformes > Tyrannidae > Myiotriccus > Myiotriccus ornatus. Next base: position 108,334,893 of record JAYRBT010000082.1, read on the forward strand.
CATAAGGATCTGCTGCTAAACCTGGAGGATGTTTTAAAAATATCCAAGGCTCTATGAAATTTTATACTAATAAGTATAATTTTATACTAAGAAGGAAGTACTTGTTTAAACTTCCAAAGTTGTTTTCTACAAATTACTTGGTATTTTAAAAATTAAAATCCAACAACATATGTTTAATAAAGTAAAACTGCTGAAGCTCCTATTTCACTAGTTGAAAAGTATTTCCACTTTACTAGAAAAGAGTTCTAACTATTCAAGAGTCACAATTCAAGGTCCGGTCTTACCAAAGTAAAACAGAGAACTGATTGAAGACCCTTTATCAACTTCCATTCTTTCAAAGAAGCCACTGTTGAAAAATCCCTATTCTAGATATTCAATATAGTTAAAACACTACAAGGAAGCGTTCTTAAAAAATACTGTTTTATTAACATTCACACATTACCTTGTTGTTTTATGCCGCAAATCAATCAGCACATCTACAACAGCCTGAGAACAATTGGAAAGTAGGAGAGTGACAGGTACCAGACAGAGGCTGCAAAGAGAAAGAGTTCCACAGTAAAGGAAAAAAGTCTTACTTTGGACAGTCTTAATTATACTCAAATAGTTAAAATGAACTTCCAGTAACACAGAATTAACATGTAGTTGTTAATTATGCAACAGTCAGACAGTGTCTGTAGCAATATAACCACTCACATTGACTAGAGCTACTCAAAAGCTGTCAATTAACGCAAACAGCGTTTGAGCCAAATGAAGTTACCATCTCCCTTCATCCAGCTGAGAAAGGATAGCAAAAGGATAAATACCACCTAAGTTTACAGGAAATCTACTTTTATGACAAGAGACATTTCAGAATGGGATAACATGGTCCAGCATGCTAATCTCTGAGCCAGTGGTTGGCACATTTTGCCTGGATCCTTTTCTTCTGCACTGCCTCCTACAGAGGAAGTGCTGGCATCCTGCCCGAAGTTGTAGCCTGAAGAGTCCCCAAACAGAACAGACAACACATGCGTATTTGGACTTAATGTAAGCCTTTATCCTCAATAGAACATACAGTTAATTGATATTCTGCTTCTTCAAAATTAGTATTATTGATTTTATAAATAATGCTGCAGCAAGCAAGATCCCAAGATACTGATAGGCAGGAACACAAACTGCAACCGAAACAGTTCTATTCAGTAAGTAACTTATGTCACTGGAATTCCTTTCCATTGCTTAACAGTTTAAATATCTCAAACTTGACTTACAAGAAAAGAACAATTACCAACTATAACCAATAAGAAGTCAATGTCTTACGGGAATGATGCATGCTTTATAACTGTCATTAAAATACGATACCTAATAAAACATCTAAATGTTAGATTTTAGAAAGAAAGAAATCCCTTTTTTTTTTTTGGCAACTTACACTAACTGAAAAAACTGTAACACAGAGTTTTCAGATAAAACAACTCAAACCTGAATACGTATCTTCACGTTTTCAAGTACAATTCATTTAATGCCTGGAAATTAAACCGGGGACTTTGTTCATATCATTCTAATTTTGGAAGACCAATGGCTTTCACAGGCTCCAACTAATTCACTCCAGCAGTATGCTTTTGACAGAGGTTAATTCTGATATTCTTCCAGCAGACAAGCCCTGGTGATCTGAACTGTTACCACCCTTCCTTGGGACGTAACTCAGAGCCCTGTGCATCCAATCTTGGCAAGTCAGATGCTGTACACATAACAGTTCTTTTGACCTAAAAGTACCCCTTTATGTTCTGATTGGCTTCTCAAAGAAATCACACTGTATATTTTGACAACAAAAATCAACACAAAGGGAGCAGACCATTTCTCTTTTAGTAAGTTTGATAACATTACTTGTTAACACTGGAACTGCGACCTGTGGTGTTACAGCCTTTTTGGTTGATTGCTTTTGTTTTGTTGATTTTTTTTTTTGTTTTGTTATTGTTTGGGGGG
>JAYRBT010000082.1:108336948-108399280 GCA_036023395.1 Myiotriccus ornatus
TTGTTTTTTTTTTTTCCCCAAAACTTTCATTTTACCTATAAAATTCTGAAGCTCTGAGTTTAAAAGTAGAACAAGATTTCACCCTTGCATACCAGACTTTTATCTCTTGTATGATAACCCACACAGCATCTCAGAAGGATTTATGCACAATTAACAATATTTCTAAAAGTCTCTAAAGGAAATGCTCCACTAACCTTTTTTGATGAAAAGAATGATTGAAAGACTCTGGATAATGAAGACTTGTCTTAATAAGATTAGAAAGCTGCTCTGGTGTTGGTCTTGCAGGTACTAGTGTGTTTTCTGGTCGAAAAAACTTTAAGAGAACCGTTTCTGGTAGTTCCTGAAACACAAATTCAGAAGAACATTCAAGATATCGACATAAGGTGCAAGAAATCAAATCACAAACGCTACAGTGTTTCATAACAAACTATAGCTCATCAGGGGAAAAAGTCTGCAGCATCACAAAACTTACTTTTTTTTTTTCCTAAGTGTTTTGTATTTAAACATGTTGGATGAGGAACTGCTATGATTTATCTGTTACTTTCTTTTGAGACAGATTTCACAGCTGCTTGTGAAAACACTACCTGTGCAAGGTTCACAAAAGCACACTACTGTTGCAGTGGTTTGTTAGTGTTTGGGTTTGGCCTGTTTCTAAGAAACAGGAACAAAATTTTTCACAGTTCCCTATTCAGCAGCTGGACCTAACAACAACAAAAAAATTCATCACGTGCCCCCCAAAAGTTCACAACAGGAAAGGCAATGCCCAAGTTTCCCAGAACAGATCCAAAGTAAAGAAAACAAAAGAATTTAGTAATACAGAGTATCTTAAAAATTGCTCAACAAGCACTTGCAGATACAGAAGTTACCTTTGTCCCCAGATAAAAGCCCAAGACAAGCACTGACACACTACTTAGGATTCACCCTAACCCTGAGGGCAGTCCCTGAAGCAGAAGAAATAAGTGATACAGAAAGCTCCAACACCAAATGAGGCAACCAAGCTGCACTTCTGTCCAACATCATCTAATCTGTTTTGTGAGCAGGATTTATTCAGGAAGGAGCTCCTTTCTAATATTCCCTTATAAATCTATTCTACAAAAAGTCCACCTTTAAAAGAAAAAAAAGAATTTGCAGCAGTGTGACTGCCTACTAAAAAGCCACCAATAAGTTCAGTTCAGCGTCATAAAGTAATACTTTTCATTAAAGGGTGACAGATTGTACCTTCTAAGTAGAAAACAAACACTACAGGCAATAAAACCTGACTTAAAAATCAAACACACTGGGCATTCTGCAGTGTGTATGAACACCTGAGTCACTGTTTGTCTGTGCTGGTAATAGCAGGAAAACACCCAATGTTTTCTCAGGCTTGCAATTCCTTCCTTCAAAAGGAAGAGTAATTTTCTTAAAAAGAAATTTCAGAAGAAAAAAAGGTATTTCACAGTAACAATAAAATATACTTTAAGCACTGAATGAATTTGATGTTTCCACCCTACCCTATGGGTACCTAACAATGAAACCTCACAGCATGAAACACAGAAGAGATTATAGGTTTTAATTTAAATAATCTTTCCCCTCAAATTACAGTCCAACCAATTACTCAAGGCTGTCTTCAACCACATATCGGTATCCTACATAGTATAGTTTGCCCTCGAGTCAATTACCTGTTCCAAGTCCTCCCAATCAGAATTTCCGAGTATTTTTTTAAAACCCTACAAAAGACAAATATGAATATTTATCTCTACAAAAGACAAGAACATCGTGAAATGCAGCAGGAACATTTACTAGAGAAAGTGCAGAGTGCCGTTAATATTTCAAACCTTGAGTTCTAATCTCACAACCTCTGGCAAAGGACTGGAAATCAGCAAGATCAACCATTTACCATCAGAGGTACAACTAAATTCCAGCCAGGTTCTGGGTGTCAGAGTCACAAAAGATGTCTGTCTCTCCAACTGCAGCTGCTCGAAGTCTAGTTTTTTTTCTGACTGTTTGCCTAGAATGAATGTGTGCCTAGATATGACATTTAGTACATGATTCTCTTACCTAATGGTTCAGGAGAGAATTAAGCTTCTTATGGCAACTTCCAAGTGGCAGCCAAGAAGAAGTGCATACAGATCAGGGAGCTACCTGGACACAGCTAATAAATGCTAAGTTTAAGAATGAATTAAACTCCTGCCCTACTCTTGTGAAATTAGATCAAGGCTACAAAAAAAGCCTACTTGGGCACCTGTACCCTCTCTTCAACAATATACACCAAGCAGTAGCAGACTCAGGACTTCTGTTTTTTTAAACTTAGAAACAAAGCAAAAAAAAACCCAAAAATTAAACAGGCTGCTGAACTCCTAGAGTATCAGCCTAAATGGAATACTGCCATTGCCTTTAAAAAGGAAAAAAAGAAAAAAAGTTCTGACAACTGAAGTCTGCTTGCTGATCCACTGGGGTTGCTTGAAAAGCCTCCAGAAGTGTCACAAGCTCCATTAGAACAGCAAGCATCATATAGTGCACATAAGAGACTGGAAAAAGGATGTGTGTTTCTGTTATTGTTTTAAATCTCATACCTGCATTTTTAAACTTTTTGTGTTTTGATTAGGAACATGCAACAGGCGTTAGCACCAGGACCACACTGCTCCTCAGTTACCTTGCAAGAATTACAAACTGCGTTAAGCAGTGCTAGGAAAATTGTTTCTATTTTTAAAAAGCTTCTTGTTGCCCAAGGCCATTTACAAAGGCTAGCTTCAAACAAATACACTTAAACCTAGACCCAAGCTTGCCGTTTCAAGTAGAATAATCTCAACATCCTCATTTATTTTTGGAAGTTACAAAAAAGCCAGGACACTTCTAGAGTCTTAAAAATTTTCAGTTTCAAAAACAATATTCTCAAAGACTGGGCTAATGTGCTCTTAAACACACCAGAACAAGTCAAACACCACAATTTGATTTCCAAGTTGTATGGAAAAATCAGTGTTATTTGCCCCATAAATCACAAGTCACAAATAGCTAAAAGGATTATTAATGTGCTCGGTCAAGTATGAGGGGCCAATATGCACAGCAGAGGAGAAAACCTAAACAGGCAACTCCTGAACAACGCTAAGCACAGGTAAAAGCAGAATATAACAAAACAACAGAATAAGAGTGAGACAAAGTGAGATCCTAAGTGATGTGTCTCCCTTTCCCATTTTAGATCTGAGACCTTTCATTTAAAACCTCAGTTTTAAGTTGCTTCCTTCAATATGTGACTTACCTATTCCTTCTAGTTAAGCATAGAAATGACAACTCGAAGAACAGTATTTTACTGACACCAGTAATAATACATTTCAAAACAAATACCATCAGCTCGGCGGTCTATCAACGGGTAAAGCAGCAGGTCAAATGTTTCAGCTATTTGGAACATTTTACTCATGGCAATAATACAAGCCAGCCCTCGCCAAGTGGTACAGTATCTGCTACATTAATTGATATAACAAAGCAAGAACGTATATTTCAGCTCTCGATGTTTATTTACTCTTAAGAACTTCACTTTCTCTACACCAAGCTGGTTTAAAAAAAAAAAAAAAAAGTCTTAAATGCATTCCAAAAATCTGTGTTTGCCTCAAGCATCCCTTCCCACGTATTCTGTAAAAAAATCCCCCTGAACTAGCACAAGATGTCACTTCCAGTAATTCACTGTTAGGAAAAATAGCTACTTAAACCCTACCCTCTCCTATATTTCAAAAATTACTACTTCCAACCAAACTGTTGCTGACTCACTAAGCTGCATCTATTTTAAGAAGCAGTGTTACCAAAAACTATCCTCTCTGAAGTGAAACACTGCCAAAAAGCCCGCATCTGTACGCATTCTATGGATATTACTTTGGGCTAGCTAGCACTGGTCTAATCCACAGGACTGAATGAGAAGCCCAGATGCACCTGGATTAAATCTGCCTGGAAGGTATCCACTTTCTGCATTACAAGACAGCTTCACAATAAAAACAAGAGGACTGAAGAGAGAACAGTACCTTCAGAAAAACATATGATCTAAAACACACTCATAGACACTTCATCTCATCTAGACCTCAGTTAAAACTAAGTTTACACTCACATGCAAATCTTTCAGAAGGATGGATGCTGACAGTCAAATGACAAGGCTCTAGACTGCTTCTCACCTTCCACCAGCGTGAAGTCGTTACAAATCAGAAGTGTGGCAAATGCTCCAATACCACACTATTACTTTTATCCCACCACATCACACTGCCCTTTTCCTTCGCAATATTTTGGATTGAATTCACCAGATTAGAAAGACAGGAAAAACAGCAATAAGAAATAATATTGATCAACAGCCCTGACTGTGACTAGATGCTTAATGCATTCAAAGGTTTTGTCCTTCCATTAAGTTAAGGTGAAGGTCAAGAACAAGAGAGTCAGAAGAGCTGTATTTCGGATGCAATGATAAGCTGACCTTCAGGTAAAAATACCTGATTTCTAAAAACAAATTTCAGAAGAGAAACAGAACCTATAGCAGTATCACTGTCCAAAAAAACCAAACAAAAAACCCCCAACTAAACAAACAAACAAAAAAAGAAAATGCAAAACCCAGCCATGAGTTACAAACACCCAGGTCATTTTTATTAGAGAAATTTCTATTACTTGGACTGAAACGGATCTATTCAGAACTATTCACATAACTTCCACCTTCACATTCTTCACATATTGTTGCCTGTGACTATCACATGTATGGCTCCGTGGTCTTTCTGATTCAAAATAACAGATGAAAGTCAGCATTTTTTCCCCCTACCTTTAGAAAAAGGACATTTTTTTTCAAAAATGCAACTAAGAGAAAGGATGGGAAAATAAATGTTTTCCATATTATTCAGAGAGCTTCCTATATGAAACTAATAAAGAATATTAGTTCTGTTAAGCAGCTAAGTGGTCCTTCAACATACTACCTCATTGCAAACAAAGATGTAAGCAGTCCACATCACCTAGTAAGTCTACTGTACTACTGTGCTCGAAAGCAGTACTATTTAGCTAAACCAAAGAAGTCATAGTTATTGTCTTGGCTAGAATGAAAAAAAGTTTAGAATTCATCATTCTATTTTGAACAGACATGGGAAGAAAAAGAAGCCGATGCATTTGAGCATCCAAAAACTTGTACAGAATTTTACTGCTACTTACTTTCTGTTTATGTGGGTACTTGCAGAAATTTTACCCAGAAAGCATCACCCAAGCACCAATATAACCAGAGGTTTTATTTTGATTTCATCAAGTACTACAGCAAGTTATGCTACTGCAATACAGGAATAATTGCATTGTGTTGTCTGTTCCACATCCCTCTTGTACACATCTCGTGTCCCACAACAAACCAGGCAGAGGTAACCACCCATCTTTGTGTCTCTGTCAGCAGTCTAACATCTTAGCCTCAACACATAACACAGATGACTTTATACCACTGCACCCCACTACCAATATACCAGCAACAGCTGGAGCAACTTAAACATAACAGTGCCAAAGAATATCAGTCTTCCCAGTCTTCACTACAGTGCTTTACTGCAACTTTGTTTCTGTGAACAGCAGTAGAAGCTTTTATAAATCTAAACTACACCTTTAGAAGCTGGTAAAAAATTAATCTGAGATACATTATGAATGACATCACAGCAGAAGCCAACCAGTACAGAGAATTTAATCAAAATATAAAGCAAGATATCTCACTTTGTTCAATGTAGTTATTTGATTAATTCAGCTAAGATTTGAGTAATTTCTCAGAGCACTGAAAGAAATAAAGGGAGTGCAGAGAGAAATCTTGTTCCTGTTCTTCCATGCCCATTGTGAGACTGTTCTTGGTTGGGGATAACTGTATTTGACAGACAGACAAAAACTCCTTAGGCTGGATACAGCAGCATGAAACAGAAGACGTTAGAAGTCAAGAAGAAAGCAACTGTAGAGGAGTAACAAATAGAACTCAGCAAGAAACATGGAGAGCGGAGTCTTGCATCCTGACTGACACTGTTCAGAATCCGCAAATAAATTTCTTGTTTTCAGACCTGAGCAGCCCTCTATCATTTATGAACTGGTAACCAACACGTGCTGGCAAAAAGCACGCATCTCCATCTCCCTCTGCTGTCGAGTCCTCAGAAAACAACTAACTTCTATAGTCTCAGCAAAAGACATTCAGGAACAGTCTAGAGTAGAGTTTCCAACCCTATTCATGACTTAGGAAAATAAATACAGATTTACAAGACGAAACTATATATACTGAAAATGTTAAATCAGAAACAAAGTTTGAGTTTAGGATTTTCTACCACCCCCACATCTCCAGCTTTTCAATGCCTGTGCTACTTCAATGCAAGAGCAATGTAATTCAAAGACAATATGCAATTCTTAAGAGATTAAGTATATTATTTTCTCTACCTACTCTCATTTAATCCTATTCTGCACTTTTTTTTTACTTCTGAAATGTGGACTGAATGAAGCAAACTCCTGCAAAGTCTCAAATCAGTTCCTTTGTTATATCTCACCTCCTACCTCAGAGCAGTTTATCTACCCTCCTCACAATATGAAGTGTCAACTAGAAAAAAAAGTAGTACATAAGCATATGAAATTTCTCAACTCTTAGCAGTCCTCAGAATACAGGCTCTTAAAATTCAAGCTAAATCTGGGCTTTGGTTACTGTGAGGACACAGAATTTGCATGTTTATTAAAAACAACTACCACTACTCTTATACCAGTTTTCAACTCCATCACAATGCAGATGCTTTTTTGCTTTCAACAGGGTACAGAACGCTTCCAAAGCAGTATGCTCCTTATGCTAAAGAAAGTGAACTCAATAATCAATGTAGAATTTATTTGAATGTACTTGTAATAAAAACTGGTGAGAAACAGATTATAGACAGAGAATGCTAATATAGTAACACGTATTCCTAAAAAAAAAAAAACGAGGGTACATATGGATTCTCCTTGGTGGCAGTGGCAGGATTAATTTCTTTTAGTTTGAAACTGAATCTGATGCAGAAAAATAGGTTTCAGTGCAGTCAACCAGTAATGCAATTTTTACCCAGAGCATGTTCAGTCATCTGTTTATTTTAGGATGAAGATGTGATTTGTTTCTATTTTCTCTTCCCACCCATTTGTGAGAACCAGACCTCATTGATATCAGAAATAGAAGTTGACAGTATTTTCTCTCCTAACTTTAGATGTCTACAGTGTGATCTACTGTTCCACATGGACTTTAAAACAGGAAAAGTAATACCAGAAGGGGCATGACTTGTATTGGTCACCATAACTTAAGCCATGTGCGCAAATTCCCATTTATTTCACAGAACAAAGAACTAAATGAAAAAAATTATCTTAATGTACAAATACTTAAAGGCTTATGAACCAAAGCCAAGTGCACAGCTTCAGAATAATTCACTACTTACACTACAGCATGATATTTATAGACACATTTGTCCTGTATTGTTTTCTTGACAAAATTAACATATAGTACTATTTGCTGCAACTTTAAGTAAGAGTTCACTAAAAACTATGTATTATGTTTGCAATATTGCTAATAACATAAGGGGAATGGCACCAAAACAGGAAGGAACAGCAAGATACTGCTCAACAGAAGACTGAACAAGTATTATTGTTGAAGATTTATTTCTTTTTTATTTTGCACATTAGTCTTCACCCACGTGAACTGAACTTCGAGTAGATGGCTTTACAGAAACTTACCTATAGTTTCCATAGCTGTTACCAATTCATGTACCAGAAGACATCCAATAGTTTCTTAAAGACACTGTTTTCTTTCATCAATCAAAATGGCTATGAAACTTCACCACTTTACTATTAACTTTGTTATGAAAGTCATTACCTTTAATATTAACAAGCTTCTAGTTCTACCTAGAAATATCACAGAACAATTTACTCTAACAAGTGCACAGCAGTATGCTTACTTGTATATTGCTTTTCTCATCTTTAAACTAAGCCCAGGTATTTCAATATAGATGACTAATCAAGCCTGAAGTCAGTCAGTCTGAACTATTTAGTAATAACATATATCTGATGTTAGATTCTACAAAGGCTTCAACTTTTACATAAGAGAATTCATTAAGTCAATTTTGAGAAAGAAGCAACTGTAAAGAAAAACTTCACCTGCTTCTGAGGAAATGAAAAAGCCTCCTTCCCAACTGTGTTAAGGGCAACATGATGCTGGCCCTCCAAAATAAGCTGCTTGTTGTCTTCCACAACATAGGCCTACAGAACATAATACAAATACAAAAAAAAAATTTGCAGATCAGAAATTATCATAAGCTTCACAGTACAGAATTACTGACTTCCCCCAACTTATGTAGAACAAGCTGTACTGTTCAAAACCTAGAGGCTAGCATGACATATTTATGCCAATTTCCACTACTTAACATTTTCATTCCGGTAAATGAGATCCTTTCCTTCAAAGCAGACTGGGCCATTCTCACAGTAAGAGCAAGCATTAACAAACCTTTTGGCTTAAGATTTCATAATTTTCTCTTTTACAAGAGAATTTACAATAACTGGGTGCATCCAGAGCAGTGTAAAACCATTTAAGGATACTTATTACAGTAATAGACATTAAGACTGTCTTTGCTTCTTGCACCATTTTAGTTCATTTGCCTATTTTCAGAAAAAACCTCACCCACAAATTTCATATGCATATGCTTGAAAGTTCAGGATGCCATATTAAATAATTTTCTAACAGTAATGTTTCATGTGCAAATTACCACAAAGGCCACAAACATACATACCTTCCACAGTACTACAATGTTCAAATCAACTTCACTGCATCTTTGTATCAATCTGACTGTCTCATCAAATGATTGTTTCACTGCCCTTTGAGATGCATGAGGATGAGATTGCACATGTGTTCTTTTCAATTCAGAGGATAAACTTTGGAAAAAAAAGTCTGCACAAGGACTGGCAGAACTTATTATCTACAAGAGAAAAAAAAAACCAAGAAAGTGTTGAGAACAGGAAGCAAGCTTACACAAGTTGCTCTAACAGAGCTCATCACTGTAGTATTTCAGTTCCATTCTCTCATCTCACTTTGCTTCCCTTTTCAAACCTACTGGATGCCAGACATTGTGATTTCCATGCTTGATCTGTTAGAGATCAGCCCTATCTAAAGGGCTGTGTAGGACAACATAGGCAAACAGCAGTAACTTACTGGTTTAAAACTACAAATACCAAACTCAGAAATAAGGGGTTTGATTATTACCACAAAGCGGCCTACTGTGATATATATGAAGTGCAGCAGACAGAGCTGAAGCATCCAACTAACTCATGTGCAAGTCATTTTTGCTCATTAGAATTTTCCTCAGGTTAGACAGAATTATTTATCTAAGTTAGAAACATATATTTTGCTAGCAACAGAACAGATAATAGATTGCATACCATACCCCCATGTATAAGTGGTACAAACAGAAGCACTGTGCTGTCACTTCTTCCAGAATATGCTGTTGCAGAGCTGCTAACTATTGCACTAGCAGAATACCAATACCCAGGGAGAAAATCTGATTGTGGAGTAACTGCCCAGGAGGGAGGGCCCCCTCCCCATCCCCCTGTTGTAATAAAATATTCTCTAGGAAAGCTAAAGTTCATGCAGCTCAGACTCCAACTTTTTAAATGTAAGGAGGGATCATCTACCTCAGATTTTCAGTTTCAACTTCAATTTCTATGCCTATGAAATGAAATGGCAGCAAACTGGTTTTCTTTGGCTTTTACAAGCTGAATACATATAGGAAAAATATCTGCTCTGGATAAAACAAGCAACCTGACATCCAGCTACATAAATCCACTATGCAGATTTCTGATCTGATGCAAATGGCCTATGTTCTTCAGGTTTTCGAAAAGCATTTGCTGTACCAGGATCATTTGCTAAAAGGATTCTTCAAGACAATATCTGTATACTTAAAAAAGATCAGAAAAACATGGTAGTCTAGAATCCTAAACTTCAAAGAAAATAAAAAAAAAAACAGATTCCTTGAACTGACTGCAACCTATATTAGTAGCTTTGAAATTCGGGTACTGACACCTATTAGAGGTTCCCAGTTTTTAAAATAAGTTGCAATTACAATTTTCAACTTGTTAATAAATACACAACCAGGAACAAGAATCTTGACATCCACAGACCTCTACTAGAAAACTAGAGGGATGGGATATAGTGGAAATAATTGCTCTAAAGAGCCAAAAAGGAAGCAAAAGCATTAGAAAAAAAGCTAGCACTGCAATATGGTCCCAAATAGTTCGACTGTGGAGCTGGGATCTTAAAATTCCTGACTATACACTAGCCTGTTACCTTACCTTCTCTTTGAAAAAAAGAGAGCTGACCTAGGAGACAAAAAGCTTTTGATATGCAAAACTCAACTTTCCAACTATGCAAGCAGTTCTCCCATTTTTAATTTCTAAAAAAGGCTTTCAGTGGGATACTTTCACATGAGAAGGATACCTTGCACAGGACAAAATACCCAGTTGTACCCATTCACCTACCTGTTCATTTCCAAAGACAATGTCTGCAAATGTGTAATTTTCTAAGGGATAAAAAGAGAAGGCATTGTTTTAGCATCATGAGAAGTCATAACTTCAGAATACAGCATCCAAAGAGCATTTTCTTCAAAAGGTTACTACATTCAGAAAGAACCTACCTTCTGAGTTTTTGCATCTGACTGCTTTAAAACATAACTTCGCTCTCTCTCTGCTAGCAAGTTTAGTATCTGAAAGAAAAAATGTTGCAAGATTTTTTCACCCTCGGCATAATCAGAGTTCCTCAGACAAAAGTTAGCCTTGAACATTCACAAATAGGAAACACACTGATGATACCCAACAAGCACAACTAACCAGGCACAGCAATGGCATGGTAGTAAACATGCATCTTCTGCTCACCCCTCCCATCTAACCCTAAAGGAGGAGGTGAGCCATAATACACAAAGGAAATGCAGAGGAAGAACGAAGGAACAGAAGACAAAAGATTCACCTTATCATCTGACTGGTTCACCCTCAACATTAATACAAGAAGAATATGTCTATACTAATTTTTAGGTACATATGTCAGCATACAAGTAAAGATAACATTTTTAGATACAGTAACAGAACCTTTGTGGTTTTTTTCTGGGACAGTCAGCCTTGCAACAACTAGCAGCTTGCATTAGCTAAGGCAAGACACAGCACTAGCAATTTTATTATATTACTAATAACTGAATAGAGCATTTGCCAAATATGTTGATCGGTTAAATTCAACACTGACATAATTAACTAAAAATAAAGGGACACTGAAACATATTTCCTATAAGCCAAGTTATCATCCACCCCAGGATGATAACCCCACCTCCTCCACAATGAGCACAATATCACAGGAATAATTTACCTGTAATGAAGCTCATTTTTAAAATTAATGAAGTCTGAAAAAGTTATTTGTCAATATACTTTTCTTGAAACACTAGCAAAAGAAAGGTTTTAGGTTTTGGAAACTAATTCTGAAAGTCAAATTCAGCTCCTCATAAGATTCTTTTAACTCTTCTTATCAGGCAGAAGCTAGACTTGCCATCATTTTGGTGATACACACCTTTGTCTCCAGAGATGTTAACAGATTTTTGAAGCTTCCAGTGCTTGCTATTACTCGAAACTTGCACTATATGAAATTCTTTAACGCCAGTCTCACTCTACAGAAGAAACAAAAGCTAAGTCAAATAAGACCAATCACAATTGTGAGGTGCAAGGTGGCACTCTAAGAATCTTAACTCATTATTTACACCATTCATAACACAGTACTAAGAGATGAGGAGAGACTTAAGACCCACTGTAATGTAAAACAACGGTCCCAGCTCGCAGCAGCTTCTGATTCCAGTAAATAAAGCCACACAAAGAGGGAATAAAGATCTAGTGCTTTAGTTTAAGACAAATTTAACAAAAACTAGGCCTGTTCAACTCCAATGCAGAACACTGTTCGAAAGGCCACTTAGTTCCTAAGATTATTTTAGGTAATCTTTACATCATAAATCCTACAAATTCAAGAGTTATTTTGGTTTTACATATATATACAATGAAAAGTAGCTTTCAGAGTTGGTTTCCTTTCTTGTAAAGAGTGAGGTGGTAGTGGAAAAGTAAGCCTCACACTGTTAATGTGGTAAGTACTTTCTAAAAACATTCCTTCCTCCTTAAATGAGTGGACAATACTCACTTTAGTAACTGAAAAAAACCCAGAGTGTACACACCTTTGAAAGAAAATGACAAATGAGCTCAGTGAATCCACTATCCTAGGTGTCTAGGAACTCTGTGAACAGAGGATTTAATTACCTTGCTTTGTGATTGAAAAAATGGGAGCAGCTTTACCAAAAAAATTAGTAAATTTAATTAGTGTGGTATGAAAAATGAAATATTTTCATCTGCTTTACTAAGTCAACAGATCACAACAGACAGGTCCGTATTTGGATTATATTAGCAAAAATGTCTTTAGAGTTTGGTTATAAATGTAAACACAAACTTCCTTCAAGTTGGAGCTTAAATTTTGACTTTGACATTACCACTAAATTTACCAGTGTTCTCACTGTAAGGTGGAAGGTGGCATTGTCTCATTCAGAATTATTCTGGAAGATGCAATCATCAAGAATATTCACCACTTTGGAATAAATCTTCCTAAAAAAGACTTCGACCTATAGTCCTGAAATTTGATTAGGATAGCAGATTTCCAGAGAGTTGAGATGTAATAATATTAATACTCTTTCCAACAGTAGCTGAAATGATCAAATATGCAAGTTTATTTAGTGTTTGCAAAGTCACTGTAAAAAAAAAACAACACTTTTTACTTGAGTCTTGGTTCCAGTATGACACATCTGCTGAGCTTCAGAACAGTTGTTGTTATTATTGTTATTATTATTATTAAAAATAACTTACAGTATTAATATTTTCTACATCGACAAACAATAGCATGTTGTCCCCTCTGCCTTCTTCATCTCCAAGAGCATTACTTCTGCAGACAGTAGCTCGAATGTGCAGAGACCGGCTGGTACAAATAACCGCAGTGTGCCTTAATACTCTATGACTAGGAAAAGAGGGGGAAGGAGGAGGGAAGGGAAGAGAAAATAAAAAAACAAAAGACAACTTCTAAATAACCAGGACTGCTGCCTAGAACAACACATCAAGAAATTTAGCTTTTATGTTTGTCAATATTAATGCCATTAGACAATTTATTAATTTCAACCACCAAAGACACACTTTTCTTTTTAGGTCCATATCAAAACTATATCATTTTTTAAAACCATGCTGCACGGGTAGATGCTGTTCAAACATTCTCCAGTACGAAACACTGGAAAAAAAGGCTTACCTGTTACCATGAAAATATACCAGAAACATTCCAGATGTAAGACAACTGGCACAGTGAAAACAAACACACATATACTGGCACAGGGATATCATTAAACTATTTAATGCCACCACATGATTTGGAACACAGTTTTAGAGTAAATAAGCCATAGGAGGCTCACTAGGTAGTCACATCTCTTGCAAAAGCATTTCCTAAAAAGCACTTAAAATACCACTGTATTCAACAAGTTCCCCTGAACAGAGAATTTTCTAGAACCAAACCATCACTACTCCGGCCTTTTTCCAGGCATGCTCAAGCTTCAGGACAGCATGCCCTTTGTAAAAGTTATGTTCTTGTTTTTCTAGACATGAGTAAAGTTCCATCCTTGGACATCATCAAAACACATGAGCTTTTCCTATGTAGAAGCTTCTAGGTTACTGTAACTTCCATGTGGAAATATTTTAGAGGGATGGGAAAAGCTGGTATGGATTACCTACTAAATATGTTGAATCATCACATGACACTTATTTTGGGAGGGGGAAAACAAACAAATAAACAAACAACAACAAAAAAAATCAGTGACTTCCTAAACTCTACTTCACATGTCACAACCTCCAAAATAAAGCTAACAGTTTTGCACTTAATATTCAGATATACAGATGTCTGTATAGCTTTCAGGTGGCACAAATTAAGTAATTTTTCAACATTTAAAAGCTCTGCTCAGTCTACAAAGAACACTCTTAAACCAGAGCACTTTGCTTAAGATCCCCTTAAAACTTCAGTGTAGTAGGGAACATGTACATTCCCCAAACAACCATCTTCCAGTCTCTCAAACGCTTCCATTTCTGAATACTGAGGAGAAATTAGTTCTACATTGTATGGGGAATTCTCTATTCCTACAGGAATTCCTAAAAGCCAAATGAACAGTTAACTTTGATATTTCAGAAGCTACAGAAAAATCTCAAAGGGTGCATTTGTATTACTTCAATTTCAAGAATATGCTACTGACCCACTGTCCTAACCATCTTCAATTTACTCTGTTTTGATTTACATTACAGACCAGTCTCACAGCCCATGAACATTGTTTCTCCCAGTACTAGCCTGGAAAACAAGCTTCAGCCACAAGAAGACATCCAGGCCCTGTTACTGGAGCTCATCGTAAATAGCTCTGCTCCCCACCATCGTCCTGAACATGGACAGTACAGGTACCAGGTGTGCTGGTTTGGGCTGGGACAGAGTTAATTTTCTTCACAGTAGCAGGCTATGTTTTGGATTGTGCTGGAAACAGTGTTGATAACACAAGGATGTTGTTCTTATTGCTGAGCAGGCTTCTCCAGAGTCAGGGCCTTTGTTGCTCCTCACCCCACCAGCGAGGAGGCCAGGGATGCACAAAAAGGTCGGAGGGCCAAAGCTGGAAGAGATGACTCCAACTAACCAAAGGGATATTTCATACTGTATGGCATCAACAATAATACTAGGGGGAAGGAGGAAGCAGGACACATTTGGCCTAATGGCTTATGCCTTCCCAAGTAACCATGATGCATGATGAAGCTCTGCTTTCCTGGAAACCTGCCTGCCCATGGGAAGTAGTGAATTAATTGTTTTATTTTGCCTGCATGCACAGCTTTTCCTTTACTTATTGAACTGCCTTTATTTCAACTCACAAGTTTTCTCACTTTTACAATTCCAATTCTCTCCCCCATCCCACGTGGGGGGTGAAGTGAAAGAGCAACTGTGTGAGACTTAGTTGCGCCTGGAGTTAAACCACACCACCAGGTTCACTCCTCACAGCCTGCACTACTTCTTCCAAGGCCTCTGAAGAACATGTTTCTCAAAAGGTTACCTTCTTAGCCTAAGACATGGGTGGGACATAAAAACTCAACTTGCTACCTTTTTAAGTACAAAAAAAAGCAGTATTTGTTAACTTGTGGTGTCAAACTTGACTGTCCACTCTCTCAAGATGAAGATTATACATGTCAAACTTGGTATTTAAACCCTCCAAAGAGAATAACTTTCATCACAGTACAATTACTAATCACATTTTAACTAAGAACAAAGTCTTTTATTCAAAGCAGACTAGATTTTCTTTTAAAACATGCAGACACAAATTAATTTTTCACCCTATGCCTCAGAAAGATTGTCCTTTCAGAGAAACTCAATACAAACAAGGTTTGTATTCACAGAATTTCATTAATCCTCCTTCTATTATACTTTAATAATTACTACTTCAATGGAAGCAGTGTGGGCTATATAATTTCGTATGGAAACTAGATCATATAATAGAAAAAACACTGCTTAGAATAGCAGATAACAGGCCATTTTTACATCACCACAATGGCAAGAATTCAGGAAGATTTACTTCTCTGGTTACAATGTTTACAGTGTGTCTAATAAATATGACATAAAAGGTAGATTAAAAAAAAACTTACCACATTTTTGAGTGTCTTTTAATACTTTCATAGTAAAATAAGAAGTTAATTTCGTGAACACCTTCTTCATCTGGTCCCCGTAACCACATTGGCAGCTGCACTGAAGCCCCGGGAAGAAGAACAGCATCAGGAAGTGGAACCTGTATTACTTCGGGTGAACCTCCTGTGCCAACCCCAAAGTCCGCAGAAGAAGCTGAAGACAGCAGTGCTGTTCGCACAGAGGTAGGATCTGTCACAACAGTCTTGTAAGCACTACAGTTCTCAGAAGCTGAAGGACTTAGTGGCGTTAGAGCAGCAGTATTTCCACCGAAAGTGAAAAATTCTGGATGCTTGGACACAACCTTCAGTGCAGTAAGAGGACACTTGCTTACGTTCACAAATTCTACATATGCTTTTCTGATTTCTCCACAGAGAAGCCCTGTAGGAAAATTTATAAAGAATACCTGTATGGGAGAGAAAAAAAGAAAATAAAAGCCTGAACACTGAGCCAAGTTAGGAATGGCCCTAGAAACAACCAGCAAACACATTCAAATTATACTACTGCCTAGAGCTTCCTGAGGAGGCGAGGAGGAGAGGGAGGCACGGATCTCTTCTCCTTGAAATCCAGTGACAGGACACACGTGAACGGTTCCAAGCTGCACCAGGGGATGTTCAACAGGACTTTAGATGCATTTCTTTAGCAAGAGGGTGGTCAAACACTGGAACAAGCTTCTAAGAGAGGTGTTTGAAGCCCCAAGCCTGTCAGTTTGGACAATGCCCTTAACATAGTGTAACTTGGTCAGGCAGCTGGACTAGATGACCACTGAAGGTCCCTGCTAGCTGAACTAATCCCACTCCATAAACCAGTTAGTCAGACCATTTTAATAAAACAACCCCAATAAGGAAAAGCAGTGTGTTTTAATTAACCAACTGGAATAAATATTCTAGATAAATGGCAAGCAAACAGAAAAAAAAGCTTATTTGCCCATTCCACACCCCCCCACCTTGCAATCTGGCCACAAAAGCTGCCAACTAAAATTCTACACGGAATATAGCAGTTTCAGAAGCATATTAATTTTGAGGCTTAAAGTTTCACTTGGGAAAAGCCCACACAAGTTTGTCACTGACAGATCAGAAATTACCTGGAAAGACAGGCATTAACAAAGTACAAGACTTCACAGTTAGAATTACATTTATAAACTCTGCATTCAGCTATTTTCTCAAAACTGCCAATAGAAAGTAGCTACATACCTCCAACAAAGGCATTTCCTCTGTGATAATGGGATCTAAACGTCGATCGGGTCCGTATTTAATTGATGTTTTTTCCTCTTTTGTGTTATTAAGTCGAGGCCCTTGGATTTCTAAATCTTGCCGTCCTCGTACAGATAACCCATTGGAAACAAACTTTCCTGAAAAAAAATTTTAAACATGTGATTTTTTCTTTTTTTATAATTCCTAACTTTTTTCCTGAGAAGTGATCCAAAGCTCTTTACCCAAGCTCACAAGTAATTTTGATTTTTCTGTTATTTGCCACATGCAGTGCTCACTGTTTAAGCAGCATCGCTGACAAAGAACTACTCGAAGCTTACTGTCACACAGCAGACACGGCTACTGCAAATTCAAACAGCCAGTCATCCACTGTCGTGGGCTAATTCTGCCCTTCAGTAGTTTGACTACAACTAGGGCAGGGAGCAGTAGACATAGGACATGAAAGTGACACACTTATTTCCTTTCCCAATTTCTACCAAGCTAGACAAGTTACCTAAAAGATTATTTCCTTCAGACAGCCACCTCTACAAATGTTTTTTTTACTCAAAAGGTTTACAGTCTGTAGATAAACAAGTTTCATTATTTCTTTCAGACACTTTCAAATGTATTTTAATCCCCATTTCATCTAACAACTAAGTTTTCCCTGCAAGAGACAGTTTCAGATGAATGGCTCAACAAAACAGATCAAGTAACACACAATTAACGAGCCATTTATGTAAATATCAAGGAAAGAGAAGTCAAGATGCTAAAAATAAAATTGCATCAGCCAAACTTAAATTTGGGAGTGTATGAAAAGAACTTCAGTGCAAAATTTAGGCAAAAGTTGAAAGTTAACAAAGCAAAAAGATGCAGAAGAAAACTGAATGGCAAGAGTGTCAGTGAAAGTTGTTAGGGATTCAACATGGCATAGATAGAATACTTAAATTTCGATTTTTTACTGGTTTCAGAATTTCTACAGATTTAAAAAGAGAAATAGAGTATGGGTCTAGCATCCCTCCTCATAGGATTGCTAGAGGTACCAATTCACCCCTTTTCACATTTCAGTTGTTTCCCTTGTTTCTACATCCCTACCTGATGGAAGGCCTTGCATCATGGTAGTCGAACACCAGACTTCAGTTCTATTGTAGAAGCCACATCTCCCCCTTCCAGAGACACACAACATAAGGTAGTGATACACTTACCTGACTGTAATCCAATAGAAGGATCTATTCCATCTAATGTCACAGCACCTTGAACAGTGCCAAGATTATAAACGACTCCCAGAATATGTAGCTCCCCTGTTTGATGGGGAAAGAGCTTTAGTCTTGCCTGTGGAGATACGTTAAATTTTTGTTGTTGTTGCTACTAGAAAGAAGTTTTATTACATTTAAATGTCCAACTGCTAAACACACTCACAGCTGCGTTTACCTTATAGGTGTGTCAGATCTAACCGCAACAATAACTACAGATCACTTACTGGATTCAAGATTTCACATACATAGCATTTATTAAACCAGGTCACAGCTGAGAAATGCTCATTACATTAGGAAAAAAAACCTAAAAGTTAATTTTTATTCTGCTTAACAGAGGCAGTCATAAAATGGTTGAAGTGGAATAGACCTCTGGAGGTCATTTTGTCCAACTTGCCTGCTCAAACAGGGCAACCTAGAATCAGCTGCCCAGGACCTCATCCAAATGGCTTTTAACATCTCCAAAGATGGTGACTCCACAATCTCTCTGGGCAGCCTGTGCCAAGTGCTCATGCACCATCACAGTTAAAAAAATAAATGTTTTCTGATGTTCAGGTGATGCCTCTTGTGCTCACTGCCTCGGGTCCTGTCACATCCTCCTTCAGATATTTATACACACTGATGAAGTAATGGAACTTCTGAATCAGTCATGACTTATGAAAATTTAGCTTTAAGTTCATGCCATAACAAGTCTGAATTCCATTCTAGAGTTTAACACTGAAAAGAACATTTTTAAAACAGCGTACAGTACTTACCACTTTTGTCTCCTCACTATTAATTAAAAATTCTGCTATTGATTCAGTTCCTACCATATCTTCATTGCACATTCCCTGAAAAGAAGAAACAGCTTTTTAGACACTATTACTCCTAAGCAGAAAAAGTGCCATAAATAACACCTCTAACACCTTTCCTAAGTGTTCAAGGGAAAAAAAAAAAAAAGCACAGAAATTTCAAACTGCAGACAGTTAGGACAAGCAGGTGCTGCATGCCCAGCTTCTCAGAATTTCTGAATTAAAAAAGCTGCTTGAGAGCTCAGTAAGTGTTTATTTAAGAGAAAATTAAGACTTAGCACTACAAACTGGAACCATTCCCAGTCAATTTCACTGATATTCACAGAAGCATATATCATATCTTTAAAGTAGCAGTTCAGATCAGAACAGAAGGGAAAGTGTATGGTAAGCCTTGAGACTTAAGTTATGTGAAACCATGTTTATAACTCTGGCATGTACTTACAGTACCTTTAGAGATCAATATGTTTCAAATGCTTTTGGCCAGGAAAACAAAATATTTGGAAATTTACTGTAATATTCAGTATTAAACTATATTAAAACCTTTAAAATATGGATGTGAAAACAGTTCTTCAGAGGTTTTGGCAGCATTAGTTGAAACATTAGGTTAAACAGTAGTAAAATTATCAATCTGAAGTGTTCAAAACTTTCATTTTAATACATTTTCGTTGTTCTTCTAATTGAGATACCAAGATATTCCAATGTCATATGAGCACACTTTGTCAGAACACACATTTCACAATGTACAGTAGTTCAAATAAGAAAAAGGTATTTGATAATCTACCTATTGACACTGCAAGTCATTTCTGCTGGTCAAGGCTACTGTGACTCAAAACAGATGCAATGAAATCCTGTAAGTATTTTGTTTTGCATTCAGCTTTACAATACACATTAGAGTACATTTGTTAACTGAGCTGCTTGTGTTTTACTGAAAAAAAAACTTCAGTAGCTACTTTTTTTTTGCCCTTTTTTAAATTTACACTTAAACCTCAGTGTTTAATGCTTATGCTTAAGTGTTTTCATACTACAGAATTTTGAATACTTAACATGTACTCCATAACTGCAGCTATTTGGTTTGGGTTGAAAAAGAATGAAGTTTTCCTTACTTGCTCTTTTGTTTCTCCATCATGCTTTGCATTGAAGTCTTTAGGTTGAAACTTCCACAGCAATGAAAGGTCAGTTAAAAGAAGTGGAACTTTGAGAGGGTTTCGGAAGGACACTTCTACAGTTATTGGTTCTGTTAAAAAAGTGCAAGAAAATAATGACAAGAGGCTTTCCCCATCACAATCTGAAGGTTCACTTATCTCAAAGCATTCATGTGCAAACAACCTGCACAAGAACGTTGGTTCAAATCTACAGTAAGACAGGAAATACTATACAAATTTACCTAACTCACTTTATGTCTTTATTATCTAAGCATAAAAAATCTTGACTTTACCTTCTATCACAGCAAGCGGAAATTTGGAGTTATCCGAGTAGCGATTTAAACAGAACTGTGTTGGTTGAAAGTTTGAAGGTATTGTTCCTTTATTTATCACAGACACAACCTGCTCTTCAAGTTCCTTCCACTGTTGTGATGATTCTGAGTCATACTCCTGATCCAGACTTATGTGCGTAGCTGCCTGCTTTTCACCTGGTAGGAAAAAGGCAGTTTTAGAAGACAAGAAAAGATCCAACACAGGACTCCTCTGGCAGTTTGGTAAGTATTCTTAAAATATTTTAAGTTCTAGGTCACTACCATTTTCATGTTACAATTGATTTAAGCCACTGAATTGCAAGACAACATGAAATACACACATGGAAGACAACACTGAGAATAATTCCAGTATAGTTCTATTTGGAAACTGTGGACTTCACAGATTATAGCATGCTACATGGTGTACTCAGGATACAGATTATTTTACTTTAGGGTGAATTACAGCCCCACGGCACAGCCATGGTATATGTAATAATTTCTTTACATTCAGGAATCACAGTGTTTCAAACATTTAATCCAAAAGGAAGTTAACTGTAAAGCTAATTTCCAGCACTGCCACTAGCACCTAGCATTTGCTAAAGCATTACTAATCCCTTTCATGAAGTTCATTACAGACTCACATTGAAGATTTCCAGGTATAAAAAACAGTGGTAGTCAGCACAACCACAGGCACGGATTTTGTACTTACACGAAAAGTCTGGAAACATCTAGTAAGTATAACTTTTCCTTTTGAAATATTTTTTAAGAAGTTATCCTGTCATGTTAGTTTTACATAATGACAGATTTTTTTTTTTTAAATGACACCAAGTGTTGCATACGTTTTGATTCCCTAAATAAGGGACTTCAATCTGTTCAGATAAGATTTTCTAACCTTCTGCTGGTCTTCGATCGTGCCCAAAGAAAACACGGGTTGCTGAGCTGTTAATATATGGTAAAGGAAGCTGTGGCAAGGGACCATCGGGTGATAGCTGGGTTGCATTCTGGAGCAAAGGAGGAAAAAAACAGCGTCATGACATTATGCAAATACTTGGATGTCCATGCTGTACATCAGCAATGGCTGAATGATAAGGAAGCCAAGTTAAAAGCACTCAATGTTTGAACACAGAGCACTTTTAAAATGGTATAATTTCAATTAACTATTTTGACAGTCTGAAGGAGAATTTTTTTTCTTCAATAAGAATTTACAGTTCGTGAAATCTTTATGGAAAAAGGAGAATAATTATTTTAATCCATCACTCTAGTTGCTGTTGGGGGGATTTGATAAACTGCACTCACTACCCCACACTACTAAACAAGATTCTCACCCCAGCTGAGCTATAGACTC
Organism: Myiotriccus ornatus; assembly: GCA_036023395.1. NCBI lineage: Eukaryota > Metazoa > Chordata > Aves > Passeriformes > Tyrannidae > Myiotriccus > Myiotriccus ornatus. The sequence continues at coordinate 108,358,723 of JAYRBT010000082.1, forward strand.
AAACACCAGTCTTGTGTAAGATCTACTATAACTCAGCAAACACCACAGAAGTTCTGTTTATAAGCTTTAAAATACAGTAAGTACCTACAGGGCTGCAAGTTGCATGGTGATAACAGCTATTGCAATCCAGAATCACTCGTGAACTTACAGCCAACTCAATGAGTCACTCCATCTATAAATACATGTATTAAAGAATAAAATTCACTGCAACATGGAGGGTGACAGAGCTACCTAGTCTTTATAACATATTTACTATCAAAAGCCTCAAAAATTATAAATTGATCAAAACAGATCCACTTCCTCTAAAAAGCTACTGAACTATCATAAACTGGAATTCAGCTGTGATCCTAAACAGAAGGCTTCATTTTATTGTAATAAAAATACATACAACATAGACTGTTGTAATAGTAACAGACACCAACACCAATCAGTGAAAGTACGCTTACTACACATGAGATGCAGCGTACATGGTTTTTTTGAGGCCTGAAGTAAAAAATGAACCCATCAACTAGATAAAAAACAACCCTAGGACAAAGCAAGTAGGACAGAAAATCATTTAATAAGTTAGTAGAAAACTCGTGTTAATAAAATTACCGATTATTCAAGGAACAAAGACAATGAAGTCATTTACCTTATAAACATAAAGATATTCTCTTAAAAAAGCTCCTTGCTGAGCTGGAGGTTGTTTACTGTCATTGATCAAAATATGCCTGAAGGCAGAGACAGCGTTGTCCAGCTGGCGAAGCGTAAAGGACTGACGGCCAATAGTGAAGTTGATATGGTCTTCTGCAAGAGACCAGCCTTTCCCCTTGTAAACCTGCATGGCTTGACAGTAGCAACGTAAGGCGTGTTTTTTCTGCAAGAAAAAAAAAATTTAATTTCTCAAACAATCCCATTATCCACTGATTGTAATTATAACATTACGAAGATTGAACAGTAAGCCAGAAAAGTTACTGTAGTTTTTACCACCTGTCCTGCGAAGTGTAATGTTTGCAGAACCAGACCTTGTAGCACCTGGTCAATGCTAATCTAAGCACAGAAGTGTTCGTTCCTACAGTACAGAGCCTAGCCTCCAGATAAAATTCATGTTTTAAAGACTAGGCTAACAGGCAACAAGTTAAAAAAGCAAATTAACAAGAGAAGATTGCTTTTAAAAACAGTGCTGTGTTGCTCTAGGACTCACTGCTAAAGCTGACAGAGTTCTACTGCCAAACCTCAGGACATAAGCTAGATTTAACACTTTTCATTCCACTCTGTAACTGAATTTTTAGTGTGACACTAAGTCAACTGCTGCTCAGCAGACATATCTGGGACAAAACCCATGCCAAGCAAACAAACAAAACACAGCCCTACAGAACATACAAGAAAAGTTGCTCATCACATGAGCCACTGGGAGATAGATGTTCCACTCCCAATCAGCTCCACAGTTCGTTTCCTGTACATGCATCAGGACCTGAGCACTCAATCCCACATCTAGATATTCAACAGCTGCACAGACATTCACTGTATAACTAAGTCTCAGCTTCTGAAAAATGGGAACAGTATTCCCTTATTTACAGCAGTAACGGGGAAAAAAAAAAATCTCAGGTATGTTCAAATTGGTACGGCAATGACAGTAGAGTTCAAACAGTAAATCCTTAACATCAGCACATACTAATGACACTTAGTACGCAGTTAAGCACCCTGGCTGACTTCTCTTCAGTAGTATTTTGGTGCCTCTAATGATATGAAAAAGAATAAGAAAGAAAAAAAAAACCTACATTTCTTGTAACACTGAAAAAGCATTTCTTGGAAACCAGAGTTCCTAGGAACATTACACACAAACAAGAGAGTAGTCACATGAAGTCAAAACTTACAAAATGCACACACTTTTCCAGGCAAAAAACTCTGATCAACAGCTGTCAGTATTGTACTGTTATAACAAGACAGGGAAACTACTACATGAAGAAAAACAAGAAAGGGACGAATTCCCACTATTCTTCACATCACATAAGCCAAGTATACAAGAATACTTTCTTTGGTCCTTACCAGGACAATGAAATCAAGATTGGGTAGGGTGGGAGGAAAAAGACCCAAGGCCACAGGGCTTTGTTTCAAACAGAACTTTGTTGCCTGTGTTCTCCTGTATTTTTTTGCAATAACAACCTCAGAAGGAATCAAGCACAAGCTATCTTTAGAGAGCATATCCCACAACTGAGGCAGAAACAAAGTACACACGTTCTGTCCAATAAACTGAATTTATTTATCACAGAGCTGCCTGCAAAGGAAAGCGAATGGAAGTAAAAACAATCTGATATGTATTGGTTTAATTACTGCTAAAGCCTAGGCAGCCACAAAGAGACAATTTAGTTTCGTCTTGTATATGCTCACATATCTGCCTCTCCAATAAAACACATGTATATTTAAGGGACCAGGAAAAACAGATATCTAAATTTTGCTATTATTCTAATAAATAGAGTTTAACAAATACTTAACTCCTGCAATTCACTCTTATCTCAAGAGTAAAAATACCTTTTTGCTCAAATGAAGTCTTGTATTTTACTGTGTACAAAATGAGACACAAAAATGGCATATAAGTTTCAAGTACATGATCTTCAGCATTACTTCAAATACAGAAGTAAAAGGCCACGCTGATCAATGCATAAATCATTTTCAGAAGATCAAAGAGCTAAATACTGCTGCCACAAAAGAAGCCAAGCATCTTTTTCCAGACTAATGACATATTCAACATGTTTTTCAAGTATCAAATACAGGGCATATTGTCCATGTGGAAAGATAATACTTACCTGGCCTGCTTTACTAAACCTGTGGCCAGCCAATATCATATGAAATGCAAACTTCCTAACCATGGGACTTTTCATGTTTATAAAACAATGGGCTGCCTGCTCCAACAGGAGTGCACTGCGAAGATCTGAATCCTATTTAAAAGGAAAAAGAACAATTAGACCTCACAGTTGAATAAAAGCAAAAGTAACAGTGGCCTTGTTTTAACGCCAAGGGGAACAGTAAATGCAATAGTACTGTGAGGTTGAAGATTCTTTTATATAAAAACATTATATGCATACATGAGCACCAAAAAAAATAAGACTAGAAGCATTTTTCACTGATAAATGTCTAATGTTCAACACCATCATGTTCCTATTCTTTTTCTAGTGGAGAGATTTATATACAAGCCTGTTCCAGTATGAGGGACAAAAGAACTATTTTCTGCTTTTTCAGTTACTCAGGCTACAGTTTCTAACACCTACCATTACCTCTGAAGGACTCTGCTATTTTTTCCTCTCCCTCACCCTGCAGATATTAAGGCTAGAAATAAGAAGTAAGACCTCTAACAGGATGAAGGAAAAAGAAAGGGAGCAATGGAATTTGGTGAATTTGTATCACAAGAACCCAGATAATTTCTTAATAGAGTACAATTTGTTATTATTACCCCATTCTCTTCTCCTGTCAAGACACAGCTATATTATTTTAACTCCTCAGAACAAATACGCGATTTTACCACAGCTGAACTCCACGCTATCAGTGATGTCCAAGTATGTGTCTGGACTACAAATATACTCTGGGACACCTACATAGTTTCCTATAAAGATATTCCTTGCAGCTTCCAAAAGCCACCACAGGCATAATACGTGTACTTTTAAGTTGTAAAATGATTGAGCAGAGCCAACAGTATTAAAATTCTTTGCTTAAATATTCTGCTCTTATAAATGTTGGTAGCGAACTTAAGTTCAAAGGACAAGAATGAAGCTACAGAACATTTATTCCATGCTTAATCTATCCCAGAAAAGTCTCAGAGGCATCATATTTGGTGCAGCTAGCCACAAAGTCAAAACTATCTGCCAGTTATACTTTCCTCTCTGCAAAGGAAATGCTGTACTAACACTGGTATTACATTTTGTTTTGCTCTTTTTCAAGCAAGACATTTTCTAGGTTAGAAGCTAATTCCATGCTTAATTTCCACCAATTAATATCACAGCTTCCACTTACGCAATAAGATTCCAATGGTTCAAAACAGCTGAGCTATGCCTTACTTAAACTAAAAAGAATTTTTAATTATATATAAAAGAGTATCCACTATGCCTCTGGCAAGTCATGCTAATAGTTTTAACACAAGAGTTCTTAAACTGGAAGTACACTATCCAAGAGCTTAGCAGATGTCAAAGAAAATTAGTTATAAAGCCAAAGATAACACATTTAGCATGGTTAAAAAAGTCAAACAAGTTATTTGACTAGAAAGAAAAACTGTACTAGTTCCTTCACTTACAGTGTAAACAGTTTTCTTCACTTCATGCTCTATACCTGCTCATTTGCTACCTTTGTCTAGAAAATATTGTAGGACAAGAATCAGAACGTAACCTAGAAGTGCTTAGGTAAGAAAACAAATAGGGAGAGGGCAAGAGTGGAAAAAGCTACCAAGTTTTACCTCGCTGGTTAAACGAATCAGAAGAGCAGCTGCCTCTGAGTACTTGCTTTGACTTTTTAAGATTTCAGCACTAAGCAGTACACAGCGTTCAGCCAGAACCATGTTCCTAAAGTAAAAACATACATATATTAATATAAGTGTACAAAATAAACCATAGAAAACTTTTCACTTCAAATCTTACTAATTTTCTCCATAGACAGACTGAGGTTCTGTTGCTTATCCTTCTTTTAGCAAAATATCTGAAAGTTCATTCCCTGCAAAACAACCACATACAGACTGACACAGTAAGTGTCCTATCCTACCATAACAGCGACTTTCTGGAAGTCAAAGCTTGAGAGAATTTTCAAGGACAGTAATGTATTCATAAAATACATTATACAACTAAAGAGATCTGATAAACAAGAAGTCCAACAGCTAGAGGCAAGTTGTACTGGGTTGACTTTGGTGGGTATCAGGTGCCCACCAAGCTGCTCTCTCACACCCCCAGTTCAGCAAAACAGGGGGAGATTAGGTTAAAAACCTCCTGTGCTGAGATTGTAACTGGTGAGTGATCTCTCTGCCCCTGTCATAGGCAAACCAGACTTGGTTTGGGGGAAGATTAAATTAATTTATTGTCAATAACAGAATAGGATATTGATAAATAAAAAGAGAACTAAAACACTTTTCCCCTGACAACTCCCTCTTTCCCAGGCTCAAATTCACTCCCAGGTCTTCTACCTCCTCCTCCCCCAGGCAGGCCAGGGGGACGGAGAAAAGAAGTTATGGTCACTTCATAACTTTTCTCCCCTGCTGCTTCTTCCTGCACATCTTCTTCGCCTGCTACAGTGCAGGGTCCCTCCCACAGATACAGTTCAAGAATTGCTTCAGCATGAATCCTTTCCGCAGTGTACAGTCCTTCAGGAACTGACTGTTCCACTGTGGTTTCCCCACAGGCCACAGTTCCTGCCAAGAATCTGCTGTGGCACAGGCTCTGTACAGACTACAGCCACCTTCAGGTGGTACATACACCTGCTCCGGCACTGGGACCTCCATGGGCTGCAGGTGGAAAATCTGCTTCATCATGGTCTTCACCACAGACTGCAGGAAAGCACCACCTTCCTCTCAAGGCCCCTTGATGTCTGCATGGTTGTTTTTCTCATTTTCTGACTCCTTTCTCACAGCTGCTGCACAGCTATTTTTCTCCTTTCCTAACTGTATTATCTCAGAAGCAACACCAGCATTGCCAACAGGCTCAGCTTTGGGCAACAGCAGGTCTCTTTTGGAGCTGAGTGAAAAGTGACTCTGACACAGGAGCAGCTTGAGTTGTTTCTTCCACAGAAACCTACCCTGCAGCCACACTACTAACAACATCTACCATTTGAATTCAATACACAAGTTTAATAAACCCCTCTGCCAAGAACAGCACAGATCTCCTTTCATCCATCCTACCTTACCTAACGTACTTTAAAAAGTTACCATCATTTTGTGATGTCATCTGGCACTATGACTGTACAGGGGAAGAAAGTTAAGCCCCCAGGTCTTTCAACTTTCATGGGATTGCTACAAAAGTAACCAACATACTTGCAGATATCTCGATAGGTCTGAATTGCTGTTTCCATATAGTGGGCAGGATACGGTCTAGGAGCCCCAGGCTGAAGAAAAGCTGATACTGCTGCCATTTCCTACAAGAGAAATTCAGTACTGTCGCTGCAGCTTTTTCAACAAATTGTAAACCTCAAAAGAACACGTTTCAACGGCTACTAGTTCAAGATCATCTAATCAGCTACTGGCACACAGAAGGGTATTCAACACACCGTACCTGATAAAAGGTTTAACACAATAGTCTCTTTATGGCTCTGCTTGTAATTAGCCAGACAGCAGCAAGAGTTACACACAGAAGCACCTGCAGTTGACAGTACCCCCAAAATTATGCAGAAGTATTGAGTCAGTATTGCTTTACAAATGCAAAAGATAATTTCCTATTGCAGGAACAATCTTTCTGATAAAGTAGCACTGCCGTACATTTTAGGATGAGTAGTGTTTTCCAACTTTTGCTTAAATGAAATTACATTATCAGCTTCCAGTGGAGCTCTAGTAAACATGCACTCTGAAATTTTACTTCTTTCCTCATGGGGTGATGATACAATAGCAAAGGTCTTCTGCAGAAAGCAAAGACTAAGACTAGTAGGTTGCAAAAAATTCATTAGGAAGTTAAAATAACTTTTCAGATTATCCAAATGCAGAGCAACTGTCTGTACTGTAAAAACACACACTTATGTAAAAGTATTACATCAAGATAGGAGAGTGTACAAGAATGCTTCCATAAGTCTATGAAGTAGAGTTTCAAACCTTATCAAGTTAACCAAGTTAATCTTGTGGAAAATAATTTTATCAATTCAATTTATTCGATCTCAGGAGGAAATAATGAATGAATATATGTCTACAGTGAAATTCAGTAGTAATGTACTCGAACAACACTCCTCAAGTTTTAAGTCACCCTAAAAATAGGTAACATACCATATTCATAGTGATGTAGTCTTTGACTTTATGGCAAGTAACTATTTGGCTGAAGTTAAAAGAGATACTGTAAGACTATTTTACACCTGTCTTTGAGTTATCAGTTTAAATATTCATTTTTGCTGAAGGTTGCATTCTAGGTTTTGTCCTTTCCATATTTCACATTTTAAGAATTAACTTCAATTTTTATTCACAACTTTATTCCCTTCACGTAACAGCAGAAAATAAGATTTTAAAACACTTTAGAATTTGCTAAAGATACACAGCAAATTTGGGGAGACCCTTATAATTTTGGAAGGAGAGGGAAGACACCACATTTCGTTACCTTCAGACAAGTATTAGAAACTATTAGAAAAGGTTCACTGAACGTTTATGTTATGTGAAATACCAACCAGTGCTCCAGCTGCATAAAGCATTGCCTGATCATTTAAGAAGTCTTTCTTTGCTGTATGGTAACAGCTATATGCAAGTTCATAGTGTTGCACCAAAAAACACAAGTCTGCCATTTTCCGGATCTGAAGCTCTGGTGCTTCTGGTGGATACCTATAAATATAAATATTTAAATTCAAAGTCATCATTTCAGTCAAGAGAGCAAGACATGTTCTATAAAGCCATCCTTTCTCACCTTAGTATCTATTCACAAAGTAGGAATAAAAACTGCCTTGCTTCAGCCTTCTCCAAAAAACAGCTAAGAAAAGTGAAGCTGCTTCCTTTCCGCCACATGTATTTTGGTTTCACACCCTACTTTCCGATTAACAAGATCCACTGTTCCAGTAACATGCGAAGCAAGCATTCCTCTCATCCAAGAAATAAGAAATACTGAATAAAGTATGCAACTATCACTGAAAATGCTCACTAAGATTAATTGAGCTAAGCAGAGCTGTATGAGAAGGAAAAAACTTGCTCACCTGGTTGCAAGCTGTTATTTCTCCCCATTTCTCTTGAAAGAAATAAACCCACTAAAAAACTATGCCTCATGCCAAAAACTGCACAAGGTATAGTACTTTTCTCCAATTAAAGTCTTTCCTCATATTGCTGATTTTGTTCACTTTGCAGAATATCAAATAAACACAGGCTTTGCTCCCACCCCGCCCCCCCAAAAAAAAGGTACATTTCCAGTTTAGATCTAAAAATAAGGACTCAGATTACTCACAGCAATCCAGAAGTGTTCTTCAGTTCATTTATACTCTTCTCTGGAACCTTGCTTCCGCTAAACCATTTTTTAGTAGCAGAAAACAGTGATCGACTCAAGCCTTTCCTGGATATTAACTGCAAAAAGGCACTGAATTAGAGAACTACGTTGCAAGACATGATTAAGTAAGTTAAGCTAATATAAAAAAACCAAGCTTCCTAAATTGTTTCCAATAAAACAGTAAAATCACAAAGCGCACACTCCTTTACAATTAATCACTGACACCAAGATAGAAGTCACAGTTCATATATTTATTTTATTTCAGTCAGCTGAGGTTAACTATACTTGCTGTAAACCGCAGGCATCATCTTAAGAACTGAAACATTCAATGTATCTATTTGAAATCTAATGGAATATCTAGTTTTGAGCATTAATCCAACCTAAAATCTAGACTAAGTGCATATTACAAGACAGAATCTTCTCCCCATCACCATCCACATGAAGCATTACCACATTGTGTACATCAATTTCAAGTGCCAAGGGGACAAGTCATACCTGCAAGCAAGGTTACACAACTTTTTTTCTTTTAGGTAATTTCCGCTAACAAGGAAACTTCCACAGGGAATTACCATTCCCAAGATCTAGAGGCAAACTATCTTTTGAAATATAATTTTAAAAATTGTAACAACTCATTCATTTTACCATGATTAGGAACCTATCACTGCATTCCTAAGGATAAGGCTGTTTGTTACACTTTATGTTTGCACTTTTTATAAATGTTCTTCATAAAACTTCTCAAGTGTAAACATGGTCAGCATACAGAAACTTCCAAAAGTCAATTCAGGGAGTGAGTGTTCTTACTGGACATGATACTTAGTATCAAAATCCGTCATACTTAAAACTATAACTTGAATAGACAATTCAGTCAAAATACAGAGCTCAGATAACAGACTGATATTTCGGTCCAAGTCTTAATGCTAAATACAGAAATTTGATTACACTAAAGTAAGTCAATCCATCTCAGCAGCTTTTTAAGGCTTTATGAAGGTGAAACACTTGGAAAACAAAGGACTTCACTGTGATCAAAATAACTCTATTGCATGTGCTTGATTAAACACGGGCAAGACATTAACTATCACACTTCCAAAAAGTCCTAGTTTGAGGGAAGTATATTCAGCTGCAAAAAATACAGAATCAACACAGCTGCATGATTCAGGGTGCCCATGCATTTCTCCTCTGTCAATAGCAACTGAAGTATGCAGCTTTCTTTGCAGATGATTACTGATAAGACACATTTCTTAAATTTAGTTGTGTATTCTGATGCTACAACACAAAAAGTCTATTTTGTTCCCTGTGCGAGAATCCTTCAAAAGCATAGAATATAAAGATTTTAGGAGCAAGGACAGACTGCCCTGGTAACAGCTCAGACAGACTTTCACCAAGAAGCCACCTTGCACTGAAGCTGAAGATACAAACTAGTTTTGGTTTTGTTTTTTTTAAAGGACAAATTGAGCAAAAATAATAACTTCAGCTATTTCTCTTAAATTCCCTTAGTTTTCAGACAGACCACTGAATCATTAGATGCCAAAGCAAATAATGCTGTCAAAACAGATTTCTGGATACTTGGAGTTATCCCCAACCATTTTTTCTTATTATGGCACCAAGTGTTTTTAAGGTTAAACTGACCTGATCATTTAGTTGCCGAATTGTCTTCTCTATGTGTGGCAAAAGTCCCCTGAATGTGAATTCCTGTATGAACTGCCTAATTCGGTCATGATCTGTGAGTGTTAAACAAGCACCATGAGGCGTTCCGGAATTTGACTTCTTCGAGTCCTGAGATGATGCAGCAGCCTTCGTGTAATCAGCGCTATCCAAACTGCCACTGGGATGATCCAGTTGAAGAGGGTGAGTCTTAAAGTTATTTGACAGGCCATCTATTGAAAGATTGAAACCAAAACCCCCACAAGTATGAAGTTACTTAAAACATTTTGGGTTTTAAAGGTCATTTTTATTAACCTCCTTCAAAGCTTTTCTTGCTCAGAACTCTGTTAAGGAAAGCTATTCACCAATTACTCCACACTACAGATCAATGCTGAGCAGACAGCAGCAGAGCACTACCCGAGTACTGCATCACTCCTCAAATTCCTTAGAAAGTTCAAGGAATCTCAAGAACTAAATCATGGCTAAATAGGGATGGTTTTGGCTCTCAACTACAGTGCAAAAAATCCTCAAGTACACTGACTAATATCAACAACATTAAAATCAAAGACTGAAGAAAAATTGGGAATGCAGCAATTACTACAATAGTGCCAGTGGTTCCATTCACTTTCTTCTGCCCACCTTTCACGGTTAAAAAAAAAAATAAATCTCATTTTCCAAGCCTTTCCAAGATAAAACAATCTCCTCCAAAGTTCTCTCAGTTCAGCTATCCAAACCAAACTGAGACACCGCTTCCCTCTAAGACTTAAACAGTTGTCACATTAATTATTTCTCTTCTGTACAAAAAAATCAGCTTGCCCTATCTGGCACTGAGCAAAGCTGAGCTGTGAAAGCAAATCTTTAATGGATTTTACTCATGAAATGTAAAGCTGGGTATGTAAAGTTTAGTCACCAACTCACAGATGACATATGGGTTGCAAGGCCCTAGAAAGATACTTTTATAGCAACTGCAGGTTCTCCTACATACACAGGTCTCAGCATGCCTCTCAAGTCAGGTATGAAGGATCGGGGAGGCAGGCCAGACAATGCAGGGTACCTCACTTCTTTCCTATCTCATGATGCTTCTCATCTGAATCCTATACAGCTACCTCAAAAATTTCTTTTAAAAAGGTCATGCATTAAATTTCCACTCAATTTCATCTACTAACCTCTCCCATCCACAAGCTGAGTTACAAGGCAAGTCCTTCCAAACAACTTACAAACTAGTCACTACTCTGACATAGTGACAAGAGTCACTACTCTGACATTTACAGACTTAATACCAAAGACAAAAAACCCTCGAGAAACTCAGTTTCCAAGTTACATCAGAGCACATAAACCAAAACTTATTGTTATGAAAACTGACCATTTAGTCATATCTTACTTTTTACTAGCTGCCAGAGTTTGCAGACAACATACCTAATCTTACAAAATATGAACCCAATACATCATCAGCCACCTCATTAACTATACATCTACCAATTGCCATCTACCCAGTAGCTCAGTACCACAGCATTTTATTTGGTGGACACTTAAAGCATTCAGAAAACTATTTGAATCCCCTAACAAATCACCTAAGTGATTACCGTCTAAGACATGGGACAGCTGTGTAAATTCTGTAACATCAATGTTTTGATAAAGTTACAACAATACCTTTAATTTCACTGTCTAAGCCATCTGTTATCAAGTGATCAGTATTCTTGCTTGAAACAGCAGTATAATCTTCATAGCAATCCTGCCAAAAAAAGGGAAAAAAGTCAGAATTTTAAGACTACTAGACCACACACAAAAGTCAGTAAACAGTACTTGTCAGCTTCAGTAACAGTTAACTGAATTATTAAAAAACATGTGTGTTCATATATATTAACTTTTCTAGGTACTTTCTGAGGCTTTAAGAAACTGTCCTAAAGATGAAAGTTACATTCACCAAATTAAGCAAATACCTCCTCACTTGCTCAATTAGCTTCCCTGTCAACCAAAGCAAGTGACTCCAGCTTACACAGCAATGCCTACAGCAGCAAAAATATATTCCCTAAAGCAGTTCCTGAACATGTTCTCACATGTTAATTTAAAAAAAAAAAATTGATGTTAAAAATCTATGTTGCACAGTTGATAGGGGATAGAAAAAAGATCTAATCAGTTTATGGTGGAACATAACTTACTGGTCCTCTTAGCTTATACAATATGAAATGCTTGGACTTTTCAGTGCCACCTAGATTTGGGGAAGAACTGTGCTTCCACAAGCCAACCTTTTAATCAGATGCAGTTATAACTGCAGGTCAATCAAAAGCAAACTCAAGAAGGAATATTTTTGGTCCTAAAGCCAAAAATACAGGCATGTGTGGCAAACTGAACTCAAGAACACACTAACACTTGCAATCTTAGCAAATGACAGACCAGACTGGACTGAAAGAAGTTAGGAGAAAAACCACACATAGTCCCATAAAGCAACACACCCACACTATTTAGTGAAGTACAGAAGACCCAGAAAATAAAAACCAAAGAGTGAAGAAGATGTAAGTAAGCAGAAAGTAGAGTTACTATGAATAGGACACTTCTCAGCTTACTTCCTCTTCTCAGTGCATAAAGCACAAGTCTTTTTTCAGGGCTCTTGTCAGTCTGTTCCCAACAGTCTAGTATTTCAGTGCTCCTTACTGTCAACTGTCTTACTGACAACAGCACAGAGTACAGTTCTTAGAGAGGACTCATCTTATGCCCTCACAAAAAGTCATAACTATGTCAGAAGTCCATTCTGCAGAAACACATACATAAGACTAAGACAAAACTTTAACACAACTAAAATGGGTGTTCATATGCACTTAATAAACTGTTTTTAGAATACTGTAATACCTGGTTCTGGATAGTGTTTTTCTGAAGGTACTGACTCCAAGGATCTGGTATCTGTTCATCTGTTCCTCTATTAGACACCCGAGAATTTATTTTCAGCAAATAGCAACCCTGAGTTCCATACCTCTGCTTCATCTCTTCATAAATGGAGTCAGCTCTGAAAAAGTAAAACGTTTACTCTGTGTTGATGTCAAACTAACTTCACCTATGCAACAAGCTATTCTAGACTATTATCCATAGCAATTAAAAGGAAAATTCTCCCATTTTTAAAGCAGTCCTTTATGCAAAAGTAAAATTGACAATATTTTGAGAATTAGTTCAGCAAGCTAGCAAAGCAAGCATCTACCTCAAAAGCTGATTCTTTTCATCTAACGTAAACAAAAGAAGTAGACCTAAAAATAATACTTAAGGAAATCTGCCTTGATAACAGTATACTGGTTAAGTGATCCTGCTGTATGTCTGATCTCAACATAATTTATCACCACAAAAATTTCAAAGAGCTCATCTGTAAGTTCACTGAAGGCAGAAGACCCACCTTTGTTCTTCTCCTGTGCTTACATCATGCAGTAACACGTAGTATTTGAGTGTGTTTGGTATAAACCACTTGGGATATGAGTATTCACTACTATGCTGAATCCGATGTTGCTCTTGAGACAGTTTCAGAAACTGCTCCACAGGCTCTGGTTCATTAGAGGAAACTACGAGCATACCTAAATTCATCATTAAGGACATACCAAGGGAACACAGGGACAACCACTGATCATATAATAAAACAGGAATGATGTAAAATAAAATACATGAGTACAATGCTTAAACCTGTAAAACACACTATCTCAGAAGCATGTGCAACTAGAATCAGGCCTCAGTCTCAGTAAACAACACCATTTAAACAATCAGTTAACTAACAGCTGTAACAGAAGATGCAACAGGAATGTGCTCAAATTCTGACACTGAATCCAAGTTTAAGTCGATACATAACAGCTTATCTAAGATTTTAGAGACTAAATGTTCATATAGGAAACATGTAACTGAAATTCATCCCCAGTGTACTTTAGCTTTCAGCTTCCACAGAGAGCTAAGTCTTTAAGTTACCACATGAGCAACAGCGACAACCACTATTCATAAACACAGCAAGATATTTTGAGTAAAAGTAGAAGTGTTCAGATTTTTACCTCATGCACTTCTACAATCATTAATAAGGAACACGGTGCTCTGCTACATCTATTCACCAAATCAAAAGACATTAATTCAGAGAAGCCAGAAAGCAAAGCTGTATTTTAAATGCCACTGGAATTCAAAAGCCAAAGGCCAGAATCAATATTTTGTGAGGTTAATTCTACTCAAGTAGTTCTAATGGCCATATCTTTCCACCATACTAAAACGATAATGTACAGTAAACAGGAACACAGTAGGTATTATGAAGCCTGCAGCATTACAATTATTGTAAAGCTGATCAATGGCTACATCATGAAACAGTAAGTATTTTAATTTTCCCCGTAGAAAAGCAAATCAGGCCCAAGTTTTGGTTAAAAAAAAAAAAATAAAGAATTCAGGCATCTTTCTATACTTCTTTTCCAAAACAGCTCAAAATTCACCAATTTTCCAAAACATCCTCTCCATATGCTTTAAAAAAAAAAGCTATAAAAAGCAGCAGATGCATCCCAAACACACAAACCTCTGTTGTAGATAAGGGACAGTCAACAGATTCCTAAATGGTGACAGCAGAAATAGAGTTTTGGAGTTTTAGAGGGTGTTTTAGAGTGACAAAGTTTAGTTTACAGTTACTGGCTTTGAGTTCACTTTGACACAAAAAAGTGTGTGGAGAAAGGGGGAAAAAAAAAACCCAAACAATGCAAACAGCACAAAAAATCCTTCGGCCAAATAATAACCACAAAGAAAACCTTGACACCCTTATGAAACTAGTCTGTGTAGTCAGACATATTGAAAAAAGATATTGGGTTCAAAACATAATTGCAAAAGAGTTACTGCAAAACTTCAGCATCTTCTACATTACTCTTCATAACAGCCTTCACTGGAGCAGTCTGTAACACTCAAAGGATACATGCAACATAGTGGTTTAAGAATTCATGATCTGATGCAGGCATGGACTGGAGAAAGCACTCTCTGTAAGACTCAAACCAAGGAGTAGTAGCTGCAATACACAACAAAATAGGACAAATTAGACTATTCAATGTAACTTCTGCTTACTCACTTATGAAAAGGAAATAGGATAGACTACACCTAAAAGTGAAGCTTGCAAACTCTGACAAGGTTTGCATGGCAGGGGAAAGAAGAGGGAACAGTTGGAGGAGAAAGCATCTAAAATACACACAAGTAGGAGAAACAGTAACACTTTAAATCAAATCCTGTGAAACTGAATAGCATCATAAGCACCGAATTCTTCAACATTGTAGGCTCACCTGTATTCAGTTACACTACCTACTCTTTACCACTGCTTTAAATACACACACACTTGGGAAAGAAAGAAAACAGAAAATTGCTCTATCAGTCACTGAATTTGCTGGGCTAGGGACACAAGAATTGACCAAACTTTTGAGTATGCAGAGGAGCTAAAGATTACCAAAATTCTATCCTGCCTGTTTGTCTTAAGACTTTAAGTGCTGCAACTTGGGTTGACAGCAGGCCTCTCGCTATGCTTTGCTAAAATAAACAGCTCAGCTGTCAGCTGGCAAAGCAAAGATCTAAGAAGATAAAACCTCGGACTTGAGTTGTGCCATTAATGCCTCATAATTTTAACCTGCTACGTTCAAATATCCTTTTACAATAGGGGTTTCATTTTCCTAAGACTAGCAAATCAAGGGAAATCAAGGATGTCTGGGACATCCAAAAACACGTGAACCTTGTCCATTTCTTCCCACTCCAACTATCAGTCGAGCAATGGATTATTATTTCTTCTTTCAAGGCTGTTTTAGGCCATCTCAGTTCTCCACCTCCTTCCCTTAGGTGGACCTCAGAGCAAAATTAATTCGCTTCCAATAACCCCATTTCACACTGAAATAACTGGAATCCAGTGTCAACTAACCTAGAGTGACAGCAACTAGCAAACTAGAAAACAGTAACCAGTACAGGGAAAAAAAAAAAAAAAGGCATTAATAAGAAATCCTGAAGGTATTTATTTCTGTATATGGCCCCCAAAAAACCACATTGCTTTATTTAACTCCCACAAGAATTTCTAATGTTTTGTAAACCTCTTATGCACCACAGGGAAAAAAGAAAATAAACAAACTACCAACTTGATTTCTTAAACTGACTTTAGGAAGCAGGTACATTTTTATATTGTAATTATCTTTAATGCACTAAGTTAATGCATTTTGTTTAATCTTACATTGTTAAGCCATCTTAGATCAACTTCATCCACATAGAAGTCAGACAGTCGGGCTTCATAACTGAACTCAGTCCAGCAGTCAGCACATCTCACATAGAAAAGACTAATAGGAGACAAACTTCTAGCTTTTGATTATAGCCTTTCTAGAAGCTGCTCTCTGAGCACTCACCTAGGGCATAAAAAGCTCTTGGCTTTACTTAGTCCTACATGTAAATATGCTAACTATTTAAATTAGGAAAACACCACTTGTTATTAAAAACAAACCATGAGAAAGGGATTCATGTACATATTTTTCACAAGCACTAGGCTTGCACTAACTCAGGTTCATGGCAAACAATGTTAACTTAAGGCAGAAGGAATCTTCAACTGCACTGTAGTTTCAAGTGCTGTTTTCGAATTTTCACTTCTGTTTTGCTGCTGAATCACAGCTTTGTAAAAAATCTTACAAATAGGGAAGTACTACTTTGTTTTGTGGGGTGATCCTCCCCCACCACCCCCTTTCTCGTTAGGCCTATTAAGAACTTTGGAAGTGGCCTCAAAGGCAGCTGGACTCCGTCTACACAACCACAACATACATTAACAGGATTCACTCAAACATTTACAGGACCATAATAATTTAGAGTAGATACATAAAATAATAAACATGCACCATACTCAAAACAAAGGCAGTATTTGAACAAAATTTCGTAACACACTACAGCAGTGCATACCAACGCTGTGTCATCAGGTACGCAGACCTGTGTTTTGCATTTTTCCAGTAATCTGTTTCCAGCATGCTACTCAAGCACAACTGAACTTTATGGAAACTTGCTAATGTGTTCAGAAGTTGTTAAGAAAAAAAAGTGGTAAGTAATGTTTGTACATAAAAGCTTAACAATGAGAAGCCTACTTCATGAAGTTTTGTACTCTTTAGGCACTTAGCAGCATCTGAACAAACACTACTGAAAGGATAGCTATTACTAACCAAAGGCATAAACTTCGTTAAAATCTAATACTGAAAAACATAAAAATCTGGCTCTTACAGACCACAGCAGCCTCACTGTGAGCTGAGAGGCCAATAACCCAATGGGTTGGTAGCAATAAGTCTTATAAACTCGGTGAAAATGTATCAGAAAGCTTTTTTTGTTTTAAGAGTCATACTCCAGAGAGCATGCCAATATAGCAGAGGCATATGTGCTCTAAGTACAGTCAGCACTTGAGTTCCAATTCAAAAAGTGTTACTTTCCTCTGAGAAGGAAGTTCTGTAGAGAAGCAGAAAGTACATATGAAATACAGCACAGTAACAGTATACAATTCCCTAAGATCAAACAATCCAGTACTTTTACAGCATCAGTTAATTTCCCACCACCACTTTTACTGACTGCAAGGAAAGACCAAATGATTTTGATTAACAAGAGTAGAAATGTGATTAAAAGAAAATTAAAACCACCATCACCAGCAATTTTTCATTTAGGGGGAAAAATGGAGGAACACACATCTACGCCAAGAAAAGTGCTAAACAGTTACAGCAGATGGTAAGGAAAGGTGGATGGGGCACATGGAAAAGGAGTAAAGGGCAATCTGGCCAATCGGCACCAACCACAAAAAAATACCTGAATAAAACGTGGATGTGTTCAGTTCCATCAGTGTCTCTTTCCAATTACTGTACCAAGGAACACTAGCTTTAACTGAGCGATCTGACAGAAAAAACATGATATTATTACACTAAAAAGGGTCAGGTGCAAACACACTATTGGCTTTTACACTCTGGTAGCGTGAAGTAGAAAAATCGATACCATACAGGCCCATCAGGGGCACTGAAGACATTTGATTCCAGCTAACCTTAATCTTGAATATTTCAGGCTCCTCAACATTTGACAGCGTACTTTCATGGAAATCAATATTGATTTCTAGTTCAACCCCAATTCGAGGCTTGAACAAAAATGGAAATTCTATAGTATAGCAAAGATCTAAGTTCTACCTTGATATTATTTCTGTTTTTCTAGTTGGAAGATACTCTAAATCTAAGGCATTAACTTCTGAGATTTCTCAGCCTGTAGCACTAGTAAGAACTGAATACATTAGCTGCTGAAAGTGGTTGCCCAAATGTTTTCCCTCCTCTCCATCATAGTCCTGCATTCTTCATGCCAGCATTAACATCACGCAGCCCTAAAAAAACATAGCCAGAGAAGTGATCCAGATGAAAAATTTTTTTCTTCTCTTACATATTTTAAGTCTTTAGTGGAATCGTTTCTCCTCACTTTCTACATGCTCAAGTACATGGGAAAAGCAAGGGTGGCTGAACATAAGTAACCTTTCAGCATTCAACCAAGTCTCTCAGTACAAGATTATGGAACTATGAGACTATTAAAGAACAATTCTAACACAGATGGATTACAAACAATTAAATCAATACACCACAGCAGTTCCAGAACTTTTCTGAAAAAAAGAGCAGGATCATGATCCCAGTGCCAGAAACACTCATACCTCAGCTTACTAAACATTTGTGTCTTTCTTCAAATCAGACTGCACTTGATCATAATTTTAAATATTAGGGAAATATTTAATATTAATTTATCTAAAATTAATATTGCTATCATAGAAAATTAATGCACACATACCACTCCACCACTGCCAAAGGAAAAAAACAAAACAACCAAAAAAACCAGCAACAACCAAAAAAAAAAAAAAAAAACCACAAATTAAAGAACTGATTAGACTACTTCGCATGACAAATAACTATGTTTGGTTTTCAGGAATAACTGCTTCCATTGGTTTCAACAAAATGCTCCAAGGAAGCTGAAAAAAAGGAAGTTTTTCTGTAAATAATTCTAGTTTTCTAAGCAGAAATGGAACCCTACTTGACAAGCAAGGTACTTCCTCATATCCTCCTGCAATGTAATGGGATACAAGTTTCTTCACCAAGATCGCTGTCAGTGTTTTGTGCTAAACTCCTAAAATGGGATACTACAAGGCTGTTACATGATTTTGTCCTTCTCTACGATCTTAAACAGCTTATACATCTCTCCTCCTGCCAAATAAGCATATAGTCAGTTTGAATGGAAATGAGAACATTATCACCGAGACAGAAGATGGTCAGATATGACCATCTCTGACCATCTGACACTCTAGCAACAAACATGAAAAATAAACCACAAAGTATAGCTTGATATAGCCACTACTTTTTGCCCCTTCTTCCAATACCTCACTTCTAAAGTGAAATCGTTAGAAATCTTATGGAAAAGTCTATTCACTGAAACCATTCTGCTTTCTTAGGGTCTTCAAATCTCTAGAATTGAAGCAAACTTTTCATCAAAGAAACTTCACAAAAAAAGTCAGTTCACCATTTGACAGATAAACAAGGGCACAGAAACTGAAAAAAGTGTGTCATTTTTCCATCCTCAGCAGAAGGAAAAAAAACTCCACACAACAATCTACTACAACAATGTCAGTTACTAATCCTCATGAGGTTTTATCAGTCTCTTGCTACAGGAGAGCCAAATTCTTCACTGCAGACTGAACTTTCAATACAACAAATTATGGATGTTTAAATAGGGCAATGCATACATGCTTTGAACTAAGTCTGTACTCAAAGGCTTTAACGGATTAGGGTCTTAATTGGGAGGAGTTTAATCTTCTCAGCTCCCAAGATCAGGTCTCATTTAGTGTTACTCACAATACCTCATCACTTGGAGATCTGAAAAAAAAGAACATTTTTAGCATATTCTAGTCATTTTGACAGTGAAATAGGCAGCACTGAGTTTTGTGGGGAGAAAAAAATCAAGAAATCATACACCTTTCCTCAAAATCTTTTTGTGACAACTTTATGAACTCCATGCAATAAGTAAAAACAAAAACAGAAGAAGCCAGGAGGACTAACTTAAACATTAAGATGTACATTAGTACCAACATTATAAGTAAGTGTTGATATTTATTCAGCCAAGTGCAACAAGTCAATATATCAGTTTTGTAACAAGAAAATAACACAACCAAAGCATGACTAATTTCTACATGAAAATAATGATTTAACACAAGTTCAGAAGAATTATAATATTAGGAAACATTAAAGTTATTAACTAAGTTCAACCACTCTTTTACCATCATATAAACCCAAAACTATTTGATAAACCTAAAGTTACAGCAAAAATAATGACTCAAACCTGAGCATCTCTGAGTAAGTTTAACACACGCCATGAAGCTGAAATCAAGCTAAGAAACCTGACATCAAATTCCAGTTCAAGTTACGAAAAATACAATATCATTACATACCACTAATGTTGAGATCATAATCTCCAGCTGTGATCACATTAGCTACTAGTCCTTCAGCAGGCTGACTGACAGACACAACATCATTCAGAAGTTTCCGAATGGCACCGGGCTGAGGTGGGTGAGTAACGATGTTGTTGACAGCTATCTTCAAATTTTTAATTATGTGAAGCTGATTATTAGGATCTCTCATGTGAACTAAAAAGAAAAACAAAAGGCTTTGTTGAGAAGCATAACAGACAGTTAAAACAGTTGTCTTGAACTAGTCTTTTTACAACAAAGTTTTCCTTTAAAGATTACTTCACTAAACTTCACCAATTTTAGATCACAGTCCATAACACCTGACTATCAAAAACAAAGTGGGGGAAGGCAGTAAGAGCAAATTACTTATGTTCAACATTACGCTTATCTAGGCAAACTGATTAAGACGTAGCATAGGATTTTAGCTTGTAAGAATATCCACTACAACTAACAAAGTACTCAAAGTGCACACTCTACACTGCTGCACGCCCTTCTGTGTGGAGCATACTCAACTTTCACAGAAAGGTTATAGGAACCACATATGGACTTCACACAACATCTCATGCTTTGAGGAATCACCAGTTTTCAAGAAAACCCCAGTTAAAAAAATAGCATTTAAGAAGTCTGACAGGGATAGCATATATTCTTTCATCCAAAATGAACATATCCTATGAAGACAGGCTGAGAGAGTTGGGGTTGTTTATCCTGGAGAAGAGGAGGTTCCAGGGAGACCTCATAGCAGCCTTACAATACCTAAAGGTAAGGTGACTGGCAAGAGAGCTGGAGATGTAAGCAGACATATAGTGACAAGGTGGAATGGCTTAAAATCCCAAGAGGGTTGGTTTAGATCAGATATTGGGAAGAAATTCTTTACTCTGAGGGTGGTGAGGCCCTGGAACAGGTTGCCCTGAGAAGCTGTAAAAGCCGCATCCCTGAAGTGTTCAAGGCCAGGCTGGGTAGGGCTTTGAGCAACCTGGTCTAGTGTCCCTGCCTGTGGCAGAGGGGTTGGCCCACTGAAGGGGGTTTGGAACTACATGTTCTTTAAGGTTGCTTTAAACCACTATATGATTTTTAATACTATAACTTCCTTTTTAGAATCTTTGTGAAACTTGCTCCCTCAAGCCATCTGTTCTTAAAAAAAGCATTCATGACATTTTCAACACTCATTACAATTCTGGGCCTGCTCTGACTTTTCATGTAATTTTCCCCTTTTTCAAACCACAACCACCACCAATCAAGCCAGGTTTCTAAGTGCAGGCAGGACACATTGACTATGACAGCCTAAGCCAACTGGTGCTACCACATGCCCCCCAGTACAGTCCTCAACTAACTCTTCTGCATTTTATTTTCACAAATCCCTGCAGAGTATATAAAAGGCAGTGCACATAAAGGGAAAATTCTGGTTCTTCTCACCTTTCAACTGACCACACAATTCAAACTATGAAAGTCTGAAACTGAGTCTTTAATCCCCTCCAGTCTGGAGAGCACACCACACCATTTCCACAAGCCTTTTCAGAAGTAAAGACTAAGCAGCCCAAGCCAAATCACACTACATGTGTTTACAATCCATCTTAAGTGTTGAAGCAGATTTCTAATGCAGTTGAAATCTTAACTGGCATAGTTCTACCCTCCTCAATCACATATTCACTCTCAACCTACTCAGCACGGATGGGAAAACACAGTAAAGCAGTTTAGAAAATTGGTCCTACCCAAAACAACCTAAACATTTGTGGGTTTTTTCAGATCTAAGTTTCTGATTGAACTGGTACATCGTCAGGCTACATATCAACACAGAAGAGGGCAACTGTGCTGGCTAAACTTAATTTGTCCAGTTCAGCATTTCTAACAGAAAGGTAAAAGAGTTGGTTTGGGTTGCCTTTTTTTTTTTGTCCTATCACATAGGTAAATTATCAACCCTACTGCCGCATGATTACTGAAAATATCAAAAGTAAAGGAAATGGGAGGGACAAATAACTATGAAACTAGTTTGCCTTCACCAGCGCAGCTGTAACTCTGCGACTCATCCTTGGTGCCTGTCCTAAAATATAACAGCCAGAATAATGAAGAGCAAACACATTTCCATACAGAACACAGATGACATTTCTGGCATGTGTGGAATGCTAAGGACTGAAATAAAGGACATAGCTGGAACCCCATAAAGCACTTGTCTTAATGCCCAATAAAAAAAATTTCTAGTGTTATACATTTCTTTCAAGTGTTTAGGAGAACATTTCAGAAAGTACTTTCCCAAAAGTGCAAATAGTCATATATAGTATTAGAACAGTATCTTTCTCGTCAGAAGTTGAAAATCACCAGATGCTGACTAAAATACTCATGAACAAGGAATTCCTAACATCAAACTGAGCTCAAATAAACACAGCATTCCCATTATATCTCCTTCATCACTTGCTAGTTGAAGTGCACACTGTAATTCTCCCTCCCACCGAGACAGCATTAGTTCATATAGTATTTTTAAAGACTCTTAGAAACAGGATGCTATTCTAAAGAAAATCTACCTATACAATATATACATTTATTAAATGAGGCATCAATTGTTATAACAAATACAATAGTTAAGAAAGACTGCCACTGAGAATACATATGTAGGTATAAAATCTTCAACATACTTTTATTTCCTATATCAAAGGTATCTGAAAGTTTGAGGAGGGTTTTGGTTTCACTTTCCTCTAAAGGCAAGACTCACCAGGACTGTAAAGCTGTTCCTCTCACTTTTTTAACCATTTCTCCTTCAATAACAAAAAGCAACTTACCTGTAGAAGTCAAGAAGTTACAAATCATAGGACAGACCACTCTGAATCTGTGCTCAGCATTTTCCACCATCACAATTTGCTATATTGCAAGGGTATTTTCAGCTACACCAACATTAGCAAGTCGCTGATAGGCCAAAGTTGATGAGTAGATTAAATAATGATTAGCGCATAGGGCAGCCCCCTAGATACAAAACATATCTTTGTGGGGATCTACCTGAAATTAGCTATAATCTGGCCTCTTTGGATTGAGCAATCTCAAGCAGTCTGTGGTTTTACACTACCTGAAGAATAAAACAGCATTTTTGGCCTTCCCATCTCTGTTAACACATGTACGATGACTAATATATGCACAGTAGACACCTCAGCTTAGTTCCTGTATATCAAAACTGTTCTGCACATAAATCAGGAGATTAATTTCATAACTGCACTGCTTCTCTAAGCAAGAACGCTGATGAGCATGCAGCCTTCAACAGGTTCGTAAACCATGTAAATCCTAAATTTCAGACAAAAATATCTAAAATGCAGTAGCAAACCCATGGCTGAGCTTATCAAATTACAGAAGAGTTCGGGAAGCAAAGCATGTACTTTGAAGTTTTGCACAAATACAAGGGACAGCTTACTGCCAAAAGAGAAGAAATGCTAATAAACCCAATTTTATGTTAGAAATTCAATGAAATAGCTACTAAGATGAGAGTATTAATTTAAAAAGGACAGCATTTCACACTCCCTTAGGAAAAAAAATAGAAATGTTTACAAATTAAGGTGCCAAAACCAAATCATAGAATTGTTAGGGTTGTAAAGGAACTCCGGAGATCATTCAGTCCCACCCCCCTGCCAAGGCAGGGTCACCTGGAGCAGGTGATACATGAACACATCCAGATAGGTTTTGAATGTCTCCACATAGGGAGACTCCAGGACTTTCCTGGGCAGCCGCTTCCAGTGCCATCCTCAACAGAAAGTAGTTCTTCCTCATGCTGAGGTGGAGCTTCTTGTGTTTTAGTTTAGGGCCATCACTCCTCACAGAATAGTTATCATAATAATATCATAATCATATATGATGATGATAATAACAATCATATGCAGTGGAACACACAGTTGTGGAGGCCTGGCATGTACACACATTCTGCTGTACCATGAGCAGATCATGAATCATGCCTCTCTTCCCCTGAATTTGACATGAAAAGCACCATGGAAAAATTTTACTGCTAAGTCTTGGCAAACCTATTAAGGAAGAGAAATTTAAAAACTCATCCTATGTTTTCAGTGTTGTGCACTTGGTGCAGTTAACAGTGTCACTATGGAACAGCGTTTGTGCAGATTCCAACAAGCATATTCCCCTGTCGCAGACTTCCACCAATTCTGGAGCTCAAGAAATCAGTTACCATTGCACAAACTCAGCAGAAATTTTATTCCACCAAAGTACTCTTCTGCCTGAAGAAAATACCTACTATTGCTTTCCTTACCCTCATGCATGCTGGCTTCCACCATAAGAAGTTACAGGCAGCATGCATTAACATTTTATCCATGAAGCCAGAAGAGGAAGTCACAAAGAAGGAGGAGTCAGGCCTGTGGCCTGTTCAATCAGAATACACAGAGTAGGGCAGCAACAAAACCCTCTGTCCCAAGCTCTACCTGGGTAACCTGAGGGCAACTAAGGTTTTCAACCTCCTTAACTGTCAAAACAATTGGAACATAAACAGTTGCAACTCAGCAACACAAGAATTAGCTATCTTTCAAAGTGAATGCTTCATTTTAAATAGTCTGCCTGGTTTGGTTTGCTAGATGCATTTTGAGAGCCTTTCACCAAAGAGCCTAAAGGGATAATTAACCTGAGAACTCTAAGGATGTGAGCATCTGCATTTATTATTTTTCTCTCTGCTGCATTCTCACATAGCTCATGAGTGTTGCTAATAAAACGAAAAATATTTATAAACAAGTCCTAATAGGTTACTAAGACCACAGAATTAAGAAAGATTTTTAACACACAGTAGCTTTTAACTTGATGTCATTCTTCGTAAAGAGAAATTTAAAAATCTAACTCAAGAGACAATACAAGCTCCATTTTCTTGCATTATTTCTTCAGCACATGACATGCAGAGGCTGAAGTCTGAGATTCCAAAAATGTCACTGCATTACTATCCTGACAAAGAGTTAGTTCTATTCAAATTGCTGTCCTGCATACTATTTTGATGCGCAGCACCTTGAAACACATCCCTTAGTTAAATTTAAAGAAAAAACAAACGAACAAACAATTCCAGATGGCAAGTTAAAGCATTATGGCACACTACAGTTTCCCTCAAGTGGTCAGTTTCCACTTCTGCTACACTTCACGTGGTCATTTCAAGGCTGCCACATGACCAGCTCAACTCCCACCTTCCCTTTGCCCAGGTCTTACGCAGAGAAACGTCACCAAAAAAAAGGTATATAGGATAAATCTACAGGTGAGAGAAAGAATGAAATGACAACGTTTCTGAAAAGACCGACCACACTTTTCAACAGCTAGGTAGCACAAGCGTGAAAAGCAGTAAGATCCATAGTAAGAGTCAGGTAAAAGTACCAGGAGATAACAGCAAAGTGAGAAGACAAAAATTCATCTGGAAGAGCTGGATTTACAGACACCCTCCTCTTCCGCTGTGTGATGTCTCCAGGAGAAGCCCAACTTCACGGGTTCCGCAGACCGAATGAAACTAAGCGGTCTTAAGAGCTGTCACCTGCGACAACCCCGGCAAACGCAAAGCCTGTCCCAGCTCCAGGTGACACCCGGACGGCCGGCCGCCGCCAGGGGCTCCGGGACGGGGTGTCTCCCGCCGGCGAAGGGGTCTCGCTCCCCGGCGAAGGGGTGCCTGGCGCCGGGGAAGGGGTGCCTGGCGCCGGGGAAGGGGTGCCTGGCGCCGGGGAAGGGGTGCCTGGCGCCGGGGAAGGGGTGTCTGGCGCCGGGGAAGGGGTGTCTGGCGCCGGCGGGCACAGCCCCAGCGGGACCCCCCCGAGGCCGCGGCCGGAAGGGAAGGAGGGAGGGAGGGAGCGGCGCCGCCTCCCCCGCCCCGTGTAAACAACCCGCTCCGCTCCCGGCACCGACCTTCCGAGGTGAGGCGGCAGAAGGGCCTCACCAGCTCGGCGAAGCTGAGGTTGTTCCTGCGGGTGAGCCGCTCCGCCTCCTCGCTGCACAGCGCGGCCACCAAGGGCACGAACGAGTCCTGGATGAACTCCTGCACCGACTGCACGCACTGGGCCATCGCCGCCGCCGCCCGGGGCCGCCCGAGACGGCGCCGCCACCTCCGCGCTCGGTTCTCCGGCTGCCCTCCCCGCTCCCCGCGGCGCTGCCCGTGCGCCGGCCCCGCTCAGCGCCCGCCGAGCGCCGCCATGTTGCGCCTCGGCCGAGCCCCTCGGGGAGCGCCCGCTCCCGGCGGCCCCCGCGCCCGCCCATGTGATTGGCCGAGGGGGCGGGGCCGGGCCGGGCCGGGGGAGGCGACGGTGGCCGAGCTGGGGGGGGGGGGGAGAGAGAAGTGATCCCCGTTTCCCCCCCCGCGCGGGCACTTGGCGCGGTCCGAGGCGGGGCGGTGAGGGGCGGGAGCGGGGCCGGGGGTGGCCCCGGCGGGATCTCCCCTCGTAAAGGGAAAAGTTCTGTCGGCTTTATTAACGAAACAGAAACAAAACAAAAGAAACCTCCAAAACCGACAACAGAAGCGCCAAAGAAATCACCCCAAGACGAAAACAAAACGAACAAAAACACAAAGGAACATCAAAATAACCCCAAACCGAAAGCAAAACAACCCCACGCAAATAAAGGCACGCACGCAAAACCCTGGGGTGGTGGTTAGCCACGAACTAAAACGCGAGGAGTTTCGCCTCAACATGAGGGAGCACTTCTTTGCACTGAGGGTGGCGGAGCACTGGCACAGGCCGTGCTGGGAGCTCCTGAAATCTCCCTCGCTGGAGACGTTCAAAACCCGCCTGGATTCCGACTCTTTAACAATTCCGTGACTCCCTGATCCCGTCAAAAACTAGAGTTCTTTGGGTGCTCCCTGGCAGATGTGTCAGTGCTCAGTTGTATGCGTGACGTTCTAATGGGGCAAAACAGCTTCATTTTTTGAGATAAGCCTATTATGGCGTGATATCATTCAAAGTCCTTTTGCATTCGTCACCTGAGTAAGGAAGTGACAGGGAAGGAAGACAACAGCGATGATCAGTACGAAATAAGTAATTTTGAACGTGTTGTTTACAAACATGGAGTAATGTCGTAGGGCTGGTTTTAACACCCTGCCAGGGACATCCTTGGGACAGGGCTTGTAAATATCACCAAAACCGGTCCTTGTATCTTTGGAAAACAAGACTTTAATAGAGCATGATTTCAACAGCAAGGTTTGGAAATCGTTAGCCAGTTTCTGAGTGTTTGACAGGCCTGTCGAGGAGCGGGAAGTTTTTATGAATTGCTGAAGTGAGCCAGGTAAGTACAGGAGAGAGCTAATGCTGAGGGAGAACTTAAAACATGAGATCACTCCTCCCGGAGCGCAAATGTCAGAGGCAGGGATATTATTATAGCTTAAATTCAGTGGGAGATCACAGAATCACAGAATCAATTAGGTTGGAAAAGACACTCTGAGATCATCAAGTCCAACCTACAACCAAACACACCATGTCAGCTAGACCGTGTCACTAAGTGCCACATCCAATCTTTCGTTAGACACCTGCAGGGATGGTGACTCCGCTGCCATCGCACATTATTTTTCAGATGCACAATTTACAAAGGCATAAGAAGCCATGGCTCATTATTTCTCCAAATGCCAGAGGTACTCTTTATATGCAACCAATTTCTATGGTAAATCTTCATGTATAAGAACCTTTTTTAAAAAAAGGCAAAAGAAAGATGAGGGTTTTTTTTTTCCTAGTTGATAGCACAGAATTAATAGATCCTGATTGAAAACCAAATAAAACTTGGGGGAAAATAATATCTAATTGTCTTACCTTACAAAGTCAGTAATTTGGAAATGAGTGTTAACTTATTCATCTACATCAATCGGGTCAACAACTTCCTTTCTGAATGAAAAATTAGTTGTTAAAGTAGACAGTAAGAAAAAAAATAATAGGCCATGGAAGTTGATGTTTTTTCAGGATTGGGTCCTGGGAATGTTATCTAAAAGCTACTGAATATTGCAAGAAAAAATATTTTGGCTTTGATAGATTATTAGAACAAGGTGAAGGCCATCATTCCACAAATATTTATGGCTTATCAACATTTGGAAACTACCCAGAGCTATTCCAAAATAATGTTTTCACAGATACTTTAAAGTAGGACCTCCACACAGGCATTTTGGAAAAATTGTGCTTCTTCCTCATTTTTCTTACTCCATTACTTCAGAGTTACATCTGGTAGACTGAAGTGGATCAGAAGTCCAATCCTTTAAATTCTGACCATCATCATGTCCTTCTGGCAGAGATTCAATTTTTGATTCAGATTTCTGGCAGAGTCTCAAATTTCACGTGGCTATTATGAATCTTAATAGCCATTACAGAATGACAAATCATTCTTTTTTTTTCTTTTTGTAATTGCATTGGGATTTTTTGTTAGAGCAGTTCTGGATTCTAAACCTGTATTTCTGTTTAAAATTTACTCTCTGTATACGAAAACACGTTGTACACATTTTCTTTTTACCCAGTATTAGGAATTTTTGTCCTCAGAATTCTTTCTCTCATGGCGATCTCTCCCAGTATGACACTGTCCAAAGGACTGCCTCTGTCCCACTCATTTCATGCAGCTCTGCTGTCTCATGGGCTGCTCTCCTAAGACAAGGGCATAGAATCATGGAATCATGTAGGTTGGAAAAGACGTCTTGAGTTCATCAAGTCCAACCCTTGACAGAACACCACCATGTCAGCTACACCACAGCACAAAGTGCCATGTCCAGTTGTTTCTTGAACACACCCCGGCATTGTGGCTGAGAGCTTTTGATGCAGCCTCGGACTTGCCTGGTGTACTAAGGAGGGATGAACAACCCCATGTTCAATGCACACAGGAGATCTGTTTGTAAAAATGGCGCAGTCAATTAGGATTCAAATAATATTGTCTTTATTTACAAGGCAGGCGGCACATTAGAAGGAATATAACATATCATTGCTAATGCCTTGTAGCATCCTGAATCTGGCAATTTGGGCTCAAAATTTTGCTTCCACATTCTGACAGTGGACAAATCGATAGGAGAGACAGTGGACAGAAATACAGAGGAATAATACAGTATCATGAATCCATGCTTTAAACATCCAAATTATTTAACTGAAAATGTTGGTTATTACAGAGAAAGCTACAGATCAAAGGAAACAGCAGGTGAACAGAAGTGAGTGTATGTAAAATGAGATGGGGCAGGGGAGGCCTAGTTAGAGAGAACAGAAAGAGAAACAAATAGTAAGAAAGTGTCATGAATAAATCAGAACATAAACATCACTGAGACAGAAAAATACGTCCACTGTTTCAATTGTAAAAAACCCTAGAACATTACTGTAAAATTTTGAGTTGTAACTTCTTAGCTTCTACCCTTTGCTGATTCCTTGCTGCTGCCAGTCATGCTTTTTTACTCCCTTGGGCTGCAAGCTTCCTGAACTTTAAAGTTTTTGTGATTGAATCCTTTATGTAGATATTTCTGCTGAATGCAGCTACTGCTGAGAAAGTTTAGTTGCAACTAGGTTTTTTCATCTGTCAATAAAATAATATTTGTATTACTGTGTAGGTTTAAAACAGAGGAAAAATAATATAGAATTGTAAGTGCTGCAAGCTGAAGTTGAATCCAGTGTTTTCCTTTGCAGTTATTTGGATATGGAATGTGTTTGTTTCCCTGTGGTAGTTACAGGTTAAACTACATCCTTGAAAGTTTACATCATGAACTCCCAGTTCCTCGCAAACTTCAAGTGTACATTTGGGTTTATGCTCAGTTCAAATTTTTGTAGACTTACAGAAGTGATGTTTTTCACAGCAATTCACTGCAGCATAACTTGAAATGAGATTTTAAGATTAAGCCACAATCACACAAGAAGCTACATATTGAGGGATGTAGTTGGTTGGTTGAGGGTTTTTTTAATAAACTGCAGCAATAGACAGATAGTTCCGATTTAAGTATCAGTGTAGATCTACAGCCAGTTAGCTGTTGTGTGGTAACTCCTCAAGGTTAATCTAGGACCCTGATTTCTCAAATTTTTGATTTGCTAATGGCCTTCATAAGCCTTCTGGACAATGTGGTTGTCTGTGTCAGCACTTCTGCACCAGCGTCACTGGTACAGAAGTTGAATTGCTGCCGGAGTGAGGCTGTGGTGTCTGAGGCTTTGGTCCCTGCAGTCTGCCCTGCATGAGTTTCACTGCATTCCACAGATCAGGAAAAACACTTTAAATGCCAGTCTGCAGCTTGCAAGACTAAGAAAAAACAGCACACAAGGACAGAAAAAAGAGCAACTCATCCTGTGCTGAATCAACATGTTTTCCCAGAAGATAAGGAAAAATAACCATTCTGAAGGAAAATCTTAGACAGCAAGGCAGTAAGAACTGTTTGAGGGGCCTCAAGTGTGTACCAAGCCCATATGTACCAAGGTCAGGGTGCCTGGAACATGGTCCAGTCCCTTTGACTCACAGACACACTGGTTGAAGCAGAAGGTCAGATTTGAAGCTGCAAGGGTTAAATGCAAAGGTTTGCCCAGCCATGCCTCATTGTGGGTCATAAAGAGGAGTGGGGGTAGCAGGGGGTCAGTCTCCAGCTCTTATGAATCAGTGGTACACTCTCCCTGACAACTCAGGATCCCAATGCCCTTGATGGGTGTGGAATGGGAATAGGTGGTCATACAGTTCTCCCCCCAGGGAGGATAATGCAGCTCTTCCAGTGAACAACTCCTGGTACCTCGAGAAAGCTAGGATGAACTGGCAGCTCCTGATGATCCTGCTCGGGCTGGGATTTCTGATGTTCTCTATAATTTCTCTTTTGTTCCCCTTAGAACCAGCCATCTGCCACTCCCCTGACTCAATATAGTATTAACAGCAATCTTCTATTCTTTGTCGGTATTGCGCCAAGGCTTTTAAACCACCAGCCTCTTTTTATTAACAGATGTAAATCTAAGAAAACTCCATAAGAATCAGAGTAAGTTTTTCATATAAATGTGGGTCCTGTGCATAACAAAAGAGAAAGAAAAGTAGAAAAAAAAGAAGAAATGAAGGAAAGCAAGTGGATTCCAAGCTCAGAAACACAGACCTTGGCTCCATTCACCCCAAAACTTTGGCACACGTATAAATCCTCGCCTTGTAAGAAAAAGTGAAGTTCTTGCACTCACTCTCTCACACACACTCTCTCTTATACTTCCCTTTTCCTAGATATTTGAGAGACTTCTACCTTAAATCAGTCATTCTTGCTGCCCATTTCTTTTAAACTGTAGTTGGATAATCTTCCTGATTCTGCGGAACCCTTTGTCAGGGAAATTCCTGAGGATGTTGCCCCCCACTTGCTGAAACTGCATCACTAAATTAACAAAGGACTGTCTAACAAACTGGTTCCTCATGTGTAGGCAAAATTTGAACTAATTTCCCCAAATGAGTTTCATTTTTGCAGACTTAGTCACGTGCAAAAGCCATACACATAATGTGGCCTTATATCAAGGTGTATACTGTAGTATTTATGACTTAATATGTATATATAGTACACAGCTTTGATTTGTAGGTGATCAAAAACAGGTTGCTACATTTAGGTTGATGGGAGGCAAGCACTGGTTACAGTATACGTACGCAGAAATGTAGACAAATAACTGAAAGTATGAATTGAAACTGATTAATTAAATCCAGTTTCTTAGATTTCACCCTGATTTCACTGAGCTTAGCTGTCAGTGTTGTTAAATTTAAGCAATATAAAGAAAAAAAAAATCACCAGAGCAACAATCAGAGAAATGTAGAGGCAGCTGGGGATGTGAAAATGCATTGTCAAATGGATATGTGATTTCAGAACTTTTCATGAGGTAACCATGAACATACTACATCTGTTCCCCTGAGATGAATTCACACAAAAAGTCTCTAAATTAAAGGAAAGAAAAAAAAAAAACCACTCTTTTCCTTGCTTTGTCCTGAAGATACACTATTTTCTGTCTAGCATAAAGCTCTCCTTTTTATACCACGCTATATTAAAACACTAAATAAATCCTGACCCTAAGCTACCTTATTTAAGTAGTTAGGAAATAGAAGGATAATATGAAAATGAGCCAAACAGTAAATTTTCACTTAGAAATCAGTATTTTCCTGGCTCACAGAGAGTACTTTTTCTGAGGTTTCTAGTTATGTAAATAAAGTGCTACATAGTACAAAGTCATACAATAATAATAAAATGCCTTGAGATGATAACATCAGAGTTTTCCATTGTTCACCAGATACTACTCCAGGGAATAAAATCAGTTTGAGATTTCCTGTCTTTCCTATAATTAGAGTTGCCTCTCTGTCTTTCCACAAACATACTTCTTTTACCATATTTAAGAGAGGAAACAAATAAAAAAAGTCTAAATAAACTTTTCCTTGTAGTTTAAAGAAATTTAGTCTTTGAATCACCTGTTCCGATTTTCACTACAAAAGGTATTTCAATGCATTAGAAACAAATAAGTAGCCATGGAAAGGCGATTCTGAGCTTGCTAGAATTTAAGTCGCAATATTTGAGCAGATGAGAATAATCTATCACACTGCTGGCTGATTGAATAGGAAGAAATTTTTTAAACTGCCTTTATTGTATGCTTAAAGTGTGAGAAGTAATGTTTCCAAACCAAAAGTTTGTTATTTGGGTTCTAGTTAATAGATTTCACTGTATTCCTAGAAACTACCTTGTTTAGACTCTCCGTGACAGTAAATTACCACTATTGGCCAAAAAAAAAAATAAAATTGAAGAGCAGAAGAAGA
This sequence comes from Myiotriccus ornatus, assembly GCA_036023395.1. Lineage (NCBI taxonomy): Eukaryota > Metazoa > Chordata > Aves > Passeriformes > Tyrannidae > Myiotriccus > Myiotriccus ornatus. The sequence goes on from JAYRBT010000082.1 coordinate 108,391,600, forward strand.
GAAAAAGAGAAATCCTACTCAAGAGATTTTGTTTGTTTGTTTGTTGTTTGTTTGTGGGGGGGGGTTGTGTTTTTTTTTACTAATGGCACAATCAAAAATTCTCTTGGGAAAGGTCCAAGTTACATACTTCTTTTATTTTGTGTGCCTGGAGAGTGTAGGGAAAGATGAAACTGTCCAAATAGCATGTAAAACCTATGAGGTTTACTCTGTTTAATAAATCTTTCAACCCTAGTGCTCACTGAATAAAATCAGCAATAAAAATAACTACTGGGTGTTTCTGTTTATCTTAGGAGCCATCATGTGGATGTCTGCTTAGGGAATAGTTTCATAAGTAATTGAAGCCAATGTAAGCCTCATTTACTGACCAGAAAAAAAAAAAAAAAAAAAAAAAAAGCACCCAGTTCCACCCTCCTCAATTGCCCTTCACTTGGTACCTTAGTAAGTCTTTCCCGAGTGGATACATAATAACCTGGAGCAATGAGCTAACACATCTGAAAATTAACCCCATTTTTTAAAAAGTAGTCCAGTTTACTTGGCAAAAGCTGCACAAACAGGAGAAAGGGGCCATGGCAGGAGATGACATCAGTCCTTTCAAAAGAAGCCTGGGCTGTGAGTGACCTCAGCTGTCTGCAAAACACCCTGGAGGTGATGAAACGTTCCTTAGACAGCGTGAACTGGAGCTGCAGAGGTAATACACAGGATATAACTTGGGTGCTGTTTCAGTTTGGATGAGAAGCCTGCTTGCTCACTGTGCTTTTTGGTTGTATGAAGGGAAGGGTTTAGATGTAACTGAAAGAGAAAATGCCTTGCATGGACACAGCTGCTGCACTCAAACTGTTTACAGGAGTCCAGTCCACAAGATGAAAAGCATCAGCTGTCCCAGTCTACAAAATATGGTCCTCTCAGGACACACTACCTGCTAATTTAGACATAACCACGTGTTACCTTTTCTGAGCTCCATTTCGGGGGTAACTTCAATTATCTGCTAGTGTCTGCACTGAAAGCACCAGAGATGCTTCCTCAGTAATGATAAGGAAAAGGGCTTACAACAGGGAAACAAAGAACATGTAATTTTGTTTATTGAGATTTATTACTCTGCATTAAGTCTTCTGGCTCAATGCAAGAAATACTAGACTAACTACAATTTTATTCAACTTCTCAATTGCTGCGTTGTCATTTGAAGCATAAAGGAATTAATTCTGATCTGAAGACATGATTGTTCCTATATTTTTTGTGGCGATATAGTCCTCAGCTTGGGAAGAGACGGGGGTCAAAGGGAAGACAGAGTCAGAACTCTCCATTTCAGCAGCTTTCAGACAGCACAATGCCAACACACAAGAGAACCATCCTCCCTACTAGGAACTAAAATTGAACAGATAATTATATTTTTGCTGTTTGGGAAAGAAGGGAAGTGGAGGAAGGAAAGGAGTGTGATAGACTGAGTATGACAGTGCTGTCTCCCAAATTGGAAAGCCCTGACCGCAGGATATAATCTCTTTTTCTTCTGCGTCTTGTGTCCATACCAGTCGTGGCAAGGTAAAGTGCAAACTTTCCAACCACTTCTAAACAGGGTGCTTAAATTTTTGCATTTAGTTCTTCTATTTAATTTAGAAATTAAATTCTATTTGATTTCTCATTTCAGTTGACTTTTTCTCTCCCCAAAATGCCACTTGGTAGAAGATTTCAAAATTTCAACTTTTGTTCCAGTTTGAGGGGGGAAACATTAATGAGGTAATTTCTTGAAGAACAGAAAATACCTGTTAGTTACACACCTACTATACTACATCAAAGTCATCATATGCTCCTGAGCTGAGACTGATAAAGGGGTGGAGTGCCTCTAGTCTGAGTGTGATCTCTTTGGCTATACTCTCATAAAACAATTTAAAGTTTTCGTGATAGCTCACTTCCCCTTTCCCTCCTACTCACTATATCCCCAGGGCCTCTTTTTGCTCTGGTCCACTTTTCAAAACCCACAAACTCAGGACTGCTGCTTCCTTCCCAGAAGAAGTTTCTTCAGGGGGAAATTCAGGGTAGGTACGGAGAAAACTGAACGTTCATACAAGCATACATTCTCTCATGGAAGAAAATAATTTACTCGTTACAAATAGTTTCTATTTCAAATTGATCAGGAAAGAACTAATTGCTACTGGTCAGGCAATACTACATGAAAAAACAACAGACCAATCTAGGAAGCTAAGCCAGCAGACATGGGTTCTTGCAAAGAAACATAGGTGGGGAAAAAACTCTCACCAATGAACAAAGCTGGACTTGGAAGGACAATACTTCAAGGAAAAAACACTGGACTCAAACTTCAGTTAGAGGACGATGACAGAGCAATAGTCTGGGGTTAAGTGAAGGATGGGCAGGATGGAAGGTCCTTGTGACTGCAGTGGTACTGTCAGTGAATTTGTGTGGAACCCACTGCTACAGATAGGATCAGAGCTGGAGGCGAATATGAAGAAGTGGGAAATCAAAATACCAAAGGAAGTTTCAAAAGTTTACTATATGTTGATAACAATAAATAAATTTCAGGCACTGTATCTTTTTATTGCCAGTTTTCCATGAAAGGAATTATTTCATTAATTAACAAAAGGATATTAAACCTTCTCTTCAAATGCTAACCATTAAAGATATCTGTACTTATATGGCTTATCTTTTTAGCTGAATTCACAAGGGTTTTCTCTGGGGGAACTATAGTTTCTCAAGGTACAAACAGAAGTTAGAAATTACACCAGGATTTTATAAAACCAGCTTCATGGTTTCACCAGGCACCATGTGTCTACTTCAGCTGACCTTACCCAGTTAATTTTGTGACTCACTCTAACAAAGGTTAAGACATTAAGGTTTTAGAAAGTTACCCTGAATAATATAATTGTCAGGGATTACTTTCTCATATAATAGTGTCATTAAAATCAGGTAAACAGATGAAAGGTCATGATGTAAGGAACCTCACTGAAATTAAAATTCACATATCAAGGCAACAGCACCGCTGCCTGACATACGTGCATGTTCTAGTGTCTCCCTCTTGGGAGTAGGAAATACTTGCCTCTTTCTAACTTACATAAATGACAGGAAACTCATACAAGGAAATCCTTTACAGTCTTAGCAGTTTCAACTAGGACAAGGGAACAAGGAGGAAAAGCAGCTTGGTGTGTTCCTTTCAGGTCAATCAACAAATATCCCTTGTTATGCTTCAACATGTATCCTCAACTGTAAAACCACAGCTTATGCGTGGGCGGGAAAATGCCCTGTGGTTCAGCAGCAGTGTTCATTATATGCACGCTGAGGTTACACCAAAAGAATGTACTCCAGGGCTCTGCTTGGGAACCATTGCTCTGTTTCTCATTCCCTTCAATTATCCCCTTCTACTTGTGATCAGATTGTCTGTGAGCACAGGTTATCCGATGTATGCTATGCCTTGATTGAAGAGATAGGGAAGGAAAATTAAGGTCCCAAGAGGGAAAATTGTTACATGTTTTATCATGTTATGATGCTCCCAGCTCTTCTATCCCTTCAATGGAGTCTGTGTTCTGTAAACACCACGGTTTCAGTATCCCTTGCTGTTGTCAACAAAGCTAATGAAACCAGATGGCAGGCCAAGCTCAGCCTGTTAGAGCTTTCTCATGCTGTATTTCTCTCTTTTCCCTTGTGCCTGCCCCAACAACCAGCTCAAAGACATGCTCCCCACGGGAAGTACTGGGTGAGGACCCCTGGTCCCCAGGCCCCCAGGCAGCCTTGGCAGTGGGTGATGTGGAGACCCCGCGCTGGTGTTTGGAGCAGCTGCAGCAGCTCAGTGGTGACAGACAGGGCTGGGACCAGTTTTGGGTGAGAAACTGGAGAGGGCTCAAGTCTCAATAGAGCAGCTTTGTCATTGAGTGGAGGTTCTGGTAAGGGCAGGTGCCACGAGAGATTTATAGATACAAAGAAGATGATGATTATTTGACTTCTTTGGGAAATCAGTCTGAAAACTCGTGTCAGTCCAGAGCTAACAAGCCCCTTAAAGTTTTGTGACTCGCCAGAGTACTTAGTTTAATGATGCCCAAACCCCTCAAAAATAAGAAAATAAAGAACTGAAAAATACTGAAATTTTATGTGTGAGTACCAAGTACCGAGCATATGAAACAATAAATGTCCAAATTTGTCCTAATTGAAGAGTGGTACACTGCAGCTATTTCTTCCAAAACTGAGTAAAAAGTGTACAGCACTCAATAAACAACTAAGTTAAAGGGGTTAATTCTATCTCTTGATTAAGAAAAAAAATTTTAGGCAAGTTGCACTAAGTGGAGGTTCCTTCACTCGTTCTGCACTTAGAGCAGTAAATCTAATGCAATAAATATCCTATTTTTCAGCTTTTACTGTCACTATTCCCATTAGAAGTCATTTGCCTTCATTGATAGCAATGCTATCAGGGAAGTGCATGCTGCTTCTCCACCCTGCTGCCAGGTTGTGTTCAGCCACTAGTTGTTCTGGAGGTATAGTACGTATTTTTTTCCCCTAGATTTATGAGATTGCACTTGACATTTTAGGATCCACTTTCTCTGAATGGGTCCAATTTATCCTGGAATCCAGATGGCACTGTGTGCTGTATGTTGCCATCATGATTTATCACTTCATCTATGCTTCTCGCATCTGCAAATACAGTCGCTTGATGGTTTAATATCAGTTTCCAGATTGTTCATAAAAATATTACCTAAGATCAGGTATGTGTGTTTCAGATGCTACTTTGTAAGATCTGTCATACAGCATTTCTTATTTCCTGAGTATCTTATTCATGTTATATAATGTTAATTTATATTAGTTTGAAGGCCATGAAAGACTAAGTTAAATACTCTACAGAAGTGTATTACATCAGCACAACAACGAAACTCAATTATAATTGAAGTTCATCAGAGTACAACCTGAATTCAGCTTGCCAAGTCCTGTTTCTAAAACCAAATTAGCGAGCATCTATTTCTATTGACTGTACTTCATCTTTTACATTTTACAACTGATGAGGTCAACCATGTTCTTTGAGTCCTGAATTGGAAGACTTCCATTGCATGCTCAGAATTATTAACCATGATTAACAGCAAGATGGAAGACTCTTCAGCCACTTCTTCTAGGACTATTGCATGAAAGTTCTGTCTTCCTGTTAGAACATTTATTTATTTTTAGAATATCTATTAACATGGTTTTTAATACTTATATTTCCATTATGGTTTGGCAAATTATCCTGTACCCTGACCAGATGCACATACATTCTTTTGCTCCTTACCAAATACTGTTGCTAACCGCCGAACACTTCTTTGCACCATTAGCTCTTTTCCTATCAATCTGGCACCAAATCTTATCTCCTGTTCTTTTGTTTCTGCTTTAGATTTCCTTCTGTCATCCCTCATTTTACTGGGCTTGAATTTTCTTAATCTTCTTTTGGTAATTTTTATTGACATATTTATAATTGCTATCTACTTCACACTATTGTCTTTCTTCTTTTTTTTTTTTTTCCCAGAAAGGGGTTTTAATAAAATTGTTCATTATAATATTTAAAATATTGTGCAACACTTATTTTGTAATGAAGTCTTCTGATAAGCACACTAATTTTCATTCATATTGTTAAGTTTCTCATCTAATATGTTCTCACGTTTTCTTATTTCTTAATTAATTTTTATTCTAGGAAACCAATCAGGCATATGCAGACTATTTATTTGTATGTGTGTATCTCAGTAAATGCATACACATCTGTAAATGCCTACTCAGCCATAAACACATGCATATATAACAGATCTTGGCTGATTCTGGTCTCTGTGTGACCTCATTTGATGTGATTGATTGTGAGCACTGTATCTTCAGGCCACCACAAGCTTCCAGCCTTGTGATCATTCCAGCCCTTCCCACCACAGTCAGCTCTCCGTGTGTGCCATCTATCGAGTACTGGAAAATTATTGTTGGTGATTCCTAAATTCTCTAACACGGTTTTACCACTGTCTTCTTGATGCTTCCATTCTCCACATCAACAATGACAATGCCATTTCTATTTTCACTTTTTTTTGACAGGCACTTAATGGCTTATTTGTTGGGGCTTTTAATGTTTGGGGGTTTTTAAAAACATTTTACTCTTATCCTTTATAATTTAATGGCTTCCATATATTATTAATACTCACATTAAGTCAGACTTTCAGTGAGTGTGTGATTTACTGGGGAAAAAAAAACCCCTACAGATTTAATCTGATTGATTTTTTTTTTTTTAGAATCCTTGCACTTAACTTACAGTGGCTAATGACCTTTTATCACATTATATTACTAATGCAATCATATGCAAAAAAATTAGGTTTCAGTATAATTCAGATCTAAATCTTAACCAAGTGACACCAAATGTAATGCAGTAATAGACAACACTGGAGTTCAGCCAGTGGCATGGTATTACTATTTTCCTCATGGTTGACTGAATACTAAAGAAAACCAATAACTGACAGAGGAATTCCATTGATTTGATTCTGACTGACAAGATTTCATATATGTTGGAACATAATTTGTTGCAGTTTCTGTAACATGTATGCTGCTATCCTGATTTTTGTGGGTTTTACCTAAGACGAGATATAATTCTTCTCAGATCTGCTTTTATTATTCATCAGTGGGGTAGCATAGGAAATATTGCTGTCCTTCCATCGTCATTACATGTTTGATTTGGCAAGTTAATAACATGACTGCAAAAGCTGTTTATATTAGATAATAATCACTGCAGAGTTTGGGCCCAGAAAATGCTGATAACTCCTCCAAAACTTTATCTGTGATGGAAATTTCCAAGAAAATCACTTGGACAGGAGATTACTGGTTTTACTGCAGGCCAGGTGCAAACTGAAAGACACATAAATATGTTGATGCTTTCATTTTGGAGGTGCCAAATCTACTGCATTTCTCATGTAATTTCTCTACTCAAAAGTGGGTTATATTTGACTTTGCTTCTGTAAAAATATCAAACTGCAGAAAATACATCGGATACTGGAAAATATATGCGTAATCTGCCAGATATTAGTTTTTTATGATTCTATATCCAAATTTCCTCAGTAATAAGGAAAAAATAATATTCTGTCATAATTAAAAATACACTGCCCAAAAGATATTGAAACCTATGCCAACTGTACTTAATAGAACAGGTGCAACTTTTAGCCAAATGAAAAAACCCTAGACGTATCCCAATTCACTTATATGCATTACTAAGTGTATCATGTATTTTCCAGTATTTGTAGGAATCAGCGGGAACACTATTCTTCAGGTGTTCACATACGTGGTGACACATAGAAGGAATCTGCTTTTCTTTTTGTTTATCATGGGCAAAAATAAACAAGAGGTGCTTTGGTAGATTGCTTTGACAGCAGCATTAAGGTCACCGTGTGATGTCTGTACTTGTTCAACTCCTTCCAGGACTTTCTCTTGGCTTCAGCAGTCATTTACACTTCAGGCAGAGAAGCTCCATGCACAGGGATACATGACATAAGGGAATATGACAAGAAAAATCACAGCTTTGTTTCCACAGCTGAGCACTCCTTGGGCACCTTAACTTCCACTAAAATTAACCTATATTTGTGTCCACTGACAACACAAGGACATGTCTCATGTCTTCTGTTGCCCCATGTTGTTATCTGCCACAGAAATCCCCATCACAGCTATCATCAGAGTAATGGCCAGTCTTCGCGAACGAAGA
>JAYRBT010000082.1:108412805-108448137 GCA_036023395.1 Myiotriccus ornatus
AGCTTTTGGTAAACTCCATAAAAGAGTGTGGCGAAACAAACACCTGAAGAGAAGTACAAAGATCAGCATTTACAGAGTCATTGTACTATCACCTTAAATAGCAGGGTTTTTTTGCCAGCCTATGAACAGCTCAGCAAACCCTCAGCAGCAGTGGTGAGTGCAGGGGAGCAGTAACCTCCTGAGCTAGCACAGCCACAGTTACCAGAGGACATCTTTCCACAACACCTCAAATTCTAGACCTATCCTCTCCTGGCCAGAGAGTTCTGTCTTTTCCACAGAATTTTCTCCTGACTTGAAGCATGGGCAGCAAATATCCCAGCCCAGACGACCTAACTCACTTCGGGGCCAAGGCTTTGAATGTGCTTCCCTTGAGTGTTTTACATTCACAGGTACCTAGAGGCATGCAAATTTTGTCTTCAAGTGGTCTAAAAGGAAGGTATTTAGGGCAGCCACTGCCTTTTGTTCTGCTGTCTCTGCTTTTCCTTGGGAAGATAATAGCAGTAATAGCTAATAGTTATTGTGACTGATACTGAACAAAACCACAGAGCCAGCAGCCTCTGCAAGAATCACAGGATGGTTAACCTCTCATCCTCATGTGAAGAGACATAAGCTTCAGCTTCATTCCCTGCAGTTCTCTCTCTCCCCTCCAAACCATGATCCCAGATATGCTGTGAGCATTGCCTCTTGCTGCCGATCACAGATGTCTGAAGCATTTAGTCTTTCACTCAGTTTTGAAATACTGGAGGCTGAACGCATATGTGAACCACAGGTATTAGTGTTTTGCACTCTCTCTTCCACAAAACTAACTTTAGGCTAGAGAGAGAGGAGGATCTCCCCACCTAGAGTTCTCTGAACATCCAGCTATGGTATAGACAGTTGCAGTCCCAAGGAAACAGAAGCTAAGGTGAACACGCATTTCTTTTCAGCCCTCACATTGGAACCAGTTGCCCACAGAAGTAGTGGATGCCTCATTCCTGGAAGTGCTCAAGGCCAGGCTTAATGGAGCTCTGAGCAACCTGAACTAGTGAAAGGTGTCCCTGCCCATGGCAGGAGAGTTGGAACTAGATGATTTTTAAGGTCCTCTCTAACCCAAACCATTCTATGGTTTTATGATCTTTGATATAGTGCAAGAGACCAGGCCTAGCCTGAAGCTTAGATTTATTATAATTACAACCTTCTCTAATTAATATAATTGATATACTCTCTACAAATCCATTTCTTCTTAAAGCATTTCCAACATTTTGTTTGTTGTTCATATGCCAAGAGTTATGTCCAAAGGAGGTCAGTGCTAGATGTGTTTAACGGGTCCAAATTCTTTTCTACCTGGAGAAATCTAAGTAGAAACTATACTGCTAGATCGAGATTCTTAAAATTCCTTCTTTTGGAAGAAAAGCACACAGTCAGCCCGATGGAATTTTTTATTTTATTTTATTTTTTTTGGTCATGCTCCTGCCGGTCACAGAATCAATTATGTTGGAAAAGACCTCTGAGATCATCGAGTCCAACCCACGACCGAACACCACCTTGTCAGCTAGACCACGACACTAAGTGCCACATCCAGCCTTTCCTTAAACACCTCCAGGGATGGTGACTCCACCACCTCCCTGGACAGACCATTCCAATGTCTAATCACCCTTTCTGGGAAGAGATTCTTCCTATTGTCGAACCTGAACCTCCCCTGGCGGAGCTTGAGGCCATTTCCTCTCATCCTGTAGCTTGTTGCCTGGGAGAAGATTATCGAACCCCACCTGGCTACAACCTCCGTTCAGGTAGTTGTAGACTGATAAGATCTCCCTGAAGCCTCCTTTCCTCCAGGCTAAAACAGCTCCCTCAGCCGCTCCTCACAGGACCTGCGCTCCAGCCCCTCCACCACCTTCACTGCTGTTGCCTGGACAAGTCGATCTAGAAATAAAGGAAAAACAGGGCGGACGCGGCTTCTCTGCGCAGAAGACGACTGCGAAGGCCGCTGTTCTGTTGCTCCCCGGCCGCCTTCGGCGGGCAGGCCGCGGGCAGGCGGGCGGGCGGCGGGGCGGGCGCGGCGCGCTGGGCGGAGCGGGGAATCCTCCCGGACAGGGCGGAGCGGGGCCGGCCCGCCGTGCCGTGCCGTGCCGTGCCGTGTCGTAGCGGCGCCGCCGGGCCGGGAGGCGATCGCCATGGAAACCCCGGCCCCGCCCCTGCCCCCCCGGGTGCCGCCGGGAGAGCGGCCGGAGCCGCCGCGTCCCTCCTCCCCGAGCGGCGCCAGGTAGAGCGCGGGGCGGGGGCTCCCCCGGGCCGGGCCCGGCGGGAGGAGGGGCGAGGGGCGGCTGGCAGAGCGCAGGCCGGGTTCGCTCCGCTCCGCTCCGCTCTGCTCCGCCGCCGCCCGGCCGGGATTCCACCCGGGATCTCCCCCGGTGCCGGGTGCCCCCAGCGATCCGCCCTTGGGCCCCCGGCGGCTCCCCCCGGGAGCGGAGCCGGGCCCTCCTCAGCCCGCCGGGGCGGGGCTTGTCCGTCGTCCCCGCTCCTGCCGGAGAGGCCCTGACGTGTTGCCATGGCCGAGGGGGCCGCGGCGGCCCCGGCGTGCTTCAGCGAGGATGATTTTTACTGCCCGGTGTGCCAGGAGGTGTTCAAAACGCCGGTGAGGACCGCCAACTGCCAGCACGTGTGGGTATCCCGGCCCCCCGCCCCTTCCCAAGCCTTTTCCTGGCCGCCTCCGGCTCTACCCCCTGTGCTCCTCTGCTTCCCCCCCCCGCTCTCGGACCCTCGGCCTGGAGCCTCTGGCTGTGGGGATGGCGAGCCCAGTGCTGCCCCAGCCTCTCTTCGCCTCTTTCCTTTGTAGCCGACGAGGACTGGTCACTGAGGAAAAGCCCTCGCGGCGGTCTGGTCGGCGGCGGGGGAGTTTCACTGTACCCTCTAACCTAACTCTCGTTTTTTTTTCGCTTCATGGTTTTCCTCGTTCCTTTTCGAACAAGGACTGTGGTATGAGTTGTTCTTTCTTTTCAGCCCGTCTATTCAGCATTTTTTTCCAGAGGGACGCTTGGCTACAACGTGCTACTTCGTAGAAAAGCAAAATAGTTTCGGCAGCTGGTGCGTGAGGAAAAAGGGAGCTGCAAAAGCTGGTGGACTGAGATCTCTGGAAACCCGTGCTGAATGAAGCTTTCCAGTGTTTTTGATTCTGCTTAAGGACAATAAACAGGAATTCCTCTGATAAGATTGTCCAATATCACGTGCTTGCTGCACCATTTAATATCTAATTAATGATCAATCTGGTGTGCAGCTCGGTCATACTAGTCAATAAATAATAAGAGCTTTGCCTAAAGTGCATTGCCAAGTTCCCCTAATTTCCATATTCTTCTTCATAAGCACCATTGTTTCATTTTTCTTATAAATATTTGTATTCAGTAGACTATTACTCTGATATATCTCTTTTTTTTCCTAACGATCACCTAGCTCTCTTCAAGGACAAAGTATGTGTTCATTTTGCTCACCTTTGTTTGTGGTAACTTTTTAATTTAGATTTTGCAGGAAGTGCTTCCTGACAGCTATAAGAGAAAGTGGAACGCATTGTCCTCTCTGCCGGGGGAGCGTGACTAAAAAAGAAAGAACGTATCCCAAAAGGGCTCTAGATGTTGAAAACAGTATGAAGAAAGCTTCTGGGGGCTGTAGATGCTGTGAGAAGCAGGTAGAGTAAAACTTTAAAGAAAAGTTGAATACATTTTTCATATTTTTGTCCAGACGCGCTTTTAGTGTGTGTCATTCTTGTCTTGGGGCTAAAGAGCCTGTAGCAGTTTGAACTTAGCTTTGTATGGCTTGTGCATATACTAGGCATGTAGTGCCTAGCTATACCTAACAGATGTAAACTGAAAGAGGATCTTCAATTGTCAGTAAAGGCATTTTTAGTGGAGTGCCAGTTTTTCCAAAAAAAAAAAAGATGGGAAAACTGGATATAACTATAGAACTGGCAAAAGAAAAGTTAGGAAGATGAACATGGAAGTTGCAGATACATGGAAAACCTCAGAAACTTTCAGTATGGAGATGAAAGTGCTTAGAGCTGCTATAAAATTTAATTTAAAACAAATGGAAAAAGTGGCTTGATTACTTTCAGTGCACATACAATAATATGTAACTTCCTCCTTCCCCATCAGTGTTATTACATTCCCTCTATTTCCCTTGTCAGGGGGTCATTATTTTCAGAACATTGGGTGAAATCTTGACCCCTCCCCCACTCAACCCAAGAGTAATCTTTCTTCTGGTATAAATGAATGCAGGATTTCAGCCACACATTTTGTTTATAACAGATTGCATCGAACCCAGGTAGTCTTCATGTTTCTTTCGTTTCACTTGGGACTTATTTCTGCCAATGTAAAAATTAGTACTAGTGGAAACCTCATCTGCTTGCCTTGTTCCACGTGATTCATTAGGATGAAAAGTGGGGAGAACGAAATTGATAGGAGGTTAGTAAACTGGAAGCAAGAATCAAGCAAGAATTTTAATGCAATTCAGGCACAGGTGTGTGAGATATGATCTTATTCAGCCTCTAAACCTGTGAGCACCTTCTGACACTGCTGTTGGACCTGAAATTCTGATCTGGGGCATGTCCAACACAGCTGTCTTCTGACAAATCTTAGCAACTCGTTGTCCTACCTTGAATTAAAGGTGGATAGGCAGCATTAAGTTGGTGTTCATTCACCTGTTTTTTTAACCCTCCCTTCTAAAATAGAAAAGGAACACACCTAATGCAAAAAAAAAAAAAAAAATTCGTCTGCATGAGGTAACAGCAGGCCGGAGAAAACTGAAGGAACAGTGGTGCTTATCCCATCCTCATGGTCCCTTTTTGTTGTAGCTCATCAGTTACTGATCCTGGATCTGGGAGGTGTAGTTCCAGTGACTTTGTTGCAGTTAAATGGTGTTTGCTCACGTTTTTCACTCCTGAGAGAGCCCTTAAATGCCTGGCAGAGTGGGGAGTAGAGAGTGGCAGAGGCTCTAAGCAAAGAGGAATCAGAGATGTCCCGCTGGTGAAGAAAGTGTTCATGCTCAGAGGGAAGGAACAAGTTCTGGTTTTTGCTGCATATGATGTCTACAGAATTCCTGCATGCATTGCTTTCTGTTGGCAGAATTATCTCTTCCTTCTATCATTGGATTGTTCAGTATGATTTCAGTAATTTGGCATTTCATTTTCAGGTTAGATTTTCATGGATGAGACAGCATTATAAAACCTGTAAGAAGTATCAGGATGAATATGGTGTTTCTTCAATTATTCCAAACTTACAGATTTCCCAAGATTCAACAGGGAACAGGTAATCAGGGTGTTCTGTGTATAACAATTCATCATCTTCTTTCCCCACCCCATCTGCCCATGGAAAGTATTTTTTTCCAGGGGATTCCTTCTTTTTGCAGTAATTATTGTCCATATTTTTGTGTTTCAAATATGAGTTTTTCCAGGTCTTTTTCTTTACTCTTAGCTGACAGAAGAAAACCTTTCTGCATTGATGGCTTTGAAATGTCTTGTAGAGACTCTCCTAAAAAGTATTTAGTATTTGTAGCTTGCTTTCCTTGTCTTGACAGCATTTGAGTAGCTTACTTTGTAACATCTTTCATAATATTTACCTCCAGGGAAGTTCCTGTCTATTTTTATTCCCCCTCCCCTTCCTAAGTTTGTTTTAGTGGCTATCCTGTTTCAAAACATTACTGTGCAAGCCTTTGCTTTCTGATTGAATTTATTTTGAATAGGTCTCTTATGAAATGTGTAAGGAACTCCAGTATGTTACACACCATAAAATCAAATGACACTTTTACCACTTGTTTTCAGGCAGTAAAGCTAAAGAATTTTTTTTTTCATACATTCTCACTGATGGTTGGGGTTGGGGATTTTCAGTTATTTTTGAAGAACTTCTTTTACATACTAGTTTCACAGAGCTTTTTTATATATATCCTGTCCTTTATTTACTTTGTTTTGCCATCAGTTTTCTATTTTTAGCAGTCTGAACTTCTCTGTTTGGTTTTTAACCCATCAGTATATTGAAAGTTGAAGCTCTTACCAGAATTAGCTGCAGCAATGTTTCACCAAAGCGTCTGGATATTATTATATCACTATTTACTGAGTATGCCACAGTAGAATACCCATGCTTATGATACCACAGATGTATAAAAAAATTTACCATGCCCTTATCTGTGACTGTAAATATTCATGTTCTTAGTAAGATCAGTGTGTTTTGACAGTTTCTTCTGGCTTAGCTAGAGGTGCATATACAGTCAAATTTACTTTCTAAAATGCTTCTCTCTGTTACTCTTACTTTAGGAAATAAGTTTATTTTGTGCTCAGCATAAGAAAACTTTCCTTGTTATAGTTGAAAGTTGTAAATTATTTCTGTAAACACATGGCACTTAAATCCTAAGTCAAAAAGCTTAGAAAGTGCTGCCTGTCTTACATTCATGTAGTTCATAATGGTTTTTGAGTTACTTGGCTGTCATCTCCATTACCATTCTTGTTGACTAAATGTTTGTTGTATTAGATACCATTTTCCTGTAAAGTTGCGTGATATTCCAGTGAGGATCACCATGGTAACTAAATTATCCAGAGAAGTTCCAGTTGAATGGAAATTTGCGAATGTGATACCCATCTACAAGAAGGATCAGAAGAATGATCTAGGGAGCTACAGGCCTGTCAGACTGACCTTGGTGCCTGGGAAGGTCATGGAACAGATCATCCTGAGTGCCATCATGTGGCATGTGCAGGACAATCAGGGGATCAGACCCAGCCAACACGGGTTTATGAAAGTCAGGTCCAGCTTGAGCAACCTGATCTCCTTCTGTGACAAAGTGACCCACTTAGTGGATGAGAGAAAGGCTGTGGATGTTTTCTGTCTAGACTTCAGTAAAGCATTTGATTCTGTCTCCCACAGTATTCTCCTGGAGAAGTTGGCAGCCTATAGCTTTGGACAGGTGCACTGTCCTCTGGGTAAAAAAAGACTGCCTGGATATCTGGGCCCCGAGCGTGGTGGTGAGTGGAGAGTTACATCCAGTTGGCAGCTGGTCACTAGTGGTGCTCCCCAGGGATCAGTTTGGGGCCAGTCCTGTTCAATATCTTTATGGATGACTTGGATGAGGGGATTGAGTGCACCCTCAGTCTGTTTGAAGATGACGCCAAGTTGGGTGGGAGTGTTCATGTGCTGGGGGTACAAAGACTCTGCAGAGAGACCTTGACAGACTGGATCAATGGGCTGAGGACAAACTGCGTAAGTTTCAACAGGGTGAAGTGCCAGGTCCTGCAGTTGAGTTATAACAACCCTGGTCTCCTCTACAGTCGTGGGGAAAAGTGGATGTAAAGATGTCTGGAAGAAAGCGACTTGGGGGTGCTGGTCAACAGCCAGCTAGCTGAACATGAGCCAGCAGTGTGCCCAGATGGCCAAGAAGGCCAGTGGCATCCTGACTTGCGTCAGCAATATTGTGGCCAGCAGGACCAGGGAAGTGATCTTCCCACTGTGCTCAGCACTTGAGAGGCCGCACCTGCAATCCTGTGTTCAGTTTTGGGCCCCTTGCTGCAAGGAGGACATTGAGGTGCTGGAGCAGGTCCAGAGAAGAACAATGAGGCTGGTGAAGGATCTGGAGCACAAGTCCTGTGAGGAGTGGCTGAGGGAGCTGGGGTTGTTTATCCTGTAGAAAAGGAGGCTGTTTATCCTGTAGAAAATGAGGTGGGACCTCATTGCTCTCTAGAATTACTCAGGAGGAGGTTGCAGTGCGGTGGGTGTTGTCCTGCCATATCTCAAGTGAAAGGACAAGAGGAAACAGCCTTAAGTTGTACCAGGGAAAGTTCGGATTAGATACTAGAAAAATTTTTTTTCACCGAAGAGTGCTTAGGCATTGGAATAAGTTGCCCAGGGAGGTGGTAGAGTTGCCGTTGAAAATGTTCAAGAGGTGTCTGAATATGTGGCATGTGGGGTTATGGCGTAGATTTGATTATGGTGGTGCTGAGTTGACAGTTGAACTAGACAGTCTTGAAGGTGTCTTCCCACCATGATGATTCTGTGATTCTGTAAATATGTTCTGGACGTATCTTGATCTAAAGAGAAAATTATGAAAGTTAGAATATGTGCATTGTATGTTGACTTGACCTTCCTGGGACTTGATGGATTTTTTACTCTCCCTCCCCCATTACAGTTAAACTTTTGAAAATTTTGATAGTGGAGTAAAATACTCTCAATTTTCATTGCTGTTTTTTTTTTTTTTCTTCATTTAAAGTAGCAGGAGTGATGTAATATCTGATAATGGCGAGATGGCTAATAGTCAAATACTTCAAGGAGAAACAAGGTAGGCTGCTTATTTCTCTATAGCTGTTACTAAAATAGATCCAGATAGTCCCAGTTCAAGCTTCTACTGACTTATAAACAAAAACCAGAAAACCCACACACAAACACCTTCAACAAGTTGTTTTAAAAAAATCCTGTAGTTTCTTCTATATTTGCATGTATACATTAGAAACGGGTTTTTAGTACTTTCTGGAAGGATTTACACTAAAAGATGTCAGAAAGTAAGAACAGGGTGTAGCTGCAATTGGAACAAAAGAATTTTTTGAAGCCCGAATCTCAGAAGAATGCACTGAGGCATACAAATTATAAATGTGCCTTAAAATTGCAATTTGGAAGTAGCATTGGAGCTGCATTAGATCTGCTGCTGTGTCAGTGAGGATGTGGAGGTTTTTTTGTTGCTTTTATCAAAACAAGGGAGGACAATTAGGAGATAAGAGATGAATTAAGCTTTCTGTAACACTGCTTCTAAAACTCTGTTTTCTTTTTAATACTCTGTATTTCTTTTTACAGCGGACACCCAACCTTCAAATGCCCCCTGTGTCAGGAAGCCAATTTTACGAGACAGCGCTTGCTGGATCACTGTAATAACAGACATCTTTATCAGATGGTTCCTGTGGTAAGTAGAGTTGCTTATGTATGTTTCCTAAGCTACTTTCATTATAATTATGTGGACAATTTTAAATGTGCAGTAGCTACTCTGTATCTGTAACATCACCGTGGTCTGAGAAAAACAATATACTTCATGTAGTGCATTTTTCTTGAGGAGTGACTTTCACATTGAAAACATTTCATGTCCAGCCTCCTGGTCCTAATGCATTTCTGACCTGTCTGTCTCATTTATCTTGATATGAAACAAGCTCAGTTTTTGAGCCTGGTGCTTTACTCTTCTTAATTTAGTATTTCAGATCCGTTTCTATAGAATCCCATTTGTAACATAACAGTAGGTTTCACATGAAACAATATAGTTACTTGAAGAGTAATCTAAGGTGTAATCAAAGGGTCTGAAGGAAAAAAATCTGTTTGGTTTTCTACTTGATCAGCTCAATTGTGTGAAAATTCTCCCAAACAGTAAGTAGGATGCAGTAATCACTTTCTAAATTGACTGAATGCCAGATGGGCATCATGATCTCCTATTCTGAAGAGAAACACTTTAGAAATCCAGCAAGTTAAAATGTAGGTTTTGAATGTTGCATAGTTGAGGAAAAGCACTCTGAGAACTGTGATTTGTTGTTAACATCTCTACTGTATTTTGGTAGTGGATGAGTAATAAAACTAGTTATTCTTGTAGAGCATGTCTTTAATGCATTCTGTATTACCAATAACACCTTTTTTTTTTTTATTGTCTCTTTCCCCTTCCCCTCCCCCTCCCAATACAGATCTGTCCTATTTGTGTATCTCTTCCTTGGGCAGATACTAACCAGGTTACTAGAAATCTTGTTGGCCATCTAAATCTAAGACACCGGTTTGATTACGGAGAATTTGTGGTAAGCTTTTTTGTCCTTGATGTGTGGGGGAATAAACAGTAACTTTTTTTTTCTATAAATAAAAATGCCAAATAAAAAATTTGTACCAAACTTGTGCTCTGGACATGCTATGTTCCTGCTCTGTGTGGAACTCAGAAGTAGACCTGTCTGTTCTTAAACTTTCTGTTATCAACATGAAGTGCTACTGGGAATAGTTAAAATGCCCCAAACTGCCTTAAACCTTTAGCATAGTATTCTCAATCCGGACTTTTACTGTGTTTATTAGAACAGTTGATTACTGCTGCTTCTAGGGGAAGTAAAATAGATGCTACTCTGTTTTGTTGACATTATTGACCTTTTATGGCAGAAATTGCTAAATCATAAAAGTGTAGCTTGACTAGCTGATACTGCTGCTACAGCCTCTCTTCCGGTATGTTGTGAGAGAGACTGAAAAAGGTGTGTCATTAAGTTGGTGTTTACGTTGCCTCCTTTCACACTGGCTTTGAGTAAATGATCTTGGAGTAGATGCAGAACTACATACACAGATGTAGTCAGTGGGTGGTTCGTAAGTCAAGCTGACCTATTGGTTCTGCATGTGGGTTCAGAGAGCTGGAGAGTTTGAGTTGTAGTTTCTGTAGAGTTTGACAGGCTTTGCGCCTTAAGCTTTGTGTGAGACAGGCATAGTATTTGAGGCAGAAGCAGCCTCAATGGTTCAAGATGGCGAAGATGATGTGTATTGTTCTCTGAGTTAAGTGATCGATGGTAAAGGCATGAAGAGCTAGGAGTTTGATACAGGCATTTGGGCTCTTCACCATGAGTCCGTCTTGCATGTTTGATGATGTAAAACTGGTGGCAGGAATTCTGATTTGGGGAAACTGTCAGGATCGCACTAAAAAGATGTATTACTCTGGCATATGAAGAACCTGGAAGATAGGTTTGCAAAAGTAGCAGGATTAACCCCACATCTTTTGTGATGTGTGTTTGCTTTCTCATTTCAAGCAGTATATTCTCAACAATCTATGATTACTGTTGACTGGTGATCACATTTTGTTTTCATTAATGGAGAATGTTATGGCTGGTTAGAAGCCCTTTTATAAAAACTGCATGACACAGTCAGCTTTCCTGAGCTGGCTGTTCCATGATGGAGTTGAGCCAGGGAGAGAAGATGGACCCTTCTGCTTAATGAGCCTTGTCCCACTCATCTAATTCTTCTCCTCTCTCAAGTGCCTCTTGGTATTTGGTTCAATAAAAGATACTGTGCAACAGAAACAATCATCTAGTACACATAAAGATGAAGAGTCTTCATCTAGGTGCCAATTCCTATGTAAAAATGTGGAAGAGGAATTATTAAACTAATGATTGTGGTACATCTTGAGTATTTGTCCATTTTGATGATGTTTTCATTTTGTTTAGAATCTTCAGCTTGATGAAGAAGCCCAGTACCAAAATGCAGTTCAGGAATCCTGTCATGTGAACTTTTAAAGCAGAGCCCCTTCCATCTTACTGATTATCTGCGAGAAAAATTACTTCTGTTGGTGATCTGAAGTGTGTATTAATAAAAATGGTATTCAGTAACTACTTTTCGAGCTAAACCTTTTTCCACACTCACAAGGACTTCTGATAAATGATTTTGCTGAAACTCGAGCTTGATATCTTTACCAAGATCTGTCCCTGTGGAATTAGGGACCTTTTTGGAACTTCTCACTGTTGTCTTGGTTTTCTCTAACCTTTACTACTCTGTTAATTACATGGTTTCTATGATTAATGTAGGATATTTTAATTTACCAAAAACAACTTCAGAAAGACATCAAGGATGCTCTGTTGCACTGTTGAGTTTGAGTTCAGCTGTCTTCTAAGGTATCTGTGAGATAATAATTTATTTATTTTCTTTTCCTGCCAAGGACAAATTTTATTTCATGTTGTGATTAATTTTTTACTGTTGCTATGTGACTGAAAATAACAACAGATTAAAAAAATGAATATATTTCTTTCCTATAGATCAACAATGCAGAGCAGGGCTTCTTTCACCTTTCATTGAGAAAGAATGATGCCATTGCCTATGAATAATTACATCTATTTTTTCCACTTTGGGAGCATAACTGAAATAGAATGCTTGCTTACTAATGTGATGAGTGTGGAGTATTCCTAATACTCCCAACTGCTAAGGAAGATGACATACTTTCTGAGCGATTTTGATGACATAATTTCTGAGCAAAGATGACATGCAAAAGTTATACTCTTTCGGCCTCTGACTGTGATCAGATAGTTTTTCATTTTGTTGGAGCTTTTAAAGAACTCCTGTTGTTGCATTTGGAATTGAATTTTTGGTCTGCCCTGTCTTTCATGGAAGGCTGTGTAGCTAAATAACTAACTGGGTTCATACCTACCAACACTCAGAAACTAACTTGTTTATTTTGGTAAAGTTGTTTAAAACTTGTACATCTCCTGCATCCAAAGGCTTGAAAAAACAGTTGAAAAGACTTGCTCTAAAATAGTTACCAACATAGTTTAAGAGTTCCTATTTTAAATTTCCACATTCCCAGCAAGACCATTGTTAAAATCGGAGAAAATAGAGCAATAATGCAATTTTGAATTTAAATGGAAAATCGATTTGTAAAAGAGTTTTAAGATCTTTTGTTTAATACTAAAGGGGAGGAGGGGAATGAAGGCTGCACAACGTATATTGTGGAGGTATAAGCAGAGACTGTTCTGAACATACACCATTTAGGTATAGGACTCTTCATCCTGTGTTGCCATCACCTATTGTCAAGCTATTGTTCTGAGTGTTGCATATGTGGTGAAAAACATCCCCAGTAATTTTCTTAGTCTAGTTAGTGATTTATGTGTAGTAATCAGTTGTGCAGCCGAAGTACAATCTGTTTCTTATGCCCTGCCTCCTATTTTGGGCTCCAAACAGAGGTTTTGATTATTCTTTAAGTGCTGGGATATTTCATGTTCCAAAAACTGGTAATGTTGAAATGCCTTATTCTGCAATGTAATGGGTTTTAGAACTGAATCTTAGTTCTACTTTATTGAGTGTTGGAACTAAACCACTATACATTGTGACTTGACTTTTCTAGCTTTACATTTTTAAGAGTGTAAAACATTCCTGAAGGCATTGCTGGCTAAAATACAGAGAAAGTTGTCCATTTCAGAAACTTTTTATAACAAACTAAAATTTCTTGCATTTTGTTACTCTCTTACTGCAGTATTTTGACAGCAGACCACACTTTGATCTTGTATTCCAACTTCCTATTTTCCCCCATACTCTTGTTTGTGTATTCTCACGTGTCTGTCAGCTCTAGTGCTTGTGTGACCACTTGAAGTGGTTCACTGATCCAACAGCAAAGATTATTTAGACTTTTACTTTTTCTTTTGCTCTGTAAAGCCAACTATGAGACAGTGCCTGTTAGATAGAAATGAAGTTCAAGGTAGCCTGATGCTAAAGTTTTACCTTTTTTGAAGTAAAAATACATACTGTGGTGATTTATTACTGCATACATTTCCTAAGGAGTTTAACAGTTACATATAAGTTTAGTTAACGTTTTTAGTTTCGATAAATATTTATATGATCTGGCAATAAATGCCTACAGCCAATACAGATTCTGAATGCCTCATGGACACTGGAACTAGTTATTTCTACTACTTGAACATATCTTGAGAATTGCAAATGTTTTAAATCTGTTTTAAAACTCTGGGAAGCAATTTTTTTATAGCAATAATTAGTTGTCACTTGATGAGTACTTGCTGAGCATTTTAGTCATGTTTAAATGTTGAGAGACTTAAATACACATTTTAAAGCAACAAATGTGTATTAATGCAATATGAAGAAAAACTCTTGCAAAACGTTTATCCTCTTTATTTAAAATCTGTATTGGCAGGCGCAGCCTTGCTTAAGATTTTGTACTTTTAATATGAAGAGATTGCATCAAATACATTCACTAGGTAAGCGTTTAATGAAAATTAAACTATTTAAATATGTTGCTACTGGTCATGATCTTTCTCACTGAAACTCAGACATGCACAAAAAGCTGTGTATTTGTGATGGGTGATGCTCAAAATATGCGATCTTTACTAGAAGATTGCTGTTAAACAATGTTTTCATGTTCACGTTGCATTATGTATGGTTTCAATATGTTATTATGTTTGAATTGTACCTTCTGTTTTTTCTCCTATTAAAGTATTTTATTTTCTGTTTGTCTTTTTGTTGCATAATAAAGATGATCAGTTCCCTTGGTGCTACTTCTTCCTTTTCAGCTGCTTTTTCAAACTTAAATATGTGGTCAGTTGTATGCTTTCACAGTGTGAATTATTAGAATGACGTGTGTCTCCTGGAACTGATGAGTTGTGACTCATCATCCATCTGTGAGCTGACAAGTTACCATATATCTTAGGTATTTCCAGAAAGCAGAAAAGAAGATAAGTTGGCCAAAATTTACTTTTTGCTTCTTTTCTCCCTTCCATGTTTGTATCTTGCTGTCTCATGTCATGTTAATAGAGAAATAACAAGAAATAGCAAAAGGAGAGGGAATGAGGTATGTAGCACTCAGGACCATTAGTAAACCTTGTTATTTAAAGATAGATTTACTGAGATGAGTTAATGCTTTTCTGAGGAGAGAGTTGTCAGTAAGTTTGGGCTGGTTGCAAGGTGACAGCTAGATGATTTATCCTTCTGCCCTGTGTTTTTGAGCTGAAAAACCCTTTGGTTACTTCTTGTGCTTTTACATTCTAAGGACATGCAGATGCGAATAGAGTTATGAAATTGATTTAATGTGTTATTTTGAATGACAGAAGTGTAACAAAATTACATAAATTTCCTTTTTGTTAGTTTATTCTTTCCCCATAGAATCTAACTTTGTGATCTCTAAGTGAACCACTCTATTTCCAGTATCTGTTTATAAGCCCTTTGTTAGAGATTTCATTTTATTTTACTGCAGCAATTTGTATTTCATTACTTAGAATGCACTCCATGTGTTTAGTTCTCATTGGCAGTATCTGAATTATAGGATACTTGAGCTCTGTAAAACTGCCCTTTGTCCTGCTCCAATCTTAAGCCAGGGCTTTATTCCCAGGCAAAGAGGGGGACTCTTGTGCACCCAGGTAATCTTCTGACAGGTAGTCAGGGCTAGAAGGCTTTCTGTATTTGGGAAGCATTCCTCGGTCCCTCTTTTTAGATTTGGCTTTTCAGTATGGTGAGATTTGCACACGAGTGTCTGTGAGGACTCTGCTATGAAAGAGTCTGGATAGTGTATTTTTTATATCCTTTGTTTTATGCAGAAACAGACACCGATTCATGGACACTGTTAAGAGAAGAGATGTGCACATTGCCGTGTCTGGTGAACACTGTGCCATTTGTGAAATGACTGCAGAACCTGGCAGCCGAGGTTGGTTTACTGCAGGCAAGAAGAGCTACAAGAATATCTGATAAAAACATCTTCAGGTTTCTTCTACAACTGGAGAAACTAGCAATGAATGGGCACAAAAACTACTTGGTCTGTTCTCCATGAAGTGTACATTTGCTTTAGAGATCAGCTTTGTGTCCTGTTGTGGCTGTATTTGAAAACATGTAAGAGTCAAGATTATGGCTGCCTGCAATGAGAAGGCTTTTCAGTAGTGTTAAAACTGCCCCTTCCTAGTGATTAACCAGACTCTTACTAGGGTCAAAGCATGGACTTTCTTCTTTCATGAATAAAGTAGGTCTGTCCTGTTTCTTATATTTCTCAAACTCCATGTCTGCTTTGGGAAGGACCAGTTTTCACCTCTTGATTTTCCAGCTCTAACCAGCCTTATTCTGTGTGTAACATTTTCCCCCCCTAGTCATGTATCTCTCTTTTTTTGGACATGATAGGGAAAGAGCTAGGAAAGTGAATTTTATGTTTATTCCTCCACCATTCTCCAAACTGTTAGGAAATCGCATGGGGGAAGTCATCACTGCCACGTGCATTCTATGGAAAGCACTTTAAATTTGTGCCTTAAGTACTCCATATACATTTAGGGTTCATTCCTCAACTCTGTGAAACTGCAGGCTATTTCCCAGGGCTTAGAAACAGAATACTGTTTTTATGGGAATGCCTAGTCACTGGGAAAAGTGCTCCTCGCTATTACTTTACATTCTTTCTTTACTGTTTTGTTTCTGTCTCTTTTTTCATTGCATGGTTCATGTTGAAAAGGATCATCCAGTTCCAGCCCCCTGCCATGGGCAGGGACACCTTCCACTAGACCAGGTTGCCCAGAGTTGCATCCAACTTGGCCTTGAACACTTGTAGGGATGGGGCATCCACAGCTTCGTTGGGCAGCTTGTTCCTGTGTCTCACCACCTGTTTTCCTCTCTGTGCATTTCCCTACAGCAGTTCTCCTAAATTTACACTGTGTGTTTCCCTCCCACTCCCTTTTCTGTCTTTTAAAGCAGTCAGCAATTAAATCGCTTACTTGGATACTAATTATTGTTTCATATTCTGTATATTTATAAGCTACTCTGGCTGTGACCTTTATACGGGACTGGTGTGGGCCTCAGGGGTAAATACAGTAACTAAGAAGCTTAGCACCAATAATTTCCAGAGTTCTCCAGACATGTGTACTTCTATGGCTGGAGGAGTTTATATTTCTCAGAATGTGTTTGCACTTGGAAAGAATCTGGAAGTCTTACCAGACAGATTTTATTGCTTTTAAGTACATTTTAAAGCATTTAGTTTGTTGTTTTCTTTAGGGGGAGGATCTGTTTTTGGGTTGAAGAGATTAGGATGAGGCTTAAAATTAAAAATATCTCACGAAGACCACTTCTTTAATGATAACAGCACTTTCTTTTCAGAAAACCTTGCATTAGATTCTCTTTTTTTGCAGGTATGGACAGAAGAGTGTGGAATGGTTTTTCTCCAGGTTAACTGCCATGGCCCCAGTGCTATAGAGGGTGAGATTCAGGTGCCACTGCAGTTGTGAGACTGATCAAACTCGAGTATTTTCTTTCATGAATTTTCCTTCTTTCATAATTCAAACCACAAGAGGGCACTGAATATTCTTGCAAACTCTAAAAAAGTATTTAAGGGTGATAATTCACTAAGTAGTTGTACTCCGAGACACTATTAAATATGGGATTTTTATCCAGATGTTTAAGAAATCTTTTATGGTTTTTTGGGGGGTTAAGAGACTGGCTGGGCTCATTCCAATCTGGAGAAAGAGAATATTTCTAACTTTAGAACTTCAGACTTACACATTTACTTCTGTGCTTTATATTCTGTGGCAAGTAAACAGTGTTCCTGCAGGACTCCATGCTGGGAAGGACGGAGTGCTCCCCAGTTCTCGAGTGAACATAAAAGGTTACACGTTCGTGCATTTAGTTGCTAGACCTTTCCTTCCCCAAGGGCGTTTTCCAGAGGTCTTTAAAACTTAAGACGCTGTAGTGCAGACGGGAGTCACACGGGGGCAGCTGAGGACTGATGGATTCTGTGAGAGCTGCAACGGGGGTAGTGCTGATTTTTGAGTTCTTGCTTTCGGAAACTGCACACAGGTCTTCGCCCTCGCTAATTCCATCTGCCGCGCTGGTGAGGTCCACCCGGTGCCCAGTACAGGTATCTCTTCACGATGGTTTGGGGTTGTTACAGTCCTCGGGTATGAAGTGAGGAATTCTCCCAGCTAAGGCTTATCTCCGTCGTCTGAGAAAGAGCTAAGTATCCCTAGAGTATGTTTCTGCAGTGGCATGATACTTAGTGGCCAGCTACAGCCACTTAGGTAGCCGCCCGTCAGTGACAGCTTATTTTCACACTGTAATCTGATTCATATTTACTCTGAAATACGTCTCTGTAAAAACATGTCAGACGTGATTCAGATCCCTGTGAGAGGGAGAGAGGTGTAATCCTGTATGACTAGTTATTTAATTTATGAGATATTGTTTTCTCACGCACACACACAAAATAATGATTAAAGTATGTCTGAAGTGGCAGTGGGGAGAATGGTATGCAATGTTATACCCAAGCTTCGGCTGTTTGCTTTTCAACCTTGCTTTTTAATTTAGCTGTAGCTAAGCAATGTGAAGAAACGGAAGGTCTGCTTAATTTTTTTTAATAAACTCTCAGTCAAAGCAAACCTGTCTTATTTGCTCCTCTGCAAGTAGATGGAACACTTGTTTTGATATCCGGTGTAATTTTCACTTTCTTGCGTTATATCCCACGTGACACTTACTAGGTTTGTAAACACTGGAGTTTCCTAACTTGAAATATTTGGGTGTTCAACTTGAAGCATTTTGGATTTGATTGAGGGTCTTTTATCTTATCTTCATTGGTGCTTTTGCCTCATCAGCCAAGGAGATACTATTGCGGTGTTATCTTGGTTTGGGAGATAACTGAAAAAGTGAAACTAATTTGTGCAAGATAATGCAGGAAGCTTGAGACAGGGCAAGGACAATCCCCTATCTGAGAGTATGAGCCCATCTGAATATCCTCATACTCTTTCACATTTGGTCTATATGCACTTCTGAGTGGGATATGTAATACAGCACTTTTCATATTATGTAATGAATTCATATCCCTTGAAGCTGACACTGAATTTTGTAATCAGACAGGTTCCACCAAAATGTCAATGAGCAACCATGAATCACCCTTGGTTGCTGAGCAGTATACAGATAGTACAGTTATCAAAGCATTTGTGCTGACTTACAGAAGATTAGTAAAACTATTCAAATATGAAACTACCTACCAAAAATTCTAGAAAATCACTGTACGTATAGAACTAATTTTAATTGGGTTTATGGTTCCATGTAGTTAGCTAGTATTGTGTTTTGAAATTAAGTTCTTTTGGCTTTCAAAAGAGCATTCTTGCCCTCCTATACTTCATTCATTTTTCCCAGTCTCTCTGCCCTCATTACTGCCTCTTCCCAGATTATTACCCACAGATGTAGCTTTACGAAGAAGAGTAAAACAGGTGACGTTTGCTGGCTCTGTTGGATGATGCCAGATTAATGTTCTTCTGCAGCAAGGCAGAGGGAAAGCACTACAGTATCTTTATTACCTGTGCTGTGGTAGTACCCCACTGGCAGCAGTGCTACTAGGAAGGCATGGAGAGACGATACCTGTCCAGGAGAATGTGCAGTCTGCTCTGTGGTGCTCCCCATCTGTCTGGTGCTCGCAAAGTGAACTCAGCAGGAGATCCAAGTGGTCACTGCAGTGCATCTGCAGCAAGCACCACAACACATTCTGATATCTCTCCTTTTCATCGTCTCTACTAGCAGCATGTGAGCCTATGGAAAAAGAAATCTAATTGACTGGCAAAAGCTCAGATTTTGCAGGTGTCTCTTACAGTTACTCAGGGCTCATTAGATAGTTTAGCACCCATAAAAAATGTGAAATATGTTTAAGGCAAAGAATTGCAAGAAAGAAAAAAGCAATCGACCAGTTAAAGACCTGCTCCTTCTCATTTGCGTTTAATGTTTTTATTTTTCTTCAAACTCAGAGCTTGCAATTAGGATACTGGTGGAGTCTGCCTACAGATCAAAATGTTATTTGAAATAACATGCTTGAATTCCACAGGTCCCTGACTGTATCAAGAAAGCACATGCATTACTTTTGGCTGTATGTTAAGGAAAGTTATATGTTAAGGAAACTTCCCAGTCTCCTAGTCTGACCATTTGTGAGACTCTCTGGCAGTCAATCTGCATTTCAGTCTGCAGCTTGCAAGCTGAGCTACCTGGGCCGGATGTTTTCCTCAACATATATGCCCTCTGCAATAAAGACATAATCTAAGACCACCATTCTTTTTGTTCATCTGAAAATTAGCACTATCCAAATAACTTGCACTCCCCTTTATTAATTCATCTCAGTAATACTCAGTTATTTCTGACTATGAACCTGTCTCAGAAGTATGATATGACTGTTTTCATCTTCTAAGAAAAATGCAAGGAATCATGTAGGAAAACCCCTACGGAAAATAAAGGGTAAGAATATTGCCTGAACACAGACAGCCAGTCAGTGATAAAGCAAAAGGTTTGTCATTGTAGAGAACAGGATAACAAAAGTAGATAAGGTCTGTTGAAAAGATCTTCTGTGATTCGATAGAAATAAAACTTCCTGAAGACTGCACATCTATTTATTACTTTCTCCTCAACATGTAATAAAAAAACCCATTTAGCTGCTTCACTGAAATTTCTGCCAAGAGCTTCTATCTTAAAAGTCCTAATGTTCCATTGTTAACATGTTGTTTATTTTTCCATTGCATCTTGTTTTATTATACCAACCAGATGACTGTTTGAGGTGTCAAAACTCTGAGTTTACTTAATGAAAAGGAGGTGTGAGTTGGAGGAAAAATGGGTATATGGATGTATTTTACAATGCAGGGTTGCCACATAACTTTCCTACCTTCTCTGTTTGTTGCCAGTATATGCCAATTCAAACAACACCTCTTTTCATCAGCTAACTCACTTTTTAGCCAGTCCTGAGAGTGGCAATGGTCATGACACTGAGGTTCATACAGCCCTTCATCCCTCTATCTACCACTGACAAGAGGTTGGTCTGAGGTCTCAATAATGGTTGATGCATCTTAGAAGTGGAGAAGAGGGAACAGAAAACAATTGTGTTGATTATTTGTGTCTAAAGAGGATCAAAGCAGTAGAAAAGCAGAGTTTTAGGCTTTCTTCTAACACCAAGTAGCAAGGCCAAAATTTTTCCATTTCTTTTGAGTTCATCATCTCAGGAAAACCCTTTTAAGGTACTATAATCAAGGAATACTGGAAGCAGCTGCATTAATATTTTAGTTTTGATCAGGACTGTATTTTTTCAGCAAGTGTTATCATCATGTTTTTTCATGGTTATCCTACCATGCTTTATTTTGCATCACAGAGCAGTTTTGGGGTGTCCAAATTAAATTCCTTTGTTTTGAAAATAAGCCAGAATATGTTCTGCAGATTCCTGCCTAATGCAGTCCAGTTGTCCTCACTGATGTCCCGTCCTTGGGATCAAATCGGAGCTAGACCAAAGTAGAGCCCTTTGAGATGTGTACAGCATAGATGCCAGGTTCTTGCCACCACATGTTTCAGTCTATGAATCTGTTCCAGTTGGTTTGAAATACCCGGTAGTGTGGACATCGCCAACCTAGAAAGCCTCCCAAAGAACAGCTACCATCCTCTCTCAGTAGCTGGAGATGACAGCATGCAGAATTCAAGGACCACTGAACTCGTAGAAGAAATCTTGACAAAAGAGCATTTCAACCTACAGAGCATCACTGATTTGAGAGCAGTTGACGACACCGATACTGGTGAGTAGAGGATTACAATATTTAGCTACTTTGGTAGAAAAAGACCCTAACATTATAAGAACAACAATTTCTGCAACTGCTACTTCTCAATGCATCAGCAATGAAGTAAGTATGGATCTGAGTAGCTAGAAATGGCTTAGGTGTCCTCATTACTCTTTCTTTCTTTTTTGTTACCTCTGATACTTAAAATGTTGTGCCAAATGTTATTAATTTTGATATAATAATTTGATAGTCTGTGTTTACAATACAAAATCTAAATTTAAATTTCGTGATGGTCTGTCCAAGCAGTTGGTCTGGGAAAACAAAAGGTTATCAAAGCCTGATCATACAGTTACCACAAGTACGTGCAATTTAAGCGTGAGAAGAAACAATGACAACTTCAGCACTCACTGACAGGTAGGAAGTAGAAGAGGTGATTGGAGTTGGAAGAAACACCCAAGAGCCACAGACAGTGATGAGTGGTGATAGTGCAGTGGTACTGACATTTTAAATACTAATTTGCATGGAATCTTTAAATGATCCAGAAGGATACCATGATTTGAGGTAGTGACAAATACAGTGTCTCACATCTACCAACAGTAGAAAAAGAATTGCATTTTCCAAAAGCAGGATACTGAAATTATATTGCTGACAGATTTTTTTTTTTATGTACACACACTTCTCATTTTCACTTTGGTCAAAAAATGCATAATTATTAATGCATTAATGGCTTGCTTGCCAAGAGTCTTGCTAGCTTTCTGTTGTTCAAAAGGTTTTAGTGCCAGGTTTATTCACTGAATCATAGGATGACTGAGGTGGGAAGGCACCTCTGGAGATTGCCTAGTCCAGTTCCCCTGCAGCACCCCTCTAGGGTCATGTGCATCACTCAAGTCTGTCTGATTGGGTTTTGATTGTCTCAAGGATGGAGACTCCACAACTTCTCTGGACAACTTGTTCCAGTGCTTAAACCCCCCTGGAATAAAAGCCAAATTATTTCTTAAAAGTTCTTAAATTTAGATGGAATTTTCTGTATTTCCTAAAGTGTGCCCGTTTCCCCTGTATTTCGATTTTCCTTGTTTCCATTTCATTCTGTATTTCAGGTTGTGTCCAATCCTTTTTCTCACAGCAGTAATAAAGTTAAGATGGACTTCGCTTACTTGACAAGAAAAAGGTAGTTAATTGTTGTTGGGAGGACAAAGGTTTTGATTTATGACACTTACTGCCTTAAATACCAAGTTGGTCTAAAATTCTGTCCATGCAAATGCTGACTAGAGAACAACATGAACTTGTTTTCTATGTCCGTGCTTCTAACTTGGCTTCTTCTTCAGGTGGTCTGGAGTCTGGTAAGAAAACAAAGAATATACATATTCTTTATACGATTGAGTAAGTAACGTAGCTTAAGATGAGTTTGAGAGGAAAACTATTAAGTATGTTGATTTTGCAGTATAAGAATTCTGTTATTATCTGCATTTGAGAGAGAGAAGATTTCTGTTTCCTGGGGGAAAGTGTTACTCTCTTTCATAGACCTGGCTATACACAGAAAGAGCTTATCTTGTGTTCCCTGTCTGAGCAAGTTGTCCACTAGTACTCAAAGTGCCATTACCAGAATAACAAGTCTGGGGTTAGAAACAAAATAAGTACAGAAATGTATTTCACTACTCCATATTTAAATGGATTTTTTTTTTTTCTCTGTAACACAATATATGTGGTATTGAAAGTGATGCCTTTCTAGCCACTGGATATACTTGGAAATGACTGCTCCCTGTTCCTCCAATCCAGCTGAAATATTTAAGGTCAAAAAGTAACAGCTGAGACTTTTGTATGTCCTGTCTTTTGTAGTGAAATATAGCATTTTGGTCATGTTGGGATGCTTTGTTGTAGAGGTCAGGAATTTTTGGTGATGCACAATATAATTAGTTTGGAGAACAGAGGTTGTTGAAAGTTTGTTCCAGCTGTTCGTAATGTCAGGGTAATCTACAGTGTAAGGTATTACTTTTTGTGACATGATTTAAGTGCAATAACATTATCTGAGTTATGCAACTTAACTATTTGATTCAGTGAATCCACCTCCTGTATCTCACTGTGGCAGCCTTGTATTCTTCCTCTCCACTAGCACATGCTCAGACATCTCCCTAAGTCAAGAGCTCAACCTCACACTCCCAACTTTCCCATAGTCCTCCTGTATCCCCCACTACCCCAATCCCACACATCTATTTCCATTACCTGTTCCTCTTCCCCAACCTTTTGGAAACTCAAATCTCAGCCTTGTTTAGATTCCACTGCAGGCTGTGTTAAAGCCTGTAGTAGGTGATGCAGAGTGCTACTAGCAAGTTATCTCACATCAGACTGACTCCTAATAACCAGGTCTTGTGTGAGAGGGGCTTCTGATCACTAGGGCTAATTATTACATTTCCATATATCCTATGACCAGGAAAAGCTTATTTTATATTTCTGGATGCCAATACTAAAATTACATAGCCTGAAGAAAACAGTGCTAAGTTAGGGTGTCTCATCCAAAGCAGCTGAATATATTCCATCTGAGGTTTATGGTAAGACAGGGAAATTTTCATCAAATGATTTATCACATCCTTGAATAGATTTCCAAGCAAGGTGAGGTGGATCAACTTATAGAGATGCCAGGGCATCATGGTGGTGCCATAGGTACTCTAGGAACACAAACATTACCCATTTGTTTCTCCAGTGATTACTGCATGAGTCTACTTACCTAATTTTTACATGACTTCAATAGGTGAGATGATTCCCACCTGTCCAAGATGCACTTGAATTATTTGCCAGTAAATATGCTTAAAAGCCAGGGTATGACCAACCATTGCTGTACCTTAATTCACACAAACCACGTTGTCCATGTCCAAAGTTAGGAACTGATATTAAAAATGTTCAGAAAATTGCGTGAGTGAATAAATTAGATTCCTGTTTGGTACACCTCAGCTTACACAACCTTCCTCTGTATGTGACTGTGAACTGTGAATTTGTTGTGTACTTACAGTACTTCCACAGACTTCATCACACAGTTTGTCAGGCTGGTATTGAGACCGAAGTCATTGCCACAGAAACAAATAATACTTGTATGCAGAGATACTCCCTTTGAAACAGACTGTTTTGGTGTTGAGATTCGCAGGACTAAAGACCTAGGTTTGTTGGGAACGAAGTGGAAAGGAGTGATGGAAGGGATTCCTTCAGTATAAAACATTTGGTGGCAGTTCTCAGACACCGAGGACCAGCCTGGATTTCGCTGAGTTGCTGAATTTGGCATTGTTCAGTCATGGACTCACTTTTTGATTTGTGCACCAAAGTACCACTGTACTTAGCTACATTGATTTCAGTTTGTGAGCTTTTGCTGCTGCTAGAGGAACTTTTCCAGGAGTTAGCCAGTTTGTACCTTTGGCACAGTTATACTTTCTGATGAGTAAATGTGAGTGCACTGTAGTTTATAGTTATTGAAACTGTAGAGACATGTTACTCCCCATTAATGGTTACAGTTCAAAATGGGTGTTGCATACTTTGCCCATGTACTTTCAGCTTGTTTTACAAGCTGCACCTTCATTTCAAAACTTGAGTATGTGGATACTGTCACACAGTGATAACAAATTGTCTTATACACTGATAAAGAAATATAATGATAAATGTGGAATAAAACTTCAACATGTAGGGGGAGCCTATTGACATCTCAAATATATGGATGATTTGTCCAAAAAAGATATCTGGGGTTATTAAACTATATTTGTATACAATTATATGGGGGTTTTATATGGTGGGTTTTTTTTTTTTTTTTCCCCCTGATGTCCCCTTCAGGAAGGGGAGTTAACCTGAATGATAACTCTGAATAGTTAACTCTGAAATGTGAGATCAAAATCAATCCTTCAGCATTTTCATCTGCAGAATTCTGGAACCAGTTTTTCAATGGACTCGATCAATTTTCCACAATGATACTGGGCTTTTAAGAGTCACCTATCTTAAAATCTACCAAATTTTAGAACCACTCAAAAATGCAAACTGCAGATACAGGGCTGTTTCAGGAGAAATTCAGCCAGGAAAAAGATTCTACTCAATGTTTTCTGTAATCAACCCTTCAAGGTCAAAATCCTGCCTTTAGACTAAGCAAGGATATATGTGGGTGGTACTTTTCATTAAAAAAATTAAGAACTTGAATTAAAAACTTTACCTATTTATATAACAGATATTAAGGGTTTGATTGTGCCAGCTGATACCAGGAAGGAATTATCTCTCTTAAAAACCTATAAACTCTACTCTGTACTTCGTTTTGGCAAAAAAAAGGTTTTCCCCTCTAAGGCAATGAGAATAAATTTTTAAAATCTGACAAAAACTGCAAAGGAACAGTTTGAGTTAATTTTACTTCAAGTGAATCAAAATCATAAAATGAGATTTCAAACTTTTGTATTTACAATATTTTTTCTGCCATTTTCTGAAGTTTTTACAAGACAGTAATTTGAGATTAAAAATTAATCTCTCATTACAGAGCTAAAATAGGGCATTCTGACAATTTCAAAGCTCTCTTTCTAAATCTTGAAATTTTATGGAAGGTAGGGATTTTTTTTGTATTTGGTTAAACTTTTTTATATGAATGCCATTAGTTTAAAGGCTCACAATTTATTACCCTCAAAATTGTTCCCATCATTATGTGTCAAAAGTTAGGTGTAGAAGAACATGTGCATTTGAATCTCACTTGAATATTCTGACCATACTGTTACCTTATACATCATACAGATGGTAGAAATTACCACAGTTAATATTCCTGGGAACCGCGTGGACTTGACTTTTGCCATTTTTCAGCACTCTGAACTTGTATTGGTCATTGCTTCTAATGAAGGTTGCAGATGTTTATCACAGTGGAAAAAAATAAGTCCTACCTGCAAAACTGCATGTATGAAAAATAAATTATTTATATGAAGAAAGAAACACATCTCATGCTGTTTTGCAGAACTGCTGTTATATCTTACCATTTGTCTATATCTGTAACCTATATTGTCAGGGCTTAGAATATGAAGATTTTTTTTTACCTTCAATTTTTGAACTTCTTTTCAAATATAGAAATATAAGACACCCAGTAGTGTTTGCTTAGAAAGGTTGTTCGTGATTTTACTCACTGTGTGAGAAATAGTTGTGTAGTATTACGTCGAGTGTGTCCAAGGCAGTCCAAAATGAAGTGTCTAGTCCAGTAAAAGAAAGAAGATTACATTCCATAGACATGCTATAGCAAAGAAAGTGTTCTATGTGTATCTCATTACATGTCATTATGTCTTGTTACGGTCTTTGGATTTTACATGTTGCAGAAAGAGTCTGTGAGTTGTTATTGCCTAGGTCAGTGGAGTCCAGATAGGGCACTGGACTGGGTCTAAAGTGACCTGGGCTGCCTACCCAGTCCTTCAAAGTCTTTCTGTATGATGGCAGACCACTAATTCTGTTCTTCCATTTTCAGCTTTACAATGGAAAGTTAAGCACAAGTTCCATAGGTTCTTCTCAGCTGCTGACTAGTAGCAATACTTGATTCCATAGAAACAGTAGGATCTTTTTTTTTTTTTCCCCCATTTGTGAAGGACCATTCAGTACTCCTTGAGTTGTGAGAGAAAATCTCACAGAAGCAGTACTGGGAAACTTACTTGATTACTTGATTCATACTTGTTGGGCAGCCTGAGGTGGGGAGGGCAACAAAGCTGACAAATGAGCAAATGAAGTATTCCAGTCAGATGAGGAGGCAGTGGGTCCGGTCAATCCAATACGAAGCCATGTGCTAAGTGCTGTCAGTTGAGCTTGAATCGCACCTCTAATATTGTTGAGAGAGTAACGCAAACTGCATTTCGTCATGAGCTTTTCTAATAATATCTTTTTTTCTTCCCCCTTCCAGCCTGCTCCAGAGACAACTGGTGAGTTCTGTTTAGAGATCTATTTGTACGCACAGGAGGCAGTCAACAGAACCAGCTGCTCGTAAACATCGCTAGGACAGACACAGATTTATAATTACTGTTATAGTTATTGAATTAATTTTCACACTTCATAAAGATAACAGCAAGGGCTAATGTCCTACCTCACTTGTCTTTTTATTTTTCAGAAGTAAACGTAGATGGAGGAATTGAGCGAGACATCTTTGACATCAATGAAGGTTTATCAGAATTCAATTTCTCTTTTAATTCTTTTTCGTAATTTTCATTATACTAGCCACAGATCAATACAATAACCAAAAGTTTATATTCTCTTCCCTTTAGCTTTAGGACTAGACCTTTTTGAGGGAGACATCAAACTTCATGGGGTGAGTTCAAATATAAAATATAAAATCAGAAATGTGTCATTGACTTATGTAATGTAAAGTATCACGGACATGGAAATGATAGATTTATCCTGCCTCAACTAACAATAAATGTTGTTTATGTAACAATAAACTGAAGATGTTTGGGGGTGGAATTCTACAAAATGTCATAGACAGTGAAGGAGTCAGGAGCATTTGCAGAAACATTATCCAGCATGAAATCTGTTTAGCCATTAGATCAATATTATTAACTTCTTGTTTCCTTTACTATGCTTTTAATGTTTGAGCTTTTAAGAGATTCAGCAGCACTGATCATCATCGAGACAGATTTATATATATAAAATTATTCTTTTATCTGTACAGTATTTATTTTGAGCCAATGAAATTTACTGAGCAGTGCTGCAAAACATTCATCATATAGATTGACTAAAACCAGTGGAAAAATTAGATCTG
The DNA here is from genome assembly GCA_036023395.1 of Myiotriccus ornatus. Taxonomy (NCBI): domain Eukaryota; kingdom Metazoa; phylum Chordata; class Aves; order Passeriformes; family Tyrannidae; genus Myiotriccus; species Myiotriccus ornatus. The sequence goes on from JAYRBT010000082.1 coordinate 108,440,504, forward strand.
TAGCACCACATTTTAAAGCATCTGGCCAGCATCCTTATCTCAACAATGAAAAAAAAAAAATAATTGCATTTACATCTCAAAAATAGCTAGTAGGAAACCCCAAAAGTGTCTTGTACTCTGAAGGACAATAGTGTTTTACTCTCCCTTTTGGGAGATATGCTTTGGCTGAGCATGTCAGTGGAAGCAAGGACGGCACTTGCTAAAGGCATGGAAACAAACCCTTGCATTATGAAAAATTAAAAATTTATTGATACCTGTTCAGTTTTCAATACTTTAAATCTTGATGCTTCCCATATGAGCTGAAGCTCCTATGCACATGCATCAAAAGCTCGGGTAATTACTATGGAGAAAAAGGTGGGGAAATTGGAGACACTGGTAAAAGGGAGTGAAGGGATTTCAAACCCAAACCTTAGACCTCTGAGGTTTTTTGAGTTCGTTGTTTTCCTTTATGCTTTACTTGGACTTGTAGGTTTGCTTTAGCACTATTCTAGTCCCTGATGCTAAATCACTTTTTCCTGAGGACTACTTCTTTCTTGGATGCAGGAACGAAACTCCATCATTGGTGACAACTATCGGTGGCCCCATGTTATTCCCTACGTCCTCGAGGACAGCCTGGGTACAGTATTTGCCCTTGACAATGTCTGTATATTGTGTTGATTGAAATGTTAAATACAGGTTGGTAAAGCTTCTGTGACATCCTTTCCTCTTTTAAGTCTAAAGCAGGCACTTCCCAGAGCAGGAATGGGGCTGAGTGTGCACAAACGGGGTATATAATCTTGATATTGGTGCTGGCTCTCACCTCCTTTCTTGAATTATTCTTATTCTGCCATTGCTATGGCCCAGCAGATTAATTTGGTTTTGAAAGCTTGTGTCTGAGACACGAAACTCTACTAAGCAGAAGTAAAAAGAGGGTACTGAAGATCTTTCTGAAGCCATTTACAGCATCTACAGCACTGAAGGCAAAATGGCATTCTGACAGGCAGAGTGCAATGACACATTGCTGAGTCTCCTCATGTGGGCCAGGCACACATCATAGTTTGTCTCCATCCCTTTGAATCCTCCTGCCTATGGCTGTGGATGGCAGACGTGGGCGGTGAGACAGGGAACTGAAGTTCTTACTGATACCACATAGGGAAGATTACACAGTATGGGGTCATCCCCAGTTTAAATTCAGGTCTAAGATGGGCTGAAACTATGCAAGTTTCTTAGAGGAGATAACCCAGATATAATGTGAGCAGTTCAAATCCTGGAGAAATTCTGTGAGAGATCTGTAGCCTGCCTTCTGCACTAGGTAAAAATCTGGTGTCTTCGTTTCCTATTTATTTAATACTTGCTTACATAAATCTCAAAAAAAGTATGAAAGAATTTACAAAATTAAGACCTACGCACTATCATATTTTATATACTCATCATGCTGTACTTTATACATAAGTACCTAAGAAAAATTACATGGATGTGGGGAAAAGGGCCTTTTCCCCACAAATGAGAGCAAAACAGGAGGAAGATATAGCGTCACAGCAGCCTGAGTTATGTTTCTTAGGTCCCTACTCTGGTCTTAATCTAGCAAAAAACCTGCTTATTTTGATCAAAGATAGCTGGAGCAAGACCCAACCTTAGAACTTGCCCCATACAGATAATAATACAGATCTGGTTTTGTTCAGTATTGACAAGAACACTGTTTGCTTTGCAGAAATGAATGCTAAGGGACTCATCCTCAAGGCATTTGAACAGTATCGACTGAAAACCTGTATTGACTTTAAGCCTTGGGAAGGGGAGAAGAATTACATATCTGTGTTCAAAGGAAGTGGGTAAGAGGAGCAATTCAAAATAACTTTAACTCTGTTTGCCCTCAGACTATTTTCATGGCCAATATTCACTCTAAAACTCACATATCTAATTATAATTTTGTATTTTTGTTGTCTTCGTATTCCCAGTCTTTTTTAAACTGGAAATTGTAGTATTTTCCAACACAGGTATTACCTTAGTAATAATGAACAATTATGTACTGAAACTTGGTTTTAAATACAATATTTTTATATATATTTTAAAAACAATATATTTAAGTCCTTTGAGAGGTAATTTTCTGTACATGGTAAAACATATCAGAAACAAGGCAATTATGTTCTTGACTATCTTTGGATATATGGGGTATCACTTTCAAATGGTTATTCTTAGTATACCTTAGTATGTAGGAAAAAAAATCCCAGAAGAAATGGGGTAGTTCTAACTGTGGGGCAACAAATTTGTTTGAATATAACAATGGAATTGCATTTGAACAATGTCACACCAGCATTCAGATGTAAGAGCAATATTTTTAAACACTATGCAACACTGACATATTTTACTGATGTTTCACTTTATTTACCTCCTTTGGTGAACAGTTATGCTATTTCACCTTAAATTTTGCAAAATAAGACTCCAGTAAAGAAGTCAAAATTGGCCCACCTTCTTTCCTTCTGAAACAGTCTCTGTCAAAACAGTGCAACAAGAATAAATATATTCCCCACTCTATGCTGAACCATTTCTCCTTCAGAAAAGGTGAACAGGGACAGCTTGATAGCCTGGTGAGGAAATTTGCTTTCAGAAAATAATTTCCTGATATGAGAATGCATTCATAAATGGAAAAAGGTTTTCTGATAATAAAAATGGTTCTCTTTCCCTTTGGCTTGTTCTGAGATATTTGTAGCAGATAATTGTTTCAAAATTTCTTCAGTTTCGGGCTCTTTATATTTTCTGCTATTCATGCTGTACATATGACATCGAAACTCAGCTCTAAAAGATGTATAAGTGGAGACTCGGGGAGTCTGTGCTAACGACTCCGGCTTTCTGAGCTAAATGGAAAACTCATGTAGCTGAATTTTTTAGTCCTTGTTCCCATAAAGTATGCATTAAATTTGCTAATAATTGTACCTGAAGAAGAACCACAATATTTAGCCTATGGCACGTAGGAGGCCTCTGCGCAATGTTTCATTTATATGTCTGTTAAAAATAGATGAGTCATGGTGATGAAGAAGATGAATCGTTCTAGTTGTATAGCATTTCGTGCCCTCACTGCCTGGTGTATTGCTTGCCCTGAAATGTTTCTATCACCTCAGCTGCCACATCTGCAGCAGCACTTCTTAAAAGGTTGGAATAAAACGGTGCAGTCTCCTGAAAACAACCATCCAGTTTCAGTGAGTCAGTTTGGGCTGTACAAAGAAATCAGGACTTACCCTGCATGAACTGCCTTTCATTTCACTCCATTCCTAACTTTGGATCTAGTGGAACAAGGTGTAAGCTGGGTAAACCAACCCATTTGCCCTCTGCTGTTCCTAATGTTTTTGGATTTTTTAAAATCAGCTAGGACTCTTCTAACTGCTGACAAAAGACCTCAGTTCAGAGGTACACTGCAGACAGGCACACAAAGTTCCTGGCAGCATAAAGTTTTACCACACCAAGAAAAAGTTGATAAATCATCCTTGCCTTTCTGATCTTGGCTTGCATCTATAAAACAGAGGAATGTGGGGGAACTTTGTGTCAAAAGGATTTGTAGTAGGCCATAAAGTCCTCATCTGAATTACCCTTTTGAATTCAAACTAAGTAAACCACAAAAGAAGCCAGCTGCCACTTTCCTGGGTTGACTGCCCTGCATAAAAATACGTTTGTAGTCTCTGATGTATGTACACAGTGTAACAACACTCAGTACAAAAAGCACTCTCCATGTACACATTCTTCATCCTACCATTCACCACGCCTTGGCTACTGCCTCTGCTGTGTTAACAGGTATATAGTTATAAAACTGAGTGGAGGTATGTGTAAGGTTTCTAGCACACAGCTCTCCACCCCACACTCTACCAAGGTCTATGCATCTGCAGCAGGGGTTAGACTGAGGGTCTGTTTAAAGATCCTTGCTTGACTCTAGCCTATGTGCTGAGCAAAATACCGGGGGGATTCTTGTGAATTACAGAAATGCAGGAGCATCTGATGTGGCAAGTGCCTGCAAAGCTCACAGAACAGTCTGGGAAACTGCTACGGATGTGCCGTTTCTCCTTAGTCTTCTCATGAAGAGAAGGATTCATTCAGCAGGAAAACTAGTGTGGTGTGGTAGAGTCAAGTGGTTAGCAGATCAGGGAGGATTGATGTAATCTCTACTATTTCCACATGGAAAATCAGGTATTCATGGAGCACTCCTGGGAGGCCAATTCAGCTCTTTGCCACTGTGGCACACAGCAAAGGGAATCCATGCACAAGTGGGTTGAGACAGATCCCTGGCTAGCCAGCTTGCTGCTGGTAAATCAAAGTGTCTGTGAGCTGATACTGGTGATCTGTAATACTTCGTGAAGGAAATCAGTAGCAGGAAATTAGCATAAAGTCATGTCTGAAATGAGTGGCTCCATTTCTACTGATGGCATGTGGCTGTTTACAGCCCGTCTTCCAAAAAGAGGACTGGTGGGAGTAGTCAGAGGAGGTAGTTCTCTGTGCCTCTATCCTCTGATAGCAATGCAGACAGCACTGAGTCAGTGGTGACAGAGCTCTCACACACCCGGGGAAGCTGGGACTCTCCTCCTGAAGACACTGCTAACAAGGGTTTCCAGGTGCCCGTTGATCTGGAGTGCCCTGTCCCGCTTGCCTAAGTTTTATTCTCAGTGCAGGGTGATGCAGAGCGTGTATTTACTCCCTCTGTGGCTGTAGAATGCTGGTGTTGTAGGCATTTGGCAGTCTGAGGGCAAGGGGAAGCTGCATCCACCATCGTTTGGATGTTAGTTTTGCCAGGTGTCCTGGATATGCCCTGTGGCCTGCTGTGCTCTGTGCGGCAGCTGTGAAGCCAGAGGTGGCTTTGATACAAGGTAGACCCAGACCTGTGATGGACTTCTCGTAGTTCTGCATAACACAAGAAAAAGCTGCATAATCACTATGAGGCCTTGTTCAGGGGAAGTCCTTGAAATTATGGATGCTACATGTGCTCCTTCCCAGGTCTCATGTTGTGATTTTAATGAGTAATCAATAGCCAAGGCCTGTGTTGCTCTGTGGAAAAAGAAATACTGGGGAACATGTGGCAGTAATAAATTACAGAGTTCAAAAGTGCATGGTGTGCTTATATTTTAAAATTTCTGAAGCAATAGGACCACAAATCCTATGGCATATTTTGTGCCCGATTAATTTTATATACTTCATTGGGCAAGTATTGATTTATTTGCTGCATAAAATATCAATTTTAAATGTAGCTCTCTGTGCTTGCTACTTTGTGGACATGGGGTGCCATTTTATTGGCTTGTGCAGATAACACTGAATTTTTTTATCATTTAATAAAAACTTCCAGCACAGCTGTGGTTTTGGTGTTCCTTGTGAGTGTGTGTCAGCAGCAAGTGCTCTAGCACAGCAGCTCACAGAAAGCCAGAAAAAAAGAGCTTCTGAAAAGCACTGTCAAGTCCACCAACCTGTCAGAAGGCAAGCACAGCCATGCAGAAGCCCACCTTGCCTGGCAGCCACAAACCCACGCAAAAAGGCCAAAACGGCACAGAGAGAAGCAGCTGCAACGGCAGAGGCAAGAATGTCTGTGAACCTGGTTCCTCCTAGGACAGGGACAGGCTCAAATGGTGCTCACAGTCATGTACTGTGGTCCAGCTGAAAATTGTTAATGTGCAGTAACTTAAACTAAGTCATGTGCCCATGATGTTCCAGAGTACCAACAAAATCCTCACCAGTTTTCTTCTGCCACAAATAGCTCAACATTTTTCTGCTAAATAAAACACACTAGAAGCAGTAGAGCCAGATCCAGGGAACTGCTTGTTCATCAAGACAGAGCTAAATGTGAGAAGAAAGGATATGGTAAGGAACAGATCAATGAAAAAGTGCTCACTGGAGCAAAATGTGACTTCAACGCCCAGGTTAAAGCACACCTGTTGCACAGACTGATTCTGGAGTTTGCTTGGCATGGGGGTGGTGTGTATCTCACAGAGCCTTCTCTCATTTTATTTCAATGATAGCTGCTGGTCCTCAGTGGGAAACATCCAAATGGGGTTGCAGCAGCTCTCCATCGGAACCAACTGTGACAGAATTGGGACAATCCAGCATGAGTTCCTGCACGCCCTGGGATTCTGGCATGAGCAGTCACGGTCTGACCGGGATGACTACGTGACCATCGTCTGGGACAAGATTCAGTCTGGTCAGTCACTCTCCTGCTTTTCCTTTCAGATCCTGGTGCTAGGGTGTTTAGCTGTGGAATATCCCTTCCAGCCATCCTTGTGTGGTCATGCTATTCTCTTACCTGGACTTACTTTTCAAAGCCAGTAGATAAAAAAATTAAATGTCAAGGGACACCTGTTTGGTGCAGAAGTCCTCATTTGTTGTTGCTGTGGTTATTTCTTGTGCCATGGCACTTCCCAAAGCCCTAACTAGAGATCTGAGTCCTGTTGTGCTTCATGTTGTGGAGAAGTGCAGCAGGAGAGAATAATTTAATTTGTTTAAATGACTACTTTAAAAGCACTGTTACTCTGGGAGCCCTTAACAAAATAAAAATAACTAAAAAAACCCCACCCACTCTGAAAAAACCTGACGGGACCAAAACCAGTAGAAAGTCTCCAGTGAAAACACTAGTTGTTCTCTTTCTGCCCATAGAGACCCCTTTCAGTGTCTGCATTGCAACTAGCAGTGACTTTAGCAATGCAGCCTGTGGATGTAAGTGTTGGTATATTTGGCCCAAGCCTGAGAGCTGGCACAGGATTCCTCAGGACTCTGTTCTGTCTCTGCCTCTCTAGTTTGTCGTTGTCCTCTGTGACTTTCAGGCAGTTCAAAAATCTATATACACATATAGATATCAAAAACGTGTATGTGTATATAGCTATCAAGAGCTATATACACAGACTTGATGCTTTCCTAATGCAAGTACACACAGAAGACTGAAAAGGTAGATAATAATTAAACCTAATGCATTATTATTTAGTTATGATCAATAGTCAGGTGCATATGCAAGTATATATTGCAGAGAATGACTTAGACTCAGTTATTTGATTTACATTATGTTTTGCTGACTCTTTAGTGACAAGTTGTGCTGTTGTTAGCCATTTGAAACTGCTGCAGCTTTTTTACACTGACCGGAATATAATTACTGTATTTTGACTGATTTAAATCTTTACCCTCCACTGGGTAGTTAGCAATGATTTTTTTGCTCATACTCCAGAAAACATGTGGAAGCTTATCCAATGACAGCTCTAACTTGTTTATTATGATCTGAAATGACTAGCAATGGAGAATACAGATTAGAAACAGGGAGGCATTTCAGTTGCAAATTGCAGTAATTTGAGTACTGAAACACTATTTCCAATTTTGGGTATCATAAGCCCATCAAAGATTACAAGCAGTTTCACAGGAAAAAGTTTTCTGGTAACAAAAAAATTGGTTTCATCATCATGTTATGCTCCAGTGGCTGAAAGAGGAAAGTAAATAACCCTAAGGTGGAAATAAAACTATTTTACAGAGTAAGTACAAGTAAATGACTACAAAAAAAGTATTTGGGGGTCTGATGGACTCTTTTTACTGTAAGATTTTACATCAAAGCTTGATTCTCTTGGGCAACAAGAACAGTGTGGCCAGCAGGAGCAAGGAAGTGATCCTTCCCCTGTACTCAGCACTGGTGAGGCCACACCTGGAGTATT
>JAYRBT010000082.1:108448237-108545283 GCA_036023395.1 Myiotriccus ornatus
GCCATGATCTAGTAATCCCAGTGGGGTTGGATCAAGGGTTGGACTTGATGATCTCAGAGGTCTCTTCCAACCCAGTTAATTCTGTGATTCTATAAGCAAACAACCTTTCCTTTTATTTTTGCCATTTAGGTAAAGAACACAATTTCAATAAATATGATGATAAAAGATCAGACTTCCTGAATGTTCCCTATGACTATAATTCTGTGATGCACTATAGCAAAACTGCATTCAGGAATGGAACTGAATCCACCATCATCACTAACATACCAGACTTCATGGATGTTATAGGACAGAGAATGGATTTCAGTGATTATGATCTCCAGAAACTGAACCGGCTGTACAATTGCTGTAAGTTTCTCCATCTATTTTATATTTTATGCTTCTGGTGTTTGAAAGAAATGAGAATGATACATACATGCTTGCACTCATCCAGACACAAGTGAAAGGGATGCTCACATATTTGGAGAAGTGAATTTTGTTAAAAACACCAGAAATAATGCTACAGCTAGAAATAACAGCCCTCCTGCAGAAACACTGCTGAGTAGCAGAGTTTTCTGTGCAATTTTATCTGACCTTTAGTTGAAAACCAGCTTCCCTCAGCAGCTGATTTTTGTTCATCCCTTGGGTGGCTGTTTAAAATGTGTGCTTCAGCACAAAGCCTTTTGTTTTTTCTCTGTATTATTCTACAGCTGTTGCTCAGACACTGCACAGAAATGAGTATCTTAGACTGTCGTACCTACTCCACTTTCATGGAATCTGTGAGACAGAGTGTATGTTCACACAAGGAGGGTACAGGGTACAGATGCTGTTATGAGGAAAATGCGAGCTTTCAAATTTTTTTTTGTTTAGTTTTGAACCTGGTCTCTTACAAAAGGGATCAAAAGAGTTATTTTGATCAGGCAGGGTTTATTTTAGAAAGTTGAATGAAGGTAAGAGACAGGGAAATAAAGATAATTCTATTACCAAACCAGAATACAATTCTGTAATTGTTACTGCATCAGACATGCCCTAGCGCTCAGATGAAAACTTTCACCTCACTGCTTCAGTATCCCAAGTAGTGAGTACTGGCTTATGATTATATTTTAAGCCTCATTATACAGATACCTTAAACAATTATCAAACTTTTATTAAAACAGTGCATTATTTTGAGCATTCAATTCTGATGAAAATATTTCTATTTCTGTAGGTCTAAACTGAACACGCAGTGTTCAGGCTAGAAGCCTTAGCTTCCAGCACTTGTCACACAGTCAGTTAGGCCTTATAGAAGTGCTTAAAGCTAAGGATGTCTTTAGCAGTGGATGGGGTCTTTCTTCCTCTCCATTAATCTTACGCATTTTCCAATGGGGTCCTTCTTCCTCTCCATTAATCTTATATGTTTTCCATCATTCTCATGCATTACAGAAACACTTGATGGCATTTTAACTTTCTTCTTAACCCATAGACACATTCCCCAAGTGAAATATCTCCCAGTCGTGCTGAAATCAGTGACAAAACTGCCACCACCTTCAGTGCAATCAGGATCTGCCCTGCCCACAGTCTGTCCCTTGGCTTCACACAGCATTCACGATATTTGCAGAGACACAAGTGTTTGTCAGATCACCCACCACTTGCCTAAGTGGCCCCTATGCCAGGGAGGACAGGTCCTTCCCAGGTCCCAGACCTGGACTGATCCTTCCAGGTTACAGGGAAGACTGAGAATGTCAAACACGGTTTGGGTGCTAGATGTCCTCCCAGAAGAATCAAAAGACTATTTTGGTTGATGAACATGTTTTAAAGGAAAGTTTAAGCTGAATTTCTGCTATAGGCCTGTTTGATTAGGAAATTGCATTAAAAATGGAAAAAAAAGTTTCTTAAATTAAAAAAAAACAAACCACAAACAACTCTCAGCATAACAAATCCTGACTGATAGTTTAGTGCTGGTTTTATCTCTATTTCAAGACTGTCTTTCAGGCCGTATGATAACAGTAGATTTCAGTCTGCTCTCCCCTTCCAGCATATTACTTAACAGAACTGACCACGAGGTTTCCCTCACACACGGGAAGTTAGGACTCGGCTCTCTTCCCCTATATATTTTCTTCAAAGTCCAGTCTTTCACTACATACCAAGAAAGCATGTGGCTTTGGTGCAGATGGAATTCAAAACCTGCCTCAAGCAGTGCCCACTTCCCCTATTTCAGGAATGAATCTAAGAAATGCATCGTAAACTACTGGGTCTTGCTTTTCTCTCTTCCTGTCATTCAGGTCACCACTCCAGCCAGCACTTTCTAATTAAGGTTGTTAGGCTTCTTCTTTCCTGTTTGGGCAAATCAGTTTCATATTTTGTTTTGGATTTTGATTTCAAAGAGTTCTTTCATCTAATAATTCTCCGTTTTTCCTTACCTTCTTTCTCTCGCAGTCAATATAACATTTGCTGTGAATATTTTTCTTGGTTTTTGCAACATCAGACCGATATTGTATCTTAAAAAATATTAGTCATACAACGCCTCTGATAACCTTGCAACCTCCTAGAGGGTTGTTAGCTTTCTGTGAGGACAGCACAAAATATCTCAGCAGTAAAACTGATTTGGCAGCAGTTCATATCTAAGTGCTTCCCTAAGTTACTGCTTAAGTGAAGCTTTTGGCATGTTATTAAGGTTGAGTTTTGTGATACTCGTTGCATTATAGTGCAATGAAACCTTTAAACCTTTAAGCCACAATATTTTATGTGTAGTTTAAAAAGCATTTTATTAACTGTGTTGTTTTCAAATCATGGCTGGTGTTACACAGAGCTCAGACATGGTACAATGGGAAACAAAATTAAGAGCAGGGATAAACCTGGATTGTGCCTTCCTTCATCCATCCAGAGTTTGCTTAAGGCAGAGAAAACATTTCAAATGGTGTTCTCCCCTTCATATTCAATTGACAGTCATCTATCACTTAATTTTTCACTTGTTGTATGAAAGACTTTGTAAAATTTGTATGACTTGAGAAATCCAATGGTCCCAAGTGCACCTTTGCCAGATGTTTGGGGTTTTCTTTCAATTCAGCTTTTTGAAAATCAGTATTTTCTTATTCCAGTGAAAGAACTTCTGCTCTTCTATATTTTAAAATAAGCACTTCAGCTGATTCATTAGCAAACTTTTATCAAAATCTGTGGCTGAGTGTGGACTGGCCCAAAGAAAGCAGAGGAATGAATGGGAAGTCTCAGGATCTTTTCACTGTAATATGAGTATATAGGGATTGGTTTGGTATTAGTGTTCCTTTTATAAATGAAAAATGTGGTATGATAATGTCTTATTAAAAATCTCGTTAATGTCAGTGTTAATCACCAAAAATTTTGGGTTTCTGATCGTAATACATATGAATGTTGATAGCATTTGAAGCCAGTGATTATTTGGTGTTCGCATTTAGTCTTTGTCTGCTCATGGCTTTGGATCTTCAGAATTAAAATGTTTGTTCAATAGAGATTCATGACTTTATTTATTTTTTTTTTTAAATGTCATAGCCTCCTCACTAAGTTTCATGGACACATGCAGTTTTGAACTTGAAAATATTTGTGGCATGATTCAAAGTTCAGATGATAACAGTGATTGGCAGCGTTTGTCTCAGGTGCCTGCTGGGCCAAATACTGATCACACTAATATGGGAGAATGCAAAGGTATGAAATAAAAAGTTCTTATCTTTCTGGGAAGCATTTTCTGCAGTGTCATGCGAGTTCACTTTGAGCTTGGCCTTGTTATCTGTTTGGTTTTTGACAAATGACAGTTTATTTTTAACTAAGCAACATAAATCTACATACTTAGGGACATCATGTGATATGTTTGATTTTTGCTTATTTGAGAAGATTGAATGCCCTTATCTCTTTTGATCTGTTTTCTAGCCTTAGTGTCACATCCTGACATGAGAACTATATAGAGTTCTAACCTATGGTACAGGCACACCAGAAAGACTGCTGCTTTTCTGAATAATTGCTCAATAACTCCTTGGGAAGGATTGGGATTTTGAAATGATGGATATTATCAGGGCTAAAATGAAGAACTAATTGACAATATATCTCGTTGTATCTGAACTTGTCAGAAAGGTTCATGAGTTCAGAAGCTTAAACCAATCCTCCAGAGTGTCAACTATTAATTACTAGCAGTGGGTAAAGAGTAAAAGCCCATGGTTTTGAGTACAAATTGCTAGAGACAACCACATGAGGAAAAAAAGTTGCAAGGAGAATGGTTCTGCCTTTGGAGAATGTGAACAGATAACAGTCCTCAGTCAAAGGATTTGTGCAGGTTTTCTAGTGTTCTTATAATGCAGTGTTAGGAAAACCAGTGTGCCAGGAAAATTTTGTTTTCTCTCAGCTCTACCATTAATTTCTCATTGACTTTTGGCAGATTCTGGCTACTTCATGCATTTCAACACCAGTGCTGGAGAAGAAGGAAGCACAGCTCTCCTGGAGAGCCGAATGTTTTATCCCAAAAGGGGCTTTCAGTGCTTACAATTCTATTTGTACAACAGTGGTCATGAAAGCGACCGGTTGTATGTCTTCGTCAGGGAGTACACTTCAGCCCATCCGAACGGCACTTTGAGATTCATTGAAGAGATAAAAGGTATGGAAAAAAATTACTTTTTGTTTTGTTTAATCTATATTCAATATTTTTAAAAGTACTGGAAGAAATTATTGTAGCAAAGTCACTCATTTCCTAGTGTTGTTCTTTGGCTTTTTTTCTATCTATGTAATTGATTTCTTGCTGGTGAAATTGTACCTGATGGATCCTCAGTCAGTTGTTTCCTTATCATATAATAGATTACCACAAATTTCAAACTCTTCCATTATGAAGATAGTTTTCTCACCAAAATAGATAGAATTCCATGAGCAGTCATTTTACCTGTTGTTGAATTGCTGCCATCAGTTGCTACAGATGAAATAGAGTATTAGGGTAAATTGCAATTAATAAAAAAGTGATAGTAAAGAAATGGAAAGCATAAGTGCCCTGGAATACTTAATATGCAAGTTTAAAAATATAAATAAAATTTAAATTATTTTTAGACAAGGTTTGACATTACTTAACTGAAATATATGGGCAGCAGATCGTGATTTGGGTTGACGTTTGAAAAAAAAATAAATTTTTGGGTCTTTAGGAGCCTATGGCCTACAGAATGAGCAGTTAAGGTCAGTTAATGGAAAGAGCTCTTTAAGCTAGAATTGCCAAAGTTGCCTTATGATTAAATTACTTTCTCAAATATTTAGCTGTTACTTGGTCTCCATTTCAGCTACACCTGATTCAGTGTTTTGGTAACATAAGAGTCTAAGCAAGTTCTTTTACTAAGTAGGTATGAAGTCTGCTTTTCAGTCTCTTTTTATCCCTTTAGGCTCAGCTGCTGCTGCTCCCTGTTTTTTTCTCCTTTTTCCACTCTTTTTTTCACCCTGAGGGTTTCACCACACCATCCCTCTGTGCTTGCTATCAGCATCCTTATTAGGATGAGTTCTGTACCTGGGATTGGCACTGCTTTTTCCATAAAATGAGGGCTGCTGAGGCAGATGTAGGTTTCCATTCAGTCAGAGCCCTCCAAACTCTTTCAAACGCTACTTTAAAGCCACACTTCATCCTTGCTCACAAATGCTCTTTCATGTGTATTAGGTCCCATCTCCCATTCCTGCTTTCTCAAGTCCGTGGTTTCCTTTAAAGTCTCCTATCTCATATGTGTGTCCAAACTGGCTCCTTATTTTGACAGTCTCTGGCAAAACTTTCGGGAATGGTTTAAGATCATTTTCCCCTCAAGCTGTTTCACTTCTCTCCTGTGAGAAGTTACCCTCACCAACTCAGTCAACGACCTGGAAGAGGCAGTGACACTACAGTCCCTTCCAGCCGTGATCTGACACCCTGGCTGAGCTGCTCATGGGCTTGCAATGAACCACCACCCTTGAGGGGCTGAGGGACAATCTCCAAACCCTTCCCGCTGGTCTGTGGCAGCTGTGGATGCCTTCAGCCAGGAGCAGGGGAGGCTGTGGGCGTGGGACATTTTGCAGCACGGTAGCCGATCTGCTCATTGAGCATGAGTCAGAAATCCCAGTCTCGCATATAATATGTGCAGTTCAGAAAACCTTTTGTTTATGCAGAAGGCAATTTCATGGAAAACAGTGGGGTGCTTTTCTTACTATTTCTGGATTTATTTTTTTCCTCCTAATTATAATGGTAATGAAAAATGTCAAGAAATTAAGACTCATCTTTGAGATCCATTGTGTTGTGTTTAGGATTGTTAGGAGAGTGACGCATGAGTTCTGTACCTGGGGCTGGCACTGCTTATTCCCTGAAGTCTGGTCTTCTGTGCAGATGAACATAAACCAGACAGCAAAATAAACTGTTTTGCTGCACATACTTTTAATAAAGGGTGTTCTACTTTCATCGGCCTCATAAGGGCTCTGTGCAGAGGTCTTTGCTTTTATGTACACTGCTCTTGAAGTCAAGTGGAATTTGCTAGTGCAGGCACTTTTGGACGCAGCATCAGACTTGCAGTAAGGTTTTATCACATGAAATAGGTTTTGCAACTGACTGGCTTTAATTCGAACTTAGTACCTTTAATCATTCAATGGGTGAATAGTGCTTCTGCATAGGCAAGCTTCCAATAAGCCATTTAAATATACAAAAACAAATGAATGAACCAGTATTGTAGTTCTAGGCTCCCAGGATCTTCTGAAGCATTTTTTTTGGTTGAGGCATGTTGTTGTTCAGTTATTTGAATATAACTCATTCTGAATTTTTTCTTTTTAATGATACAGGTGACAGACATTTTTATGCATTTCATTATCACCACATCTGGACTAATTTAATGCAATTTTCTTGAAACATTTAAAAGAAAGAGTGGTTTTAAAACCCATCAACAATGTTTTCGCTCAAAGTGCTATTATGCATATTAAATCTGTTAAAAAATTGTATTGAGAAAATATGATCTTGCACTGAAAAAGTAACATCTACGGAAGAAATATTCCATCACATCAGTGCCAGTGAAACTGAGAAATTCTTGCACAGTGTTGGTATAGGGTCCACAGCCCTGTGCAGTGTTTGACTGTACTGCTGACTCAGAAACCTCTACCCTTGTTTTTCAGGTTCACCTGAGACTTACTGGCAGCTCCATCATGTTTCTTTGAATGTCACGAGTAAATTCCGGGTTGTGTTTCAAGGCATGAGAGGAAGTGGCTTATCAAATGGAGGCCTCTCTATTGATGACATCAACTTGTCAGAAACCCAGTGTCCCCACCATGTCTGGCATATCAGAAATTTCACACACCTCCTCAACTCAAGTTCAGCAGGGCCAGCAGGAAGAATATACAGTCCACCTTTTTACTCTAGTAAAGGATATGCTTTCCAGGTCAGCTTGTATGTAAATGGCACCACTGATAACCCATTTAATTTAGGAATATACTTGTCCTTGATATCTGGAGCAAATGATGATCATTTGCAATGGCCCTGTGCATGGCAGCAAGGTACCATGATTCTGCTTGACCAGCATCCTGATATTCGTCAACGGATGTCAAACCAAAGGAGTATAACAACGGACCCCCAGAAATTATCAGGTTAGTTAAAACCAGACATGCCACTCAGTACGTGTAAAACACAACCAAAAGACAAGAAGTCACGTCTATTTGTGTAAATTAGTGCAGCTTTCTCTGGAACGTTTCATCTGTTTGCAGCAACAATATAATCGACCCACAGACGAGAAAAAATTAAATCTACAAACAAGTTAAGCTGGGACCCTGGATTTCAAAGGTGATTTGCGTAAGAAACAGGTGGATGATCTATTCCTAAAGTTTCTTTCATATACTCTGTGAGGATGCATTTATATTTGTTTTAATTAGAATGGAAGTTTTCCAGAAGGCTTGAAAAGAAAAATACTGAATTAACAATACACAAAGTTCATACCAGATGAAAGTGCAGCTATTAAACACATCCCCGCCCTCCTTGTCAAAGGTACAGTGGTGTCAGCGCAAATTTCCAGATGGACAAAGTACTGATTCATATTACATCATTTGTACTTGTTCAAGGTGTGAGAAGATAAGGGGCAATTGTCCACAATTACTTGGAAAGGAGGCAGCTGAGGTAAAATATAACTCTGAGAAATGGTAGTAATCTCTAGAGAGAGAGATATTAAAGAAAACACCCATATTCATCACTGGATAAAGATTGGATATAAGCCAGAATTACTTTCTGCATTGATGTAAGGGTTTTCCCAAAAGAAACCACCTCCACCACTGATTTGGTTTCCTGGGCTTTCAGACTTTAACATTATAGAAGGAAGGAAGGCACAAAAAATGCCTAATTCACAGTATTATTTTAAAAATGGTATGTTTTACATTCATTTTTCTATGGCGCTGGCTCTACGTGAAAACGAAGCGTGTAATCTGGAAAGACTAAATGTCCTCCCTGTAAATGAAGGATGCACCACACCAGGTCCTCCATAGATGTTTGACATTTTCCCTGTGCTTTCTGCTCTTATGGCCACAGTGGTTAGCCCTTTTCCTTCCCTGACCCTGTGGACATGCGGTCTATTTGCACTCTGCTCCTTCTCCCTTGTTTTATTCACATATTGCAAATAGTCCCAGATTCCCAAGAAAAGCCTTGTAACATGTACCCTTTCTCTGACCAGAGACGTGTTGGAGCAGGCAGTTTCTTCCCCCTCTGACAGATACTTTCATGGACAATCAGGCTCAGCTTTGAATTTAAGGCAGGGTTTGATGGAGCAGGCATCAGTGATCTGTGATCTTTCAGGTTGTTCAAGTGCCCTGCGCCTACTGCAAGGGATCCTCTTTTTTGAGAAGCACTGCATTAACTCATTTTACAGATGATTCATGTTCAACTTATCTTCTTGCACACTACACTGCAAAGAACTAAAAATAAAATACAACAGGTTTTCAACTAGCTCTCCAGTATCCTCTTCTCCCATAGGTTGTTTCCTCAGTATATGAGGCTAAACCGAAGCATTGAAGATCTCCATTGTCTTGTGGATCTCGTCAGTGTGGAATCTCAGACAATTGTGATTTCTACTGAGAGTAATCTAGAGTGGTCACATTCTTTTTATCTTTTTTTTTTTTTTTTTTTCCCCCCAGATTCCTCATCAAATTTTTTTTGGGATAGGCCAGATATAGTGGGATCCCTAGCAACTTTTCCCAATGGAACTGAGTTCAGGAGGGGTCCAGGACTTGGAACAGCAACATTTTTAACTCATGAGAGACTTAGAAAACGCAACTTTATTAAAGAAGATGGTGTCTATATTCTTTTAACAATGGAAGGTATGTTAACATAGCTGATACTCTTTACGATGTGGTAAACAATGTCACACTCTAAGTTACTAGTGCTGTAGGTATAAATACATTTTATGTACTTTGCACATGAGCAGTTTTTGATTTATCCCTGTATCTAAAGCCAAATCATACGTTTGAACAAATTTGTGGATAGATACATGCAAGGTGTAATTCCTTTATCTCATGTGAAGGTTTATAAAACAATGCTAATCCTGTGAAAATTATTTTGAATAGAGTAATTTGAATAAAATTATCTGTTTCTGAAAAAAATCTAGAGGACATTTCCGAAGTACATCATGCTCCTGAAGGGTAAAAAAAGACTGTTTATCCATTATACCTGTGGACAGGCTCATTGCTCTTTATTATTAGAAGCTATCATTGGGATAAGAAGAAAAATACCATGAAGTAAAGACCTTATTTCTTGTGGGTTTATCATGCAGATATATCACACCTACTGTCAACTCAGCCGAGTGTTTCACCCACTGTTGTTACTAGTACAAGTGCCAGCACTGACAAACCTGACTCCAGCCCTACTCCCACCACCAAGCCAGGCACCAACACTGAGCCCACGGCCCCGGAAGAGCCAGAGGGCCCGTCTTTCTGTCCAGATAACCCTTGTGAAAACGGTGGTGTCTGTGTCATGGTAGATAGAGCACCAGTGTGCAGGTAACTGCCTTTATTCACTCCCAAATGCAATTCTAGGATGAGTAATGCAAGTTTCTAGTAAAATAAATCTCTGTTTCCTAATGAAAGACAGACTGTAGCTGATTAAGGCAAGTGTTTCCAACTGCTCCTGTGAGACAGGATACAACTGATTTGGGCAACAAAGCCCCTAACCTCAGCATTTGATGATTTTGAAGTACTCCAATTGAGTTTCCTGTAAATGATATTTTAAGTGTGTTTATTATTTTCAGTAATGTATTATTCCAAGTCCTTAGAAGTCCCTGTAGTAAAATGTAGAAGTTAAATAAATGCAGTTGAAAGAGTTTTTATATCAGTAGAAAAATTTTTTAATGCTTATCAGGTAGGAAGCAGCATAGACATTATTTTAGAATTTGATTCAGAAATACTGTACAGTGCAAATTATGACCATAAATTACCAAAGTGTAGTTTCTTGCCTTTGAAACCAGCAATGAAGGCTGAGGACTAAAAGATTGTTTGCCCTGCAAGAAGATTAATATCAACTTTTATTAAATTCTCTGTGGATGCATTTATGTAACCCACCTGCCTGATTAGCATTGTTCCAGCTCTCAAAGAAACTCCAAGCCTGAAGATAGTGACCTTATGTGATGCTGTGCCAGGGCAGGTAGACTGGGGGAGTGCTGTGAGGCAAACATCTAAAGGCCAGGAGCCACAAGAGTCAGGATGTCTCATTAAGTATTGTATCTCCCCATTAAGAAACCTTTTAAAAACAGTTCTTGTGCAACTCATCAGAAGCAGGTCACAAATATGAGTAAATGTCAAGAAGCTGTTCCAAAAAGAGAAAAAAAAATATACTGTTATGCCTGATTTCAGAATTATGGAAAGAGAACACTTATTTTCTGACATCTCTAGGCTATTCAAAGCTTTAGTGCCTTTGCAACCTACTTTCCATCCTGCAGAAATGTGTGACCGGCAGTCAGTTTCCGCTCCAATTTTCTGCTGGGAAATGAGTGGGAATGTGATACAGAAGTCTGTTCAAGGTGAATCACCTGAAGTTCCCCTCGCAGCCAGTATCTTTGCAGCATACTGCAAATGGACTCATTTCCAGGGTTGAGAGTAGTTCTGAATAAATGGCCTAGACAAGAACTAGAAAATCAATACGTAAGGAATAACCAAGGTTAGAAAGATAGGGGCAGGTGTGCACTCAGTAGTACTGCACATGTATTTTTTTTTTTCCTTCAGTTAGATCATTTGGACCCTCATGTGCTCACTTATAAAATGTTTCCGAGCTGATTGTGATGCTGGATAAGGTGATGGAATCAGAGCCTGGAGGTTGTTTTCAGTCCTTAAACCAGACGACTGCTAGGATGTTAATTTCTTTTCATACCTGCTTCTTGGGGGAGGGCAGAGGCAGCTCATACAAGTTCTTTAAATTTGAAAATAAGCCCTTTGTGGCAATGAGAAAGTCTGATTGGAATGTACCACATCTCAGTGGAGAAGCACTGAGCAGTGAAAGCAAAATGTGGTGGGAACACCTTTGGCTAGCTCAGGCATTAAACTGGGGAGTTCCTGCAGCTAAGTTTCGGCTTACCTGCTGTCTGTTCAGAGAAGCCTTGAGGGTACTACCATTCAGTGGCAGCAGCTGTATAGATCAGCTGCAGTCAGGCGTTAAGCAGGCAAGAGTATCAGGAAGGCGCTTGGGTGTTTTGGAAAAGGGTCTCTCTGAAGGCACGACCTGTGAAACAGCAGGAAGCTGAAAGAAGCACATTCAAATGTGTAAGGACGGTGGGCCACTCAAGACAGCTTTAAATGGAAGTCCATTTTAAGATAACTTCATCATGCTTTGGGATTTAGAAACTGCATCAGAGTTGCCATTTTTCTGAAGTAGACTTTTTCACGTCTTTAATCTTTAGGTGATAACTTATGTCTGTTCTTTTGCTCTCTAGATGTCCAGTAGGTGACGACTGGTGGTACATGGGAGAAAAGTGTGAAAGGAAAGGCACAGCTCAAGAAAATATTGTAATAACTGTTTCTTCAACCGTAGCTGTATTTGTTGTAATGCTTATTGTCACTATCACAACTGCAGTTTGCCTTAAAAAGAAATACAGGAAAGGAAAGGAAAACAGGGAGAGCTTGACTCTGGAAGAAGTAAGTATTTTGCCTCTTTCAACAAATACACACACAAATGTGCTCACACACGCACACACATCTATATTCACTAAAAAATAAATAATCAAATTCAGTAAGAAGTAAATGGGAAGATGTCACATTTTTGTAATCTAAGGACTCCAGTTTAGGAATTGAAAAGCTACATTAAGTGCCATTAATTTACAGCAAACAGCCCCTTAACTCAACACCTGCTCTCCACCCCCTCCCCCCACCCCGCATCCCCATACTGGCCCAGTGGCAACCCACACTGAGTGGGAGAGTGTGAAGGGGCTAATTTTCAATTTGTGATTAAATCACATTTTCTACTTGGTAGGTATTGCATCTATTACTGCCTTCTGTGCTAAAGATCCCCCCTTAAAACACCTGGATATGGTGCTAAAAATTCCAGCCCAAAATGTCAAAATAAAAAGCAAATCTAAAAATAATTTACCCTATTCAAAGGCCATTTTTTATGCTGGGAACAAAGTAGCCATGGAAATCTTGACTTAGGGAGAGGTAAAAGAAGACAGCAGATTAAAACTATCTGAGTGACTGGATCAGAAATGCCTTGTAGTGCATAGCAGCAATGTTTGGGCAGGTTTTCACAGGAAATTTCATAGTCCAAGATGCATGGACTCTTAGTTTAAATAGAGGCTTATCTTGGAAACAGCAAGAGTGACATAGCTTAGAGGGACTCAGAGGGCACAGGGGAAATTTTGTAAGCAAACTGAAGAGGAATGGCCTTCCAGACAGTAGAGTTCAATTTTAATTTTGCACTAATACTCTTTGTGTGATATCCCATTGAGTTGCAGTACCACTGTGCAGTGTCAGATACTTGACACTGTTACTTCATGACCTTCCAATAAATAGTTTTGGTTTCTTTGCAATTAATGCCCTTACTCTGTACACATATTTCCCTTCCCTACACACTTTTAAGATGTGGGTTTGTTATTTTTTTCCCCCCACTTAGACAAAAACATCCTTCTGAAGATAGTGCAAATAAGCATCAAAGACTCAAGATGAACATCACTGCAAAACCACAACTTCGTCATCATTCTTTCTGCTCCTTTTATCTCAACCATCACGATAAAAGTTTGTAAAGTCTGGAAAATAATTAATCATCTGGATAAAATACTGTGCTTCAGTCAGTGAAGTGTCTGACAGTGTTGTGTGTCATCATGCAATGGAGAAAAAAGGAACTATGTTTTGCAACACGCCTGCCTATCAAGTCTATCTGAACATGAAGAAAATGTGTAAAACTGCATCCTAACTTTGAATCAGCACAGCAAAGTCTAGGTTTGCTATATTATCATTATACAGGTATTTATAATAAAGGGGAGCTGAACTCTGTATTCACAGGGTACCCTGCAGTTCTGAGTCCTGCTACAGCTGTCAGTCAGTAGTACGAGAGTATTTGGAGTGTGGAAGCGTCTGGTTTATGAAGTTATTTGGTTGTGATCTACTGACTATAAAAAAATAACAAGTAATGAGGAAAGTGAGAAATGAACCTCACAGACACACAAACATTAATGAGGAAGTCACAACAGAGACAATAATGAGCATCCAGAATGCTTCATCCCCTGGTTGATGGTCCTTTAAAGGAACTTCTCAGGCAGAACCTTCAAGAACGTCAACCTGAACAACAATTTTTAACTGATAGGAAGGGGAAAACATGATTAACATGAGTATTATTGGAAAGTTGGGGCTGCTTGGGAGCTATCAGAAAAGGCTTGTGGACTTATGTAAAATGACTATGGGATGTTTAGGGGAAGGACCAAAGGATCCAAAGAAAAGTAGGGGATAGTGGGGCCAGCAGTTGGAGAGACCAGCTTGCGAAAGAAATCTGTGTGCCAGTGACCAGAGGAGACCGCAGGTCTTAGGGATCATGGATCTAGGTACTAGCACACGGAGTGACTGGCATGCAAGGGTCTGTGTGCCAGTAAGCTGAGGGTTGTGGGCCATAGGGCTTGTAAGTTTAAAGACCAGGACTGAAGGGACTGGTGTGTGTGTTTTGTACGTGTGTTGAAAGGTCCAGGTGGCAGCAACTGGAGAGGAGGCCATGGGCACCAGGGCTGTAGGTGTGGGTGGCAGCAACTGGAGCGATCAGGTTGTGGGAGATGGGTGTGCAAGAGGTCTAAGTGCTGACAGCTGGACAGACCTATGTGTGTTAATATTTCTTTCGTGACTTTAATCCTCCGTGTATGCACGATACACTAGCAAACTTCAAGCTGGACTAGCTGGTGAGTTGGAGGAAACATTTCCACATCTGGAGGACTCAGTCAGAGCCAGTGATTAGGGTAAAGGAGACCAGGTTCCAGGCATGGATATTAGACAGGCTGAGAGCCCATACTAATATTCACAGGAGTGCCTATGTGATGATTCTGTGAGTGTGTGCATCTGTTTCACTAGCAAGCATCACTTTGCTCTATCTGGCAAGTAGGAGGTGACTTGAATACCACTGAAAGGACTCCTAGGCATGGGTATTAAACAGGTTTAGAGGCAATGCTAACAATCAAGGGGACTGTGACTGTGGGTGTGTTTGTGGATGTGGAGAATGGGGGCACACATACTTTCACCAGAGAACCTCCGTTGGAACTGAAGGGAGGAAGAGGACAGGGCTGTCTGCCCTTGTGTGATTTTGGGTATCATTATAGATGGGCTGTGCTACCCACACTGCTCTGTGTGTGTGCAGCAGTCTGTTCAGCCAGCTGCTTTAGGGACCACTCTGTGTGTGTGTCAGCGTGTCTCTTGGGTACACAAACAACCTCGCTACTGGCCAGACCTGCAGGCAGGAAGAGGAGCAGCAGCTGTATCCTTGGGACTGGTGTGTAGAGATCACCTCGGAATGTTTCTGGGTGGGCATGTGGGCTGGGGAGACGGGATCCTCAGCCTGAGAGATGTGGTGGCTCCCTTAACAACCCTGACAAGTAGGGCTCTGATTCAGTAGGATTTAGAGAAAAAAGTAGTCGTGGAAATAAAAGGGCCAGAGGAAGCAAAGTGTACTTCCCTGAGGACACTTTGCAGAGAAAAATGGCAGTCGCCATGGGCATAAATCATCACATTTGTGGTATTTTGGAGGGAAGCTGTGAGAGACAGGAGTGCCAGTAATAGAAATGTCAGGTCACACCAGATGGTTGGTAGACTGGTGTGTGAATGTGTTCACATTCAAAGGTCAGCAGTTACTTTGATTCCCTGGAATGGGTATTGGTAATCTTAACATTTGTCATGCAGTTTACCTTAACTCTGGGCAAGAGCAGTTCGAATGTATGGAAATTTGATGAGGGAGCAAGTCTTCCTCTGAATGCTATTGCACAGCACAAAGCAACAAATGTGTATGCTTCTGTATCAACATCAGATAGTAGTCCTTCTCTGATTGATATTCTCTGAAATGTAGTTATATTTAAAGCATTCATAGCTGGTTTTATTAGCTTTTGTTGGAATCCAAAGATTCATGAAAACAGCCAGACGAAATTAACAAAGATTTGTCAGAGCTAACAAGCATCCTGGAGAGGAAAATACCCTACTATAGCTGTCTTAAAATAACTTCTCTATTTCCACACATCTTCATCAGCAGATTTCATGCAAATAATCCTCCAAATGTGCCTTCAACTAAGATATGCACATAGATTTACATGGAGTTAAGAAGACACAAATGAGACTGTTAATAAATTCAACCCTGGATAAAATCCTTAACATTATAAACAGTGAGCATTTCACAATTTCAAATGTGAACTACCAGATTTGTGACCACAGAGATCATTTGTATTTTTGAAATCCAGATTACATGAGATGGCATAAATACTTACCTGAGCTTTCATCAGGAGAGAACTTAATACACAGAGCAATATTGCAATTTCAATACATTGTGCAAGATACAAATTCCATAGGGTATATCCTGAAATGTTAAACTTCCGTGGTGAAAAAAATCCTTAAGCTTCTGCTTATTCATTTCAAACAGAAATCAGTGAAGAGCACAACTTAAAACTGAATCTCCCAGTCAGTCTGAATGACTCACTTTCCTGAGGTGTGTAGATTCCATAGTGCTAAAAGAGACTGACATTTTAATAATGTCATTAACTGACCTAAAAATACTCAGGAACTCCAGTATCAGATTCAATATTGCACTTTATTGTTTATCACAGAAGGTATACTACTAGCCCAAGTTCCTGAACAAATACATTTTTCTTAAAAAGCTGTACCACAAATGAGTTAGAGTGATGGTATTTTTCTGAGAAGAAAGGAGTTGAGAGGTTTCAAGCACATATGTGGTTTAGGAAATGAAGCATTTCAACTGAATTTTTCTTCTTTAGGAGTAGATGTTTTACTTGGATTTGTAATTTAACTGATTAAAGTTGCAAGGCCTCAGTAATGGTTACCTCTTATAGAAACAACAGCAAAGATTCAACAGCCTGGGCCCTGCAGCTTTCCCCTGGAGATGACTCCCCTCTTTTACCAAGATTTTTCTACATAGTTGTTAGGGCTGCATTTATTATTTATAATAAAACAGCTTAATTTTGGAGATGTACATTTGACACATTTATGGATAGTTTGGATATCCATCACAGATCAGATCCTGTGTTGGACGGTCAAAGAGCCATGCATGGACCTGCAGCCTGGGTGTTTACTTTCCCAGAGCAGATTTATCCACAGAAAGTTTTACTAAAAATTTGTAATGCAAAGATCTCTCTGTGAAATCACTGAGATGCTAGTATGATAGTAAGCCCCACCAGTGTTAAATCTGCCCCATTCCAATTATCTTTCCTGTCCTTCTCACACTGTAGTGATTCAGCTTAAAATTTGCAACAAGGATTTACTCTGCCTGCATCCCTGCTCAGGCAAATTTCACTCTCTACACATCAGGACTAGTGTAAGAAGCCTATTACTGGGTTCAGAAAATATTCAGGACAAGGGCTTGGGCTGTGGATATTGACCCTGTGGGTTGCCTACCCTGCCCCTGTTCCTCGTTCAAATGCAGGTCTCTGCACCCCTAGCAAAGACCCAGGCCTAAGTGAATGTTTTTCTCTGATTCATCTTTCCTGGGTTCCAGAATATCCATACAGCTTGGACCCAGCATAGTGTGTGTACATTGTATTTAGAGCTGTGTTCATGGCTCATTCCCCACTGCTGAGTCTATCAGCAGTCACAGTATGGGCTTAAAACTATACTAAACTAAACTAAACTAAACTAACCCCAACATTCAAGTCCGTGGCTCAGGTTTGGAATACTAATCATACCCTCCCCCCCGCAAAAAAAAAAAATTAGGCTATTGTTCTATCTACTTCTTGGTCTCTCTTCAAGAATCTCAGCATTGCAGAAAATTTTTTAGGCACGCCACCTACTATCTATGCTAACAGTATACACAGCCTCATATTCCTGATATAGGAAAACTAGACCAACTTCACTGCTGTTTGCATCACAGAGATCAGCTTGCTCAGTCTAGCTTTTCACAAGTAGCAAATAACTGAGTTCAGTGGTCTAGCTGGCACTACACTGTCTAAATGCAAAAAAAGGGACTGATCTTAGACATCAGCTCTCCTATTTCAGCTGTGTCAAGTGTCTCGTACCCCCTCTGCCAGGCAGACACAGTTCCAGGGTACAGGGCTGAGGTTGTGACTTGTCATTTTCTTTAGCTGTGGATCAGCATGGAGAAGTAGTATTTCTCCTTTTTTACCTTTGATTCACATCAATTGGATCTTAATTCTCCTGTTTATTTGGACTGCATTTTCAAGTGCCAGTAGTACAGATAACCATGTCTTAAATGAACAAGAATTAATTAAACTGCCTTTTCTGAACAGTCAGTTGTTTTTCAAATCTTCTTTATATTTGATGCAGTAATGCCAAAATATCTGTGTTTTGCTCTGTGTTATGGAATTATTTAGGACAAGAGGGCACGGGCTTAAGCTCTGCCGGGGAAGGTTTAGGTTGGATATTAGAAAGAAGTTCTTTACAGAGAGAGTGATCAGGCATTGGAATGGCCTGCCCAGAGAGGTGGTGGATTCACCGTCCCTGGAGGTTTTTAAGGGGAGGCTGGATGTGGCACTGAGTGCCATGATCTAGTAATCCCAGTAGGGTTGGATCAAGGGTTGGACTTGATGATCTGAGAGGTCTCTTCCAACCCAGTTAATTCTATGATTCTGTGGTTCTACGAAGAAATGAAATATATGGTGATCATTTATTTCCTTCAACTACAATTATTCTGGTTTATTAAAGAAGACAGCTCTAAAGTTGAATTTTAATAATTTGTTTTGTGCAAGAAGATTATGAATTTCTTGCAGCAGGAAGATTCCATGTGGCTGCTCTCTCCCCTTTTTGAGCATCAACAGGATGAACTGGGAAAAAACCAACTACCACAACAAATCATATCGATTATTACTTAAACCACATACATTCTAACTGGCATCATAAGGGTTGCAGGCAGGTTTACATTCAAGTTCCTTTTCCCTTTGCTCACAAATTCTTAGACTCCTTCCACTTGAGATGAAAAAGTTTATGCTTGATCTTTGAGTTCAGCTACTACGAAAACAAAATCTCATCAAAGAAGCTTAACTTGAATGTCTGGAACTTAAAAGAGCAAAATCAAACCTCATTGTTTCCCAAGGCTGCAATGTTAATTTCTACAGTGCATAAACATGGTCACTCTTCCAATGCAATACTCATGGGAAAAAAAGAATTGTGTGCTCTTTATCAGATTTGAATCTTATCTCTAAACAATTTGATGGAACATTTTGATTAACTTCTTATTGATAGCCTTTCTGCTTAGCAGTTACTTATATGTAACTAGAACTAGCCACCTTCTTCTGCCAGAGTTCTGTGTATGTGCATTTGCCCTTGATATTTTTATTTTAACACCATCTGGATCCATGAAGTCTATGCTTCAAAAAGCCAGATCAAATCTTGCCAACAGCACATCTCTCGCTTCGTCTCTGATTGCTTTTTTTTTCTTTCATACTTCTCATCACATTGTGAACACTTGGGCTTGGAGGCAGCTTTCACTCATGTAAATGATATTTGCTTCTTCAGAACAGAGCATTATAAATTACATAGAAATAACATTGCAACTCCAGTTTAGTTTGTTAAGCAAGCTGTTAGCTTATTAAGATTGGTAGTTACTAGGTTGTTTAATAACATTTGTTTATTAACTGTGGTAGGAGTCTCTGTTGCTCCTTAGAAGAGTCAGGTTTCGTTCTGGGTGCTATTGTCATGCCTTCATCACCAGAAAGGATTTATCAGGTTAAGCTGGAGGTAAAAAGAGAAAAAGAAAATTAAAGGTTTGCCTTGGCCAAAAGGATAATGGCCATGCTTAAGGCTCAACATGTGTGATTAAGAGGAATGGAAAAAGAAACGCTGCTGGGATAAGACTGTGTGAATTTCCTTAAGGGAAAAAAAGTTCTAAGGAAAAAAAAAGAAAATTAAATTGAGATAGCAAATACTTTCTGTGGGCCTCTGCATGATAGACTATAGGCCATGTCTCCCAAGCAGATTCCTCCTACTCAGCAGCCCTCCTGTTTGCTCTGCTTTTCACAGGTTGCCAGCTCACAGCAAGACCAATTGTCACTACGTGTTCTTTTTAAACCTATTTGCATTACCTTGTAGCAATGCCCACATCTCTCACTTCCGAGCACTGTGAGACCTCCAGCTGCCCAAGCCGCAGGGCTGCAGAGCCTCTTTGGGCATCTCTCTCCCTTGGGAGAAGGTCTGGGAAACTGGCAGCCAGGGTAGTGTGGAGGCTGTGCTGGCACAAGCGTCACACAAAACAGACTTCACCACTGGGAGTTGGAAGACTGTAGAAAAAATGGGAAACATAAACCCCCTTCCATGGTGGGGCATGCTGGGGACAAAGCCAGGGGTGGCACCTCATGGTGCCATCTGTGTCCCTATGGAGAGCTCGTCCCTGCATAGGCCACAGCCAGGAGCAAGAAATAAAAGTGGTTCTTGCCTTGGACGATTTGCTGGAGAAACTGGTGGAGACCAACTCTATTTCACACAGCCACTGAAGACCAGATATAAATACTTATTTATCCTCCTCCCTTGGGAGGGAAGTCTCCATCCCACACCCAATCCCGCTTGCCAGGAAAAGTGGGGCCCATCCCAGCATGCTGCCCCACACTGGCTTTCCTGGCCAGGTCCCCACGAGGTGACATGGTGGGAGTGACTGCATTAGCAATGTGGTTGACATCAAACCTCCTCGCTGGCTACACCCTGTCCCTGAAAGACCTGCAGAGCACTGGCTGGCAACCACCTTCCCCCCAAGAGTGAATCTTGAGCTTTGGAGGAAATTTGAGTTTCTGAGAAATACAAATAGCCACAGTTCCATCCATTTTGAATGCAGTCCCAGCAGCCTCTAAGGCATTTCTGAAGTGAAATATGAGGAAAGGAGGCATAGAGGTTTATTTGCTTTTTCTCCCTAGGCTTCAAATGAGCAAGCCACTCCACTCTTTGTGCTAAGAAAATAAAAAAAGTACTTTTCTTTATGCCATAGTCATGCCTGAGTGCCTAGATTGGGTTGTGCCAGTTGTTTTCCTGAAAGCAAGTTATCTTGGGTTCCACTTGCCTTGATTTATATCCATATTGGCCAAACCATTTTCAGGCATGTCAGATCGCTCTCAGACTGGCTGGGTTCAGCCTTACTTGGGTATTTGCTTTCTCGCTTGTTTCCCACAGTATCTCAGTGATCCGGAGGACTGCGACTGGGTGGGTTAAAATTACGTTTTCTTTCCCGTTCCACAGATATTCTTCAGCTGTAAAACAGTTCCCTACTTCTTATTACATGACAGCAAAAGCGTTTTTGAGGCTTTGTTACCCAGCCCCCTGATGGGCTGGGGTGCAGGAGCTGGGGTACGTGGGTGCTTGCTGATGCACACATGGGTGCACAGCGTGCAGCCAGGGGCACGGGGAGGGTTTTAGAGCTCAAAAGATGGAAAGTTTGATATCTTTGGAAATGCAAGGCTGAGCATCAGTTTCTTAATTAGCAGTTACAGCTGCTGTCAACTGCCTTCCTGGCAACCCCCTGCTGAAGGTGGAAGTGGTTTAGGGAATATTTTGCGTTACGAAGATCACCTCTTAAAGGGGAAAGCAGACTACTTTGCCGTTTTTCAATCCTAGGGCCAAAGCCTTTTGCACGCTGGTTTTAAAACACTGGAAAAAACTAAATAGCCTAATAAGAAGTAGAAAATTCCTTACCTTTCTTCACTGCCATTTTATTCAGCATATATATGAATGATTAAATTATGCTGAATAACTGATGCACTATCTGTGAGTGCATAATTTCCTTTAGTTTATGAAACAGGAGTGCAGTAAACTCTCCTTCCTCTTCCACTTTGGCTTTTGTCACAAGAGGTGCTGAAAGTATTTGAAATTTAAGTGGTTACTGGTGAAGTCAAAATACTTTTTAGACATCCCTCTCAAGGGTCACTATGTAAGATGTAACCATGCACTCGAAGGATCTGGATCGTCTCAGACAGAGCCATGCATTAGAAGGATTACCCTTGCCAAAGGTTTTGTCCTATCTGCAGCGGGGCTTATTTGTCATTAAACCTCAAACTTCAGTGATATTTAACAACACAGCAACTCCATGAAAATACACGTGTGCAGCACAAAACTTTTATGGAAGAGCAAATGTGGGTGCCAGTAGCCAGAGCCCTGACTCCCCTCCATGGATGTGCAAAAGAATGGGCAGGAGGAGCACCATGGTCACCTCCTTCAGATCCAGGGACTGCAGGATGCAGGTCCAGACCTCTGAGCTGGTTGTTAGGGACAGCCACCAAATAAATCCTGCTACTTTTAAGCTCTGGCAGGAATGAACTTGAATGTGATGAATGTTCGACCTCTTAAAAAGTATTTTTACAATTAATTACCCAAATACTCCTGGGAAATGGGAAATCATTTTCCCCATTTATTGGAAAGAGTTAAATAAGGACTATTAGGAGGCTTGAGTAAGAGCACAGAGTAAATCACTGTCAAATCAGATTGAGAAAAGGCAACCCACCAACACCTGTTTGCTGGTCTGGTATTTTGCTGCCCCAATGGTGTCATTTAGTCCAGCTGTCACAACAAGGGACACACCACTCGGTGAGAGCAAACCCGGGACCTCTACCAGTGATGCTCTGCCACAGCTACAATTGTTGATGAGACACTTCTTCCCCATTGGCCCCCAAATTCCAACAGCTGTTGGCCTCAACACTGTTGGCATGCAGATCTCAATAGCTGGATGAAGGTGGTAGAAGCAGGAGTGCCAGGAGTCCCCGCTGGTGGGCCAGAGGATGCTAACCCTGATCTTGCTAGATCCAAGGAAGCCTGGGATTGTGGTATCAAAAACCACAGTTTGCCAGGCAGCTGAAGGGCACTTACACCCAGCTTTTATATGTTACTACTTGATCTTTGTAGTAAGTACTTTTTATTGAGTGTTTTCTAAGCTCCTTCACTGTAAAAAGAGGAAGATACCTTCGACAGTGTTGCTGGTATGTTGAGAAGTGTCAAGAGTTTCTCCTGTTTTCAAGTAATGAAGATCAAAACTTTCAGAATTTAAAACATTCATTTAAACCTTGTAAATACCTTGAAACATCTTTAATACATTTTTTTCCCCCTAAGCTTGCAGCCTTTTATTTCATCCATTATTCAAAAACACAGCTTCCATATAGATATCATAAGGTGTAATGCTCAGCTTTAGTTTCACAGGAGAAAATTGGGAGCAAATCAAATCAACATCTTTTGTTATTCCAGGCAAAGGAGCCTGACATGCTTTACCAGCACCTCCAAAAGCACAGGTTTGGGCAATTGAAAGAAGACAAAGCATTAGAGAAATGTGCTTGTGCTTGAGCCTTAAAGTTCCCAAGGCTGACAGGTTCTGATTATAGAATTCTAATTTGTTTTCTTCCAACATTTACCATCCAGAATGCTCCCGAGTCCTTGCAAATTTGGAAATCTTGCACCACTAATAGCTTCTAAATTGCTTAACTAGTTGTAAGGTTATACTGACAGTATGGGTGTGTAAGAAGGATTGCAATTGTTCATTTCAGTCTCAAACTGGAAAGAAAAGAAATGGAAGCTGGAATTTCTAAGGTCAAGAGTGTTAAAAATATAAATAGCTAAATATATATATATAAAAGAACAAAATGTGTTTTCTTAACGAAAAGTTTATATTACTGCACTATTATTACACACCTAACATTCCTCTAGACAATACTGCAACACAGAATTTCTGAGGATATCTTTAGTATCCACCTATGTCTGGTAACTGTGGTGGTAGTGGATCAAGGGTTGGACTTGATCTCAGAGGTTGTTTCCAACTCATCTGATTCTACGATTCTATTTCAATAAATGAGATAGAAACGTTCAAAACACACTTTCCTTTAGAGTTCTTGTTTTAGAATCCTCCCAGAATAATTTTTTTTTTTTTTAATTTTTAATTTCAGATCTCATTCCAAATTTCAAAGAAGCGTGCCCATGTCCACGCTAGCTTTGCATTTTCTGAAGGGACCAATTTCTGGCTTTATTAAAGCTTTAACAAGTCCTTTGGATTGTAAAGCACAGCAGATCCATTAGCATACCATTGAGCGCCTTTATACAACTGCTTTGAATTTCTGTGGCTCCACGTGTGCTATATTTTGGGTACACAGCAGTTCAGGTGCTGAGCAAATGCTTTTGACAAGGCGTTTTTGGATAGCAGATCCCACCTGTACTGACTGTCCTAAAATGCCACAGTGTTGCAGTGTAGAGCCGGCGATTCAAATTGCTCTCCTGAGGACAGAAGAGACGTACTCTAACAGGATGCTTTGGAAAGGATTATCGTTTTAGGATAATCTGTTTTTAGAGCAAGCTATCAAATATTTGATTGAAACTCTGTACAGAAACAAAGAGCTTGATTTATGTCAGGAAGCTGACACCTCCGCCAGGAGCTGTTATGCAGCAGGTTAGCGTAGGCAGCTAATGTAACTCAATTATGGGTACTGAAAACAAAGCATTTAAAATGAAGTCACAACTGAACAGCCACCATGACTACAAGTGACAGAAGTAGAATAGTTCTATCAACCCGAGCGATAAACTGAAGCCCATTCGTGGAATCAGTGGGTGTCTCGCCCGACTGAGCAGTGCAGGATTAGACTCCATTGCACATCATGCTGGCACTAGTTAGAAACTTGGAACAGATGTCAAGTAAATAGGGAAATGTGGGACAAAACAGAAATAATTGTAAAAATGTGCCCAAGGATAAAATAAATTGATCCTAAGACACTAACAAACATTCTTGTATAAGGCAAAATGAGTCTTTGTACTGGGTTGGCTTTTATTTTCTTGCTAATATTGCATAACAGAACTACACTGGCATGATGAGGAGGTGGGATAATAAAATAACTTATCAATGCACTATTAACTCTACATGCTCTTACCTAATAACAAGATATTGATGTCTCCTTTAATGCGTGCCCCATTGTTGAGAACTTTCTCATTACCCCACAGTAGCATACACAAAATGGCTTTTTTAATATACTCATGGCCATGAATGTTTGGTGCTAAAGACTTGCTTAAATGGTCAGAGATATCCTATTTAAGAAACAGCAAACACTTACATTGCACATTACCAACATTAAATGAAATCTCATTACCCATTAGGCAGTATTAGTGCAATTTATAACTTACTTTAGTTTGAGTTTTGCAGTATTTCTTGATCTTTGCCACAGTATCAGTTGAGAATGTGGGTGCTATTTCTTTGCTCATCAGTTTGATATTATTAGGCAGCATTATAGTCCCGGGTATTTTCCTCCAGATGCAGAGAAATGTCATGAGATCAACTATTAAAGAGATGAACTATTAAATAAATACTGGACTACTTTTTTACACAGCACACAAATAATAAAATTCAAAGAAATCATTACATTTATACATTTTATTACAGCTCAGCAAGAGAAATCCACACTACAAGAGGGTTCACTGAAGCTCCAACATCAGTTCCGGCAAAGAGGGCTCATGGAGGAGCATGTCACTGTGTCTGAGGTCACTGAGATGTGGCTGGGGCCAGGTAACAGGAGGAAATTTGGCGAAGAGGAGATGATGATAGGTAGAAAGGGTTGTTCTCAGCTCGACAGGCAGCATGGCAGCTGTCCCCACCAGGCACAGGGAGCGGCAGGAGGCAGTGGGGGGCACAGGCCAGGCCAGTGAATCAATGGGATCCTTCTGAGCAGGTCCTCAGGAAAAAACTACTGCCTGCTTTTGTAATCAGTGCTGAAGAATATCACGACAGGATTCGGAGCACTTGAAGTCACGCTGACAAGAAATTTTTAACTGTTTGGTAAATGCCAGTCCCTCCCATTTGACACCAAGTTCCTCTCATGGCAGTGCTGATGGGCAGCCTCTCTCACTGCCATGCCCATCCATGGGGCTGGCTGGCAGTGCCTCCATGGGGCTGTCAGTCAAAGGTACCGTGACGGATGGAGGGTTTTAGGACTGCTTATTCCTCCTGCACACTATCCAAAAGAAATCAGTTTTTCTGCAAACACTGTTCATGTGATATTTGTAATATTGTAAGCAGAACTGTTTGCCCTTGGGACACATGATATTTGGATATTTCCCCAGCGAGGTGGAGGATGGACGGCAACTCCAGCAGCTACAGTCACACAATGGTACGTCAAGGAGAGTGCCATGGCACACAAGCCACCTGTATTTTTGTTCCAATGCCTGCTTCAACCTGAGCTGCAGCTGATGCCTTGAGGCAAATCAGGACATCAGGATCTGAAGGGACATCCACCTGGAGTTGCTCCCTCTGCCCTGAGGGGCACCAGACACCCACTGCAGCCACGTGCCCAGGACCAGAGCAGGCAGTGGGCACCCAGTGAGACCAGTGCCACCAGCAGGGCAGGGGGAAATGCCGTATTAACACTTGCCATTAATACTTACCGATTAAGGAAACCCAACAATCAGTGCTTATTGCCTTTTATACGGTTGAGAGACAAAGCACAGACCAAGTTACAATAAAGCTTAAACCCAAAATAATTACATTTTGTCACAATTCCTTCCACACAGCCCAAGCTACCAAGGAAGCGAGCTGCCAGCACCCGAGGACAGACACGATTTGCTCCACAGCTCCCTTCATCCCAGCGCAAAAACTTCCAAATGTTTGAAACAGGGAGCAAGTAAATCTTTTAATGCTCTCTGAAAAGCAATCAGCTCACCGAACGCATCATTCAGCAGCCTCTAATATAAAATAATTAAACCATGAAAGGCTGCTGCAGTAATCTTACTTAAAAATCCTAAATTCCTTTACATTTTGAGGATCTGATGGCACTGACTCCCAGTCAGACACAGAGGCAGGGCAGAGACTGCAGGAGCTTCTCACAGCTCTGCTGAACAAACCTCTTCCGCTCAAGCAGAGGCAGATTAACTTTATAAAGATTTGTTGTTGCAGCAAAACTATCCAAGAGATACAGCTAAATCCAAATTCATTTCATTTCCAGTCAAATTATATTTTGATGCAGGTCACTAGAAGCTAATCTTTCATCTCTGTTTTTCATACATGAAAATGAAAAAGAATTTCAGATTAATCAACATTTATCATACTAAATAGAATTAAATCAAATGGAAAATTACATAAAGAAGCTCTGTTAAAACAATCAAATTAAAAAGCCCTTTACCTGTGTGAATGTAATCTTTGATTTTCTCAGAAGAGAAGAAAACCTTATTATTAAGCAAACTTAAAAGGGAGCCTGGATTACCCCTTTTCCCGTTTCCCTTTACTTGAACTGTGAGTTTGCCTTCACGAGCAGATTTTACTTCCTGTCAGTCAGGCAAGTTCACTTGCTTGTTCTCACATGCTAGAAAAACTTGTGTTTTCAGTATTGCAGAAGCACTTAGGCTGTATAGTAAGCAGCAGACAAGTAGCAGATGACTTTTTTATTCATGTGCTTTTTGTTAGTTACATAAGTATATACACAGACACACAGGTGCATACTCACATCTGCATTCAGTTGTATAGCACAGCTTCAGCAAAAATTCTAGCTAACTGGAAGCTAGCTTGCATTTAACAACTTTTTATTGATGTTCTGACTTTTAAAGAGCTTCCATCTGAAAGAAGTTTATGGCAAGTATTAAAAATGTAGCAATAGAAAAGCTTTCTAGAAAACACCTATTTAAAGTTATCTCACAAATATTTCAGCATGAACTGAAGGAATTGTAATTCTTTTTTTCCCCAAAAAAACTTCCAATTCTTACATTACATAAATTAAAAATGCATTTATGATCTTGGTTTATGGCAAAATCGAGAGCAATAAGCAGTTGCTGTTATGGAGAACAGCTCTGGGGGAAGAGTTTTTCTGATACAGAACACAAGCCTAAGAGGCTCAATAATGCCTTGGTTCAAATATTTGCTGATGAACATTATCTTAGTTTCTTGGCTGGAATCCCTTCTGGCTTCTAAAAGTCCTTCTTCATTTCAAGGTAAATTTTGTCTCAGAAATAAATGCAGAAACCTGTGCAATAAGGTTTCACACAGAACTTGAGAAATACTGAGGTTTGGGGTCCAAGGCAACATTTTCTTTGTTCTTTGTTATTTGAGCACTTATCCTTCAGATATCCATGAATGACTCAGTGCAAACTGCATCCCTTGACAACTGGGAGGGTTTTTTTAACCCAGTCAGAAACAAGCGTCCCCTAATTCAAAGTGCTTCATGCATTATTGAACAAATTTCAAGCTCTGTGAGTACCAACAGAAAGTTGTAACACCTCAGAAAAGCTTGCAAGAACAGAAACACCAGAGGCAGAGTCACATATGGTTTACAAACACAACATACTGATACTGTTCTAGTGGTGGCACTGGGGTCTTTGAATGCATCTGCTCCTATAACCTAGATTTTTGCTTAGCACTTCTGAATAAAATCCAACATGAGGCACAGGTAAAAATTTGCATTTTAGCACGAAGCATCGAAACTCATTAGTGAAGACAGTGACTTTTAAATACAAAATACCACTACTGTCTCTGAAAGCCCCTGAGATGTAAATCACTGGAGATGGGGAAAGCAGTCACAAGAAATATCCTGGTGCTTCCTGTTCCCTTTCCCTTGCCATGCCCTTTGCTCGGGGCTGCGGCGAGGGGGGTGATACCAGGCTGCAACCTTGGGCTGAGCCGCTGTGGCTCGGCTTATGCTTGCTGTTTTTCTGTATGTTGGTCCTTTGTGTTTGGAGATGAAAGGTGCAGTGCGACAGAGAGGCCTCTCCTCTCTCCTTCAGAAACTGCCTTCTCATCTCTGGTTTTCCACAGTTCAAACGTAAGACTTTGAAAAAGATTTCAAGGCTGCATCTTGCATATGGAAATTCATGGCTCTGGGCAGATTCATGATCAGCCCTGAGATTTCAAGCTTAAGATTAAGAATATGCAGCCTAAATATAAGTCCTTGTGCTTTGCCCTTCTCTGTTTTTACTTTTTAAACCAATTAATAGGAATAAGATGATACCAGTTTTCATGGATATAGTTTTGCTCTAAGTAGATTTTTCAATTTTCTTGCAAAAACACCAGGTTAAGGAAATATGAGCAGAAGTCATTTCGATGAGCTGAAAATATCAGACTCCAGCTGCCTGCTAGCAAATCTAAGTGACGTTATGCATGTTTAGAAAACTGAACTTCATACAACTAGAGAGTAGCTGAAGCTGCTTCAGTAACCCCAAGAGTGGGGAAATAACCAGCCACTTTCAGGGCATTAGGTAGCAGAAATATCAGGCCATGCATTGGGCTTGGAGATGGGTTCATTTCACACGTGAAGAGTAAGGGAAGAAGAATGAAAGAAACCATGAGTTTTGTAGTCCTCAAAACAATTCTTTGAACTCACTGCACAAAAGCAGTGGGGTATTTTATAAACACTAGTCACCTGCTTTTACATGTGGATATCACCCTACTTGATTTCTTCAGGATTTGCAGGCACAGCAGAAGCCAAAATCATGTTTATCTGCAGTGGAAGCTCAGAGGTTAAAGATCTCAGAGCAAGAGGGGTGCAGACAGCGGGAGCAGGACAGGAAGAGGATGGGCTGGTTTGCCTGGGCATAGTAGGAGGGCTCTGTCTGGGACCAGAGGCAGTCACCCATATCTGCAACCACACCATCACCCATGGGAAGAGACACCCAGCCAGTCTCTGGAGACCAAAAGGCAGCAAAGGAGGGTAACAAAATGAAAGGATATGTTGGGTTGGGTTTGTAGGTCACCCTGGGACACCTGGATTTGTACCATTTGTTACTTTTTTAGTTTGTATGCTTTTTATCCTTGGCCTGCCACACTCCTGCTGGAGGCTCAGTTTCCCAGTCCTAGTTTTTAGAATTGCAGAAGGAGCTCAGATTGAATTCTACAAAATAAAAATGAACATTGAAGGACCTGTGAAATGACACTTCATTTTTCAGTAAACCAGGTGTAGCAGAGAAAAATCAGGCAAAGAAACAATATGTGCCCTTAAATCAGAAAAGAAGGGTTACTGGAAACCTTAGTGTATAGGTAAAAGAAAAATTTAAATATCACTGCCTTTTATTAAAGGAAGCAGAAAAGAAAAATATTTCAGAAATCAATAATAAGGTGAGATTAACTGCAGATTATGTGGGACAGATGCAGACAAAGTGCCACGGTCATGTCTACTGCAGTTTCATCGATTTGTTAGTAAAAGCAGAAATTTCATAGCTATGAAAATGAAACACCCCTGTACTAAGACAGGCTGAGAGTTGTGGTTGCTTAGCCTGGAAAAGAGCAAGCTCTGGGGCAATA
Source organism: Myiotriccus ornatus (assembly GCA_036023395.1). Classification (NCBI taxonomy): domain Eukaryota; kingdom Metazoa; phylum Chordata; class Aves; order Passeriformes; family Tyrannidae; genus Myiotriccus; species Myiotriccus ornatus. The sequence goes on from JAYRBT010000082.1 coordinate 108,478,020, forward strand.
TTAGTGCAGGTTTTTAATACAAAAAAAGGGGGCTTATAGGAAAGATGAAGAGGGGCTTTTTACAAGGGTCTATAGTGAGGGGACAGTGGGCAGTGGTTTTAAACTTAAAGAGGATAGATTAAGCTTGGAGGTAAGGAAGAAATTTCTTATGATGGGGAACACCGGAACAGGTTACCCAGAGAAGTTGTGGATACCTCATCTCTTTAAGTGGATGGGGCTTTAAGCAACCTGGTCTAGTAGAAGGCAGGGGGTTGGGTGAGATGACCTTTAAAGGTCCATTCCAACCCAAACTATTCTATTGCTGAAATACTAATCCAGTGCCACTTTTCAGTCTTCTTGAGGTATATAAACACCCGTATTCTTCAGGAGGAAACTACAAGGCTGTGTTACCAGGATGGCCTTTGCTTCATTCATCAGGATCAGGGGCTACAATCTAGGACTAGCTGTCATATGTTTCTCCCACTTGCAGAGCTGCAGTCAAACAAATAAGATTAGCCAAGATATATCCAGTTTTTCAGGGCTCTGCCAGACTTTCTGCCAGGTCTTACATTGCTGACCTATTAGCATGTCCTCCTGCTTTCTGTTTGCACTAATCCACTGGAAACCCAGCCCAGGAGACCTGCCTTACTGACCCTCATATTCATTAAGAATAATTGTTGGTACTGTATCATGGAATAGCATCAGCACAATTAAAGCAGATCCTTGTCATGACAGAGCTTTTACGGGGTTGGCAGGGAGTCCTAATGAGATCCCTGAGCCCATCTATCACCCTCTGCAGCCCCCACAGCTGGTTTCATCTTTTGCTGCTGTGTGCCAGTCTGACACTGTGTGGCACGTACAAGAACTACAGCAGCCACTGGAACACACAGCCAGAGGACACGTCCCTCTGCTCCACTGCCAGCTCCTCAGACTTGGCACCTTAAAGATGTTTTCTCCTTCATCCCTCTCCTCCCTTTTATTCTTCTTCCTCCTACCCCAGACTCCCTGCGAGGAATGGTTTTCATTTAATCCAAGCGTATTTGGCAAGAAATTCCTTTTGTCCCGCCCAGGAGCCAAGGGCATTTTGAGGTCTTGTTGAGCAATAAGTAAAGACTTCAGTTGTATTTCTCTGCCCCCATTGTGGCAGCCTGGTTACCCATCCTGAGCTTTCCACCTTTGGAATCTGATGGAGAGAATGGTGAGAAGACACCTCCTTCTCAAAGCCACTCTTCATAGCAGCTCTTCACTGTGCCAAGTGAAAATGATTATAAATGATTTATCCTGGGAAAAGAATCCAGGCAAGTGAATAAAAATATAAATACTGTCAGCATGGCAATCACAGGCAAGAAAAAAAACTTCTATATACAGAATACAATTAATAGTCAGTTTTTGTGGAGCTGCTGTTCCAACAGCTGCCATACAGGCAGAGGTAGTGGTTAGCAAGGGGTGCTAAGGGAATCCCTAAAAATCATACTGCCGTGAAAGGAAGATGTTCCAGCAGCCCTGAGGGCCTGGGAAAAATCACCAAGGGCAGCTGCCCAAGCAGGTCAGATTTCCTGTTCATTCTGCAACGGCAAATCCCATCATCTGCTCATGGCACGGGAAAAAGGGAGAACGTGAGAGCTTCACCCAGGTTTGCAGCATTGAGTCACTCTTGTGCACAGGAGAAAGTGGTTACATGTGACGTGTGCATCGAGTGCTTATACCTGGGCAACAGAGCGTGGTGTGGAGTGCCCTGAGCTAGTGACGACCTGAGCTGGCACAGTCTGCGGCAAGTAAGGACTTCAGCGATTAGTCACCGGCAACACGAGACAGCACGTCAGGATTTGTCAGTGCCCTGCATCCCATAGCAACTCGCCTCAAGGACAGGAGCCCCAGTGAGAGGGAGAACAGGGTATACACACACACCTAGAAAATCTAGGAGAGCTCTAATTAGCGGATGTATCACACCAAGAGGAGCTGCATGTCCAAGAGCATTAAGCTTGCACTTCCCCAAGGGGAGAGCTGTGTTTTCAGGTCCCTCCCCTAACTCTATTCTTAATTCATATTTTTAGGTAGCCATGGTGACTAGTCAGACAGAAGATTTATGTCAGCCTTGGTGACTACTAGACTATAAATATAATATGTGTGTGTATATATATATATATATATATATGAAAAATATGTATACCTGCTTTACACCACCACTTTCCTGATAGGGAGATGGACATAGTTTAACACGGGCTATAATCCTTCACTTCCCCTTCATGCAGTGAATGCTATCCCCAGCCCCCAGTGATGCACATTCTGCCTCCAGACATGCTTCTTCCCTGTCCTGGATGTGAGGGTTGGAAGCAAGTAAACCCCATCTGTGTCAAATCTAACGGCAACCACTGTGTCAGATTCTGCCCTGCTTTATGTCTCATAAACATATATTAATGAGTGCCTCCATAAAACCCTCCACAGCTACTGTTGTGCTGTAGTAAACTCTCTTTTGGCCTAGTATCAGCGAACAAACCTTCAGCCCACGAGAATTTGGCATAATAGCAACTTATCTGCATAACATGTGCATTGTTGTAGAGCTGACATTCCCTCCTTTTCCAATACCTAAGGAAGGCAACCTGCAACCTACAGCACTGCGTTGTTTTTACCTCTGATTTTCTCCCTACCCAATAAAATGCCTCAGAGACTTTCTGCAAAGCAGGAATATTTGTGTATGGTCTTGCACTTAAAAGCATATCCAGATCATAATTGAATACTTTTCTCCAAAACAAAGATAATAAGGCTTAGGAAAATAATGTTTTAGGTGAATGTCTGCTAGAGACAGGCAAGCTGTCTGGCAACAAATTCTTTGGGGAAACACAGCTCAATACTCTTGCTGAAGGGCAGCAAGTGAAATTACAAGACAGGGAAAAGTAATGTGTCTTCAGAGGTTAAATGAAAAAGCCTGACTGCTCCTCTCAATTATCCCAATCTTACTTTGTGAATTCACCATCTAAGAAGTGCTTATTTCCAAATTTTATTGAGATAAGCAAGAGGGTAAGTCAGTGAAATTACTAAATGAAAACCAACCCTTTTATATAATCCATGCAACCCAACCAATTTAGTACAACAAATTCCGTACACATTCAAAATATCATGAAAATAGTGTCTTTAATATACAGTTTATATACTTACAATACGCGGTTTAAATTTGTTCATATACATTACAGGGATATTTATTTGCACCTGGTTTAAATAATAATTTGCCTTCAGCCTTTTACACAAAAGCCCAAAACAGCACAGAATTCCACAAAAACCATGCTTCGTTTTATAACGGAAATGTACTAAGCCAAAGTTTTGGGGCTTTCTCTTTTTTTTTTCCAAAGTGTTACTTTTTTGACATATCCAAAGTGAATCTAAAGAGCTAAGAACTAACATATTTTTAATATAATTCAGAAGATTGTCCAAGTCAAGAGAATAACTCTGCAGATTTTCACACTGAAAATTTGGTTGTTATCCACAAAAATGGTAAAGTCTGAACAACTCCTGGACTATTAGGAGTTTAAAACATAACAAAACGAAGAGTCATTTATTGCTAGGTCTCAACAAGGGGCCTGCATTTCCCCACTGCCCTGCCATCCCTAATACAGCGAATAAAAAGGATGATCCCCTCATGCTGATTAAGATTTCATCTGTACCTTCTGGCTTGTATATGGGCATGCTGCAACTTCAGAGAGAGAGAAAGAGGAGCCAGGAGAGCTGGGCTAAGCCATAGTCCTCTCACACAGGGCTGGTGTTTGGCTTTTAAGTAGCATGGTGTACCCCCTGCCTGGCCAGCAGGCAGGACTTTGCTGACCACTGTGTTGCAGGCAGGCACCACGCTGGGCAGCACAAAAGTAGCTGGTGCCAGAGCAATTTATGTAGCGGGAGGACAATCAGGGAGTTGATTCAAGAAGAAAACACAGGAGAAAACACTTCAATTATTTATAGACAGGTTTGAAACACAGTGCCTTTTGAGACAGCTTCCCTATTTGTGCTGTTTCCCTGGAAGCTGTTGTTGTGGAATGAGGTCCATTAAAGTGGCGAGTAAAATTGTTGAATTAGAAAAACTCTTGTGTAATACATAGTTACTTCAAACCCTTTCTTCTAGCTGCAAAGAACACTTCAAAATACATTGCCCTTCTAAATTTGGATGGACCAAATGTTTTCTGTCTAAGTTTCTAGCCGTAGGCAATTTTTACAATATGGCAAGAATAAGAACGCAAATACGCACTTCGAGTTTCTTTCAATGCAGCTTTGGTTAGCCAGGCAGGCAGCAATACAAAGATTCTTAATCCTAGGCACAATGAGCATTTAAAGGAAACCAGCATTTCCCCTCAAGTTTTCCTCTTCATCCCTCCCCTGCCCAATTCTGTGTCCACCTCCAGAAAAGCCTCCACGGTAGAATCGAGCTTTCACTGCTGAAGGCAGCATCAGTTCTTGTGCCTCCACATGACTGTTGCATAGAAAGGACGTGTTCCCTGGTGCAGGGCAAAGAGGCAGCTCCATACAGAATGACATGCCATATTTTTTGCTACCAAAACCCCAGACAAACAAAAACCCCAAGGATAACATACAGCTCAGACACTGATAACCAAATAAGCACCAAAGACCTTACATTTATTTAGTCTGAGGAGAGAAATCCAAGTAGACTGCCTCAAAAACCTAGAGATTTTAGGCCCTCTCTGGCACATGTGTGTTTTCTGAACTCAGTGGCTACATCTCTGCTAGTAGACAAAATGGGCCAGACTTGCTCTCAGGCCCAAGGGACAATCAAGACAACCCCCATCAACATGGTTGAACTCCATTATCCTCCAAAACCAGACTGCTTTTCCCCATTAGCTGACCTCTGAGCTGTGCTTGGGAGTTGCCATAGCCTGGCTACCTATCAAAAGGCACCCCTTACCACAACCCAGGATCAAAAGGCCAAGCCACCACACTCCAGCTGCCCAGTGTGCTTATCACTCTACTGATTTCATCAGAGCAGATACTTCAGTCCAGCCTGAGCATCACAGCAGGAACATCGACACTGCAGTCATACAATTCACAGAACACAGAAGTTAGGAGCACCTAAATCCCCAAAAATGGCTTCGAAAATTAGGGTGATGAGTGGCTAAGGGCAAAAGAAAAGTTTAAATGCTAACACATGATGCACAAAAATAAGTAAGCAGTGCCAAGCCCAAACAAGGCAAATGGAAGGACATCAGTAGCAAGTTTGCAGTTAGAGGTTCTGGCTGTACTTCTGCACACAGGCTCTGCTTCTGCAACCAACGCACATTTCTGGGCCTTTCAGTGGCCACTTGCATTTTGATCTATGCATATACAATGTTAATGCAGCACAGTCATGAATGCAAATTCCACCAGGCTGTTTGCAAGAATAACCACTCCAAGCAGGTGAGAAAAGATAACACAATAGGTGTCCATCCATAGTTAAACAACACTATTTTCTCAGGGATGTTACTATCTGGGGGGGTGTTTGCAGTATTTAATGTGAATATTACCAAGACTACAACCTCTTTTTTTATTTTTTTTTCTCTTTGAGATATTTTAGGGTTTTTTACCTGGAATTAACAAGCCAAGCAAAACAACGAAAAGTACCTGACATTTAAGATTTGGCCCTTTCAAATTTGAACACTCATTTGACACAGTCAGGGTTAAAAGGCAATTGATTTCAACTTGCATGTGTCTACCAATAAGCATACATATCTGAATAGTATTTGAATTGGATTTAGTCTTACTTGCAGCTAGAATATTTTAGGATGCTAATTCAAAAGCATCCAGAGAAAGTTATTGATCTGTTGCTAAAAGTCAATACATTACAAAAAAAGAGTAGGATTATGAACTCTTGGGGCTTTTCTATTGCGGTATTTGTTGGCTTTCTAGTACCCACAACAATCAGGCTTTGCTCCCTTGGTTGGGAACTGGTGGTTTGCATTATTGCAAGACAAATAATACATCTCGGCTTTGGCATGGAGACATGACATGAAATTTGCCTCAACTACAGAAAATGCTATTTGCAAATAAATTCTTTTTAATGAGTCAATATGGTTGAGAAAACAGGGAAAATCAGTCTCCTATTTTTGTTCCCGCTCTGTATTTTCTCTTGATGTTCGCACTACATGCCCTACAATGGAAAGATCATTTTCCCTTTTCCTCGTACATCAAAAAGAAAGGCCGGTGATGGTGTTCCCCTGGACAGGGCTCTGCTCAGCAGCAAGTAAAGGTGAAGTTGCTCTAGCACCCTAGACCTGCTCTAGTTCTGACCACCAGAGGATCCTGCACGTTCACACTGGTTGAGAAGGGACACCACAGATTGTTTCCTGAAGACCTGCACAAATCTTTGAATCCAGTATACAAAGTCAGGGGATCCCGGGGTTATTTAGACATATTTCAGAGAGCTCTGCCAACTACAAGAAATCTGCAAAAGACCATCAGAAGCTAATCCTACTTCTAGCCTTCTGAGCAGTTAAATTTGAGAGATTTCCAGGGGCAGAGTAATGCCCCTTACCATCTCTGTTCTCCCCTTGAACTGCCACTTCCATGTGACATTTACTGCAGTGAGTTTTCGCAGCTGGGCAACTGAATTAGCCCATCCTTTGATGCTGCAGTCCCTCCCATTTGACACCCACCGCAACCCAGACCAGGTGGACTGACAACATGACAAGCATTTCCCGTGGCATGGCCCAAAACCTCACTTAGCCCATTCTCCAGCTATGCTGCGTTTCTGATCCCTCCCACCTCGCTAATGCTTCATTTCAAAGGCATCCTACAGGAGCGCTATCACCTTCCCACACAGATCCGACGGCAGCAATCGGATAGCAGACTGAGTGAGTTTTCACATGATCCTAACAGCAGCAGAGGAAACATAGAGGGTTGTTACCTTTCACCACAGCAAGGGCTCTGCTAGCAGGCTGCTGCTGCTGCAGGCAGCATCTGCTGAGAAAAGGTCTGTGCACTGAACTGCCTTTCCCATGAGAAAGCTGCACGACCAGAAGTCATGCTATTTACTCCAGTCATCCGACTACAAAAGCAACTTTTGAAATCTACAGGTCATAAACTTTTAATTGGCCAGGGCAGAGTGGCTCAGTAGAAAATCCCCCTTCTCCCTCCCCTCTGGGCAACGAGCTGACTCTTGTTTTAAAAACATTTAACTCTTTTTGCTCAAAGTAACATGGAAAATGCATCCGTGTTACAGATAATCAGGAAGATACTGTTAATAAAAATAATGCTGCAAGAATAGTGTATTAGTGGCACTTCACAGCAGTTCTTAACATTTTCAGATGTAGTGTCAAAACCAATGTTTTTGTATATCTGAACATGCTTTTTGTTAACAGAAATGGAAGAAAAGTCACAGCATGTTGACAAATATTATTTGAACAGAAATAATCCTGTAAGAAATACATTTTTTTTGCAGTTAACATAAAACTGTAAACTGGATTGGTGTGTGTCTTTCAGCATCAAATTGTTCAGTAATAAATACGACTAAGTCTTAACAGACTATGGAGTAGAAGTTCCCTTAGTGTCCAGTTTTTAGCAGCTGTTGAATGTTCAGGGATGCACAAGGCACACCTCTGCAGATTCTCTACCTTTATTATTGACATAGAAAAAAAAATCCATTCACCACTCAAAAATGTTTATCTGCATAGTAAGAATTTGTCTACTACTATTTACAGGAAGAATTTTTAGTGCAAAAAACAGGAAGTGATGTATTAGCTGAAGTGTATTGAGCACACCTTGTACAGTTTCACTAATAACTAGTCAAGCATCACATCTTGGGCCGCCAGCCATTAATGAACTGTAGTATTTTCTTAACCTGCAATTTGCTTAGCTTGAAGTCTTCTGATAGGATTTCTTCTGTAAGCTGAACCAGTAAATTGCCATCAATCTTCTCTGTAACAAAAAATGATATGACATCTTCAGACAGACCAATAAACCTCAATGATTTAGACACTTCCTCTATCGAGAGTCCAGAGAGGTCCGTGGGTGGCTGCCAGGGAGAGCCATCCCCACAAGATCGTGGTGCTAACTGGAGGTGGAGCGGAGACGAGAAGGGATAAGACACAGAGAACGCATCCTGCATGCCCTTTTTAACGAGATACTGATCTTCCAAGAGGTCTGGAGAGCCAGCTTTTGACTCCTCCTCGGCACCATCTATTTTCAGTGGTAAAGGACACATGTCTGTAACTGTTTTATCTTCACTTGACTTCGGTGCCCGAGGAGGTAAGGCAGGGCATGAGTGGCTCTGCTTTGTGTTGCTGACTCCCAGAGTCTTCTCATCAGTGCAGTCTAGAGAGTAACTTGCTGACTTTGGACAGCTAGAGATGGTGTTTGTGAACTCTGCTGGAGTCAGTGGGGAGTACCCTGCGGGGAGCTCACACCCATCGAAGTCAAAAGTCAAAGGTGCTGGACAGTTTCTCTTTGGCGTACCTGGAGTCTTCTGTCTGGGATAACTGTAGCTCCTGCTTGGATCGAGCAGGAAATCACTCCTATTCAGGCCTTCAGTAGTTCCTGAAAAATGGTTTGGCCAAGATAACCTCGAAGGCAGAGCTTCAGCTGAGGGGCTTCCCAAAGGCGTCACGCTCTCAGGTTCTTTGGATTCAGTTTTCATCATGTTACAAGGGTAGCAGGAAACAGGTGTGCTCTCAGTCGGGTTGGTGTTGTCGCTCTCTGTGACATTACTTAAGGAACAAAGCAGAAAGGATGTTGTTAGTATGAAAAAATGTGGCATTTGAATAAACTCATAAATCATCTGACAGAGTCAGAGGGTGACTGTCACAAGGAAAGAATCTTCTTTCCTTTGGCAGAGCTTTTCATATTTGAATTAACACATTTGAATTAATGCATCGACAGTTCTTTTACCCCTTCTACAAGCCTGACAAGATGCTGATATACCCAAAAGCCTCACGTCTTGGTTTTTCAAGCTTGTTAAAAAGTAGATGTCTCAATTCAGCTCTGTGTCATCTCACAAATACTCAATTTTTCACTGTTGAATTCCTGAGGGATACCACCATGGATAAGAAACAGCTTCACTTATACTAGAACACGTTCTAATCCAGTATTTTTTATTTTTATATCACAGATGTGTCATGGTATGCAAAAGCTCATAACAGAGCAGGTCACCATTGCACTAGACCACATGCACCAGTGCACAGACACAGAGTAAGTTAATGCTTACTGCCAAAGGAATAGTTTTACCTGGAAGGGTAGGCAGACTAAACTTTACATGTAGAAGTATCAAGCTTTAAGTTTACCCCACAGTAATGCTTTTGTGTGTCCATATCTTAAAAAAGGTTTGACAAGAAATATCTGCTCTTCAAAGGCACCTAAAGAAAGTTACCCTGACCTATTTCCAGGTGGTGAACTAAGTTCAGCTTGTCAAAGGGAACTGATGGTTTATACCCAGGTGTTCCCATGAGACAGAGATGCCAACAAAAGCACACAACCTGTTATCAAAAGCAAATGTTTGCTGCTTTTATGCTGCTTTCTAAAAGAAAGTCTGAAAGACTGTATGATCTTTGGAATTTTGGCCAACTAAGCCAGAACACTGGAGAAACAATTAGCAGATTTATAAATTCTTATTCAACACAACAGATGGAAATGAACAGTCAAAAAAAATTGGTTTAATTACTTACCTCTCTCTCCTGAAAACCAGCTACTCAAGAAAAAGAAACTCAACAGTCATGCCATGACAGCTCAGTGAAAACTGCTTGAGAACTGTAGCAGCTTTCATAAAACCAGCAGTTTTGAATTAATTGACACAAAATTACTTCCCTGTGTGCTTACAGTGGGACGAAGGGAGGAAGCCAATCGGGACTTGCCCAGGTCAAACACGAAGTGCAGATGCGTAAAAGTGGCTCTAATCTGTATCACTGGAAAATACCAGCCCCAACAGATGTAGTTTCCCTCTATCTAACTATCCCTCAGTCTTTACTGCATGTCTTCCAAGCTTTTTTCCTGTTATATCACTAATACAAGTCTGCCAGGTAAAGCAGCTCGATGTTTACAATAGCAGAGATGTGGTGGTTTTCTCCCCTCAACAAGGATACACCATCAACTGATCATTTCTGGCTGCTTAAAGACCAACTGGTGTAACAAACACACTGGAAATAATTTTTCACAAACCAAGCCATCAGGCTGCCCAATTCAGAGGAATCAGTCAGTGAGGTGTTGTCAACAACTAACTGTATAGAGGAATTAAATCAATTGATGCTGTTTCTGTTCTCTAATTCAATATTAGAACTGGTAACATTTAATGACTGAAAAGACTAACAGAATTACTGGAAACTGACAAAATAACGTTTTCAAAGTGTTTCCTTATTCGTCCTCCACGAAAATTAACTCTCTGGGACTCAGTGCCAAAGGGTTTAAGAGAAACCCCAAGTATAGATGAAGCCATTTTTATAGGCAGATAAGGACAAATCATACTGTTCTTTATTTGTGTTTAAAATATTGGCTGCAACCCTTCACAATCCAGAAAATAAGATCACTGATATAAATGGCAAAGCAGCTTCACCAGTGATCTGGTTGCTCCACACATTGCTAACTTCCTAGTAGCTTCCTCTGAAGCACCAGGTCAATTTTACTAAAATGGAGGCGTCTGGTCTGGACCCAAGCTGGAGATGGATTTCATGCAAATACTGTGAAGTTCAAGGCAAATCACTGAATCACAGAACTGTTTAGGTTGGAAAAGACCTCTAAGATCATCAAGTCCAACCATTAACCCAGCACTGCCACGTCCACCACTAAACCATGTCCCGAGGCGCCACATCTGCACATCTTTTAAATACCTCCAGGGATGGCGACTCCAACACTTTCTTAGGCAGCCTATTCCAATGCTTGACAGCCCTTTCTGTGAAGAAATCTTTCCTAATATGGAATATAAACCTCCCCTGGTACAACTTGAGGCCATTTCCTCTTGTCCTCCTGCGTGTTACGTGGGAGAAGAGACTGACCGCCACCTCTCTAAACCCTCCTGCCTTCCGGAGAAACTTCACTTCGGTTTTCCTGGTTTCTTGGAAGGCAGATGTATTCTTAACTACAAAGTGAGTAAGCAGCATTTGGTGGGCCCCAAATGCTGGGAGGTCTTATGCTGAGCCTCCTGTGGAGTAGACCTTGACAGAACTACCCAACAGGCTTTCAGAAAAATAAGCAGGTAGCCTTGATCTAGAGTGATCATTGCCAGATACACAACACTAAGCTGCAAATGCGCAGTATGGCTTATAAAGGCAATTCCAGCACAAGATATTACACCGACTGCATCTAGGCTGAAATGATTTTAGTGGTTTTTCAGATGAATTTGTAATATCGAGCATTTTGTCGCTGAAGTGGTACGAAAAATAATAGCAACAAGACATCCAAGGCAAAAAGGAGGTGAGGCTTCAGAAGCTGCATACGTTTTCTAAAGCCAAAGGAAGAACACTGCAATGTTAGAAAAGCTACGCAGCCACACAATTCAGAATTTACCATCAACTTTCAACTAGCATGAGTGGATTTTCCAGATTGTGGGTTAGGTTTGTGCTGAAGTGCGTTTGATCTGGAAGTCATCTGGCCCCCTTCTGGTACACCTCACTTTGCACTCAGTGGTGTCTGGTGGCTGCTGGCCTCTGTGTCGTACATCACACCCACCCCGTACGTTCTCATATAGCTGGCACAACACATTTCTGGATTACCACACTATTTTTGTGTCCCTGGTTATCAGAGCTGGCTGCACTGCATGCATGTAGCACTGAAATCACACCCAAAACACTAGCTTCGAGATGCTCTGATTTCAAGACTCAAGCCTTTCAAGAATCATACAGAACTACGCAGGATTTTCCATCTAGACAGCCTGTGTCACTTAAAAGTGATATTATCTATAGCAATATGTGCAGGTATTTAATATAAATTGCTATGTCCTACATAGTAAAACATAGTTCCTGCTGGAGCTTTGCTTCCCCTTTGAATTTTTAAAAATAACTTGACAGGTTAGCCCATTTTACACGTCAGCCGAGTCTGACACGGTACCGTGCCTTAGAAATGAGCGCCTTCGAGAAGAATACTGCTAAATTTAACTTCCTCAAAAAGTGCTAGTACAGTGCTCTCACAGATCAAACACATACATGTTGTGCAGTCCCGAAGAGTAGTAGGACAGAGTAGGGCTGGGAGAGCGGGTCTGCTGTCGTGCAGGTTTGACTGTACGAGGAGGGATGGAAGGACTGGTGGAGGACGGCTTTGAACTCCGTGGTGGGATCGGGGGAGCATTCAGGAGTCTGCATTCCTCTTTTACCTGTGCAAAAGAAGAATGTGTAAGTAAGCAGCAAGAAAATCTGGGCAACAGTTTGCAGTCAGCAGGCAGCAGTCTCAGTCAGATGACACACATCTGGTTCTGCCTTGTTCTTTGAAAGGAAATAATTAAAAAAGGGAGAAGAGAAAAATGAAAAAGGATCTACAATTGCAACAGTATGTAGCTGTCAAAGAAGTCCAAAAGAACACTTTGCCACTAGCAGAGCTACTACCAATCTTCTTTAGGGTGCATTTCAGTAGTTTGATATCCACTCATTTAAAAAGTAGCAACTATGAAACAATGTAAAAGAACATTCCAGTAATATAGAAAAACAGACAGACAGTTCCCGATATTATACATGATATTATTGTAAGGAGCAATTCATTAGGCCTAAACTTCATTAGTATTATTTATTTAGATGTAATAAACCAAGCTTATGTAATGAAAAGACCTCAGTAGACTCAATGTTTCCTGACTTACTTCACCAGTGATACTCAGCTACCCAGCTCTAGGACAATTCCCAGCCTCCCTCCTTCAGGAATAGTACATGTATCTTACATTTACCAGCTGCTGGGATTCAAACTTGGAGCTTCAGTCCTTCTGTGGCTGCCAAAGCAGTCCAGGATAAGGTTGTACAAAATGTACAAGTGGAAAGGTGTGGGCAGAAGAGCCTGTTCAAATAATGTCCCCAACCAACAGGTCTGCTCTGTGCAGCCAGACAACCTTACAGCTTAAAACACACAAGTGTTTGCTCACCTGACATTTAGTTTGGTCTGCCTTGGTAGGAGCAAAATGTCAAGCTCCATCCCCATAGAAAAAATTATGGAATTGAGAACTTAATCTCATCAGGACATATTTGGGAGAGCAACTTTATTTAGTAGGGCTAGAGGTTAGCAAGGCTACCGGGAATTAGGCTGCCAGCTAGGATTTTTAATGACTCACCTGCCCCTGGGCATGAGGAAACCTCTATGTTCTCCTTGTCTGAAACAGTCTTAGATGCATCAGAAAAAGGAAATTATTTCTGTGGTTGAAAGTTACAGTTTATTTTTAAACTTTACAACATTGCAGAACTAAAAGTTATCTTAGCAGTTCTGCAGCACATAATTAGCAATTAAAGTGATTTAATTTATTTAACAACAAAATAAATGTGGAACCTTTTGCAATCAATTTCAGTGCTTTCAAAATGCAACAACCCATTTAGTACTTTTGTGAAATGGAAAATTGGGGACTAGGACACTGTAGTACATTTTTTCCCTAATTCAAAACAAGTTAAAATTACAGGAAATGCCCAACAGCATAAAACACTGAAATAAATCTTGCTCTAAGGGTCCTTATTTGCTCTTTCAAGGAAAAGAAAAAAAAAAGAAGAATCAATTTTATTCATGTTTGTTATTGAATTCAGGCATAAAACTCTTCAACCATTTTAGTGCTGTGCCCCAACAACGCCTTAGGACTTTCTTTTCCCCCCAAGTCAGACTAGGCAAAGTTAATACTGCATGGTATTGAATATACATTCATGGAGTTAGAGAGACCATTCAGGGGAGCTCTTTAAGCACAGCAGATGGCCAAAGGGTTAAAGGGATTCTTTCCTGGGAAGACTGCTGGCATTCAAAGGTGCTGGCACAACAAACTATGCCAAACTCCCTTGTTGGCCTAGATTGCAGATGAGAACAAGGCCATAAATAACACTGGTTTGCAGTCCCAGTTGGTCCCTGTCACAAGACACAATTGCAGCTGCTTGTCAAAAAACACAGGAAACCCAGCAGGGGAATAAAAAGGAGAATTTTGCAGGTGAAACTGATAAGAGCAAGAGGAAGCTTCAGAGGAGAGCTACCCTCTCTAGGTCCAAGAGAACAGCAATGAAATAAATGTGGGAGATGAGTGGAACAGCCACAGTGCAACATGACAATCACCTCAATGGCTGCTGCTCTTTGGAGGAAATACTCCTTGGCCTGGAAGCTCTAGATGCCATACAGCTGTCAGATATAGATAAAACACATTGACACTGCACAACCTGAGACTTCTATTCAACACTGTCTGAGCTTTCCCATGCTACCACCCTCCTTCCTGCGACCTGGGAATGGTGATCCCTTTCTGATGGTGTGAGGTGCTATGTTGATTTTAAGACTTCAGCTCCTTTTCTTTGCTGTCAGCCCAAGCCCTGCCTGCACTCCCTGGGCCCTGGGGGGTCACTCCTGAATTTGGGCATCACAGGTGCTCATCTCAGTGACCACTTGAGAGGCTGGCAGGAAAAAACCTGTCCCGTCACTGGCATGACCGCGAGTGCATCACAGAGCAGCCCAGTGCTCCTTGCGCACAGGAGCCTGAACTGCTGGCACACTCCATGGGGACAGGCTTTCTGTCAATCAGGAAAACAGCTTCTGATTTTATGCAAATTAGTGTTTGCGAACTGAAGCAATTACTACTTTGCAGGCCTTAATTCAGAGGTCATTCCCCCCTCCCCTACCTTCTGTTTTCACTTTACTTGAATTTTATGAAAGGTATTTAGAAAACACATGAAATATCAGAATGCTTCATCCTGCTGAAGAAAATCACAACAGCTTCTGAAATACCCAGATGTCTTTTTCTCTCCCACAAACAGCTCCTGGACACACATTTTAAATTTAGTGCACGCAAAAATACAATTGCCAGCCAACCTTTAGACAGAAACACTACGGAATATCATTCTAGAGGCAGTGATGACTAAACCACATGTTCATCAGCAGCTCCTAAGATCTACTTACTCTATAAATACCTACATGGAAACCATGCAAACATCTCCTCGGCCCCAGCCCACGGGTGAATTCAGTAGGTCAGTGATACTCATTCTAAAGGTGTTCCAGGAAGCCGTAAAAGCGAGCCTAAATTATTACAAACTGTGGAAATGTAGGGGTTTAATTTTGTCTTATTTTTAATGGGGTTACACCCGCTGCCCACCTCTAAATGCAAGCTAATATCTTTAGCAGAAATGATTTCTCCACTATGGCTAGAAAGCAATACTGAAATTGCTGACAGCACTCACACATTACCTCAGTAATGTAAGATACATATGACAAAACTGCACACTTTCCAAAATAACTTTAAAAGGCAATACACACATCTATCCCAAACGTCACCCTGCTGACTCCAAAAGGGAGTCACTATGCCATGAGGATTCCCCAGGTATGAGGGTCCACACCAATTCTGTGCAGGTGCCTCACAGCTCTTCCAGCATGCCACTGCTTCAGGCAGGACATGAGACACTCATTCCTCAGGGTGACCCAGGTGGTCACCCCCACGCCAGAAGGGCTGCCTTCCTCCCCCACCACCCACTCCCCGGTGCTGGCTCTGGCACTCCTTTGACCCTGTGCTGAAGCAGTTCAGCTCAGAGAAATTAGCAGGAAACTAATCATTTTCCAGATCCAGACCTGGCTGCCTGCCCAGGCACAGGAGTGCCAGAGCCAGCACAAAAGAGAAGCCAGGACCATGTGGCTGGGAAAGGAGGAGGAGGGTGGGACCAGCCCCACACCAGTTAACATCAGTGTAGGCTGCCAGGGAGTCTCATCCCAATATGGTACTGCTGGGAACTTGTCCAAGAGTCTGGACAAAGTGTCAGTGCATACCTGACCTCAGAAGCAAGGAAGTGCTCTTGGGTTCCTGCACTCAGACACTGCACATAAACACTCTTTGCTAAGAAGACACAATGTCTTGACTTTCCTGGCTGCTGAAGCTGCTGCATCTGCTTTTCAGGGAAGTTTTGGTGGCACACTGCAAGGGTTGTAGTTGGGTATTTCATGTCTGCATTGTGTCCTCCTCCTGACTCCTTGCTGCACTTCTCCAGCAGATGCAGAGCTCGGCCAAGAGGGATCCCCACGGCAATTTGCTGCAGGGTAACCCAGCATGAGCAAATACAACTTAGCTTTCAACCAGACTGTAACCTGACTCATGATGGAAAGGCTATAAAGGTATAGGATCACCATGTTTTGCTGCACTTTGGTCTCAAATTACCATACTTTAAATTACCATAGGGTTTGCAAGCAGATTTATATTTTTTTTTAATTCCAGAAAAAACCCTGCATAACGAATTTGTGAAATAATGATATCCACCAGGATTCATGTTATATAAGTATATATCATTTACATTTTGCTAAAGACTCCTAGACACTCTTTCCTGGGGGAGTACTTTTTTTCCTTGCTTTAAAAAAAAAACAAAACAGCTTTTAGGACTACGTCAAGAGACCACGTGACAGGTGGTTTCTCCAGCCAGTCCACATAAGCTCCTGTTAAAGCATATTCATACTTCTGTCTCTGAAGACTGCATGACATTTCAGATTTGGAGAAGTGATTTCTCCCATGAGTTTTCATTAGAAACCCTAGGCCAGGAAACATGCTCTGTTTAAGACTGAGTCCTCTAGAAGGCTCATTTATCAATTCTGCAGAATTCCTATTTAAACACATTTTATTTCAATAAGCAGTATAGAGCGATTAGTTCAGGTCTGGTTTGCTAAGTTCCCTTGAGAAGAATGACACTTACCAGTCTTCAAAATCTGACATAGAGAAGATGATCTCTCAGTAACAAACACTTCAAATACATAAAAATTTGATCTGTCCTCATTATCAGGGCCTGTTAACTGAAGATGCACTAAGGTTATCTGAGACAGTTCCGAGTGGAGTCATGACCCACGCACTTTGGCCACAGAAAATATGAGAAAACATGGAGACCACACGGAGAGATGATGTGGAAAGCAAAAGAAGGAAATGGCTCAGCAATTCTTAGACCTTGTTTGCGTGAGCAAAAGAATTCCATAAATATCACCTGAAAGTATCAAGCTAAACTACTAGACCACTAATATTAAATATAATTTTTTCTGGTGACTTTAAGACATAACTTACACATGTAGGAAGCTAGCTGAAGTTTCACATCTTCCAAAGTCTCACCATTTCCTTGACTTGTATGTGCCCTTCCCCCCTTCACCAAGTCTTTCCTAAAAAAAACCCCAAGCAAACTCTTCATGCTCTAAAAAAAGAAACAAACTAACATAAATAACCCTGACTTACCGCTTCTGATTTGGGAGGCACTGGAGGTGGAGGTAGGGAAACATCTGAAGACTTTGTGGTTGCTCCGACAGTTGCAGGCACAGGAAGAGATGCAGTACCACACTTTGATCGGAAAGACCCCCTGTAGTTGTCACATTTGTTCTTCTCACTTAGTGAGCAAGAGAGAGGCTGGTCCCCACCCTTTCCAGACCCTTGGTCCAACCAGAGCTCTTCGTAAGGAAGTTCTGGTTTTGTAGGCAGAAACATTGATTCTTCGCTAACTTCAGGGAAAAGGTAATCGCTGCCACTGTCACCAGACTCCTGGTACTGAAGAGCATCGTGAGAGAACAGGGCCCACTCGTTACACAAGTCCCTGCAGCCATGGAGGTTCACCTCACTGTTCCCATGCAAGTTGTTTCCGTAGACACACACTGAAAGCCGGTGGAAGGACTGTGTGAGCTCATCCCGCGCGTAGCTGAGGGAGTTTGGCACGTGGCTGTGCCCTGTGCATCGGCTCTTCTTCGGGCTCTTGCAGTCTTCGTTCCAGTCAGTTTTCACATCTCGCACGGCACGGGAATACTCATCTATGTCAAACTGTTCCTGGCATATATTAAACCAGTGCTGGATGAGGGATTCGTGCCACAGCTCCCCCTTCACCAAACTGTCAGGCAGAATAAACTTCGGAAGTGTCAAGTGCAAAGGAAAATGCATGGGAATAATTTTGTTTCCGCGAAGCACGCAACAAACCACCACAGTCTTGGTTTGAATGTTGACAAACTTGTACCTGTGCCCTTCGCGGATAAAATGCAGGTCATAAGGGTTTCTTGGTGTAGGACTAGGCACAGTCACGTTAACGGGCAGCCTGGTTTTTTCTACTATATTGCGAATCGTGTGCTCGCCTTCTTGCATCTGCACCTCCAGTGGGCTGCGGGTGCTAAACTTGCCCTTACACTGGAAAGGGAGACTGATGCTCTCGTTGGTCCTGTGGTTCATGCAGATGAGGCAGGGCATTTTGCCTCTGCCTAGCTTACTAATCGAATTCAGTTTTCCGATTTTTTTGAAGATGGTGTTGAGTCGTGACTTCTCCTTAGAAGACTTTGCATAAAGGATCTCTGCTTGCCCCATTAAAGTGAGCTCATCCCCAGTACTAAGAGTAATGTTGTAAACTTCAGTGTCTTCATTGCATTCACCTGAAGCCACCTGCAAAATAATAACAAAAAAATTTCGTTTTCCCCCACTGAAGACAATACTTCAAATCATACCAAATCTATTGAGGCTGAACTTACAAGACTATACACTGGGGAGAAATGAAAGTAACTCTGTTTGAACAGCTGACTGGTTAAGCACAAGGTGTTTAACTTCAAGCTCAGCTAGATAACCTTTTCTTATTGTTCTGCATATTCCTGCATCTTACTTGAGATGAAATAGCCACTTGAAACTGCCAAAGAAGGCACGAGAACAAACATAACCATTTTTGAAAGAAAGGACAAATCCACATATCCCAGCAATTCAAATAGTCATTTGTGTCAGGCAGCTATGACAGACCAAATCTGGATTCCCTTGGGTATCTTTTCACTGCACCCTTGTTTTTGCTGTTTGTTAGAACTTATTTGCCACGCTCTTGAAGGAAGCAAACTTCTTTTACCATCTTCAGCTCCCTGAGGAGAAGAAAAGGTGATCTCATCATTACAGATGAAGCATATCCTTTTGTTATAATCTTTTCCAGGCTAGAGGGAATGACAGATGACATCTATTCCCTGAAGGAGAAGTCAAGAATATTGGTCTATCCCATATGCCTAACTCCCCCTCTGCTTTGCTCTCCTAGTCATAGACTTCCTTCCTCATTTTTTGATCATAATTGCAATTTAAGAGATTAAACAACATATGCACAGCCATGTGTGAGCTGGTCTACTATGGAAATTGCACCAGGGGAAAAAAAAAAAGACAAAACAGATGTCCAAGGCTCATTTGTTCCTGAAGTTATTTCCTTAAGACTGAAATAACTCTTTATAGACAAGATTGCTCTGCTTCGTATTGGACTGATTTAACATGAAAAGCCCTTCTCAAGGACCTAACAGAACCTACCCAATCCTTCTGTAGCAGCAGCAGCAGCAACCTACTCATAAAGGAAGGTGCATTAGATAAAAACTACTTGTGTGTTACAGACCACTATATTTGAGAATACTGAACATACTAAAAAAATTGCAAAATGAAAACATATCCTAAAATTGTATATCTTTTCCTCACCTCTGCAACTCCTAAAGACTGCACGGAGCTGTGTGAAGTTCGAAGTCCAGGCTTCAAACTCTGCTATCATCACTCAATAGCCATTGCATGAAATCAAAGCTGTAATTCCAGTACGTTAATAAGTGACAAGCAACGTGAATAATGTTTCCTCTTGTGAGAGTATTTGTAAAACTGTGATTATCTTCCACAAGCCTCTCAGAGCAATTGCAGGCAGCTCAGGAAAGGTGCCGCCTTAGCACTTCAGGCTCGGGGCTTCCGGAACGGAAGTCATTCAAGCCCTGAATTATCTAAACAAATAGTAATTGGCCTAATCCAGGAAACTACTAGGATTTAGGGTACGTAATACTCATTCACAGTTTGCACCACTGGCCTGACGGCATTTTGAAACACCACGACATGAAAAAAAAAAGCACTTGAGGTTTTTTTTTTTGCTGATAACGCTGGTGTGACGCTCATTGCTGGTTTCTCCTCAAAGCCTCCACAGAGGGCTGTGTTTGAGCTGCAGCCGTGCAGCCCTGCCTTTGGCAGGGCTGATAAGGGCTGAGGACATGCAGGGCCCTGTGCATGTACTGTGAGATCCCCCGTTCTCTTTCTGAGAGGGCACATTCTCTAAGAATATTGGTTTGTGGCATCGACAAGT
Organism: Myiotriccus ornatus; assembly: GCA_036023395.1. Classification (NCBI taxonomy): domain Eukaryota; kingdom Metazoa; phylum Chordata; class Aves; order Passeriformes; family Tyrannidae; genus Myiotriccus; species Myiotriccus ornatus. The sequence goes on from JAYRBT010000082.1 coordinate 108,498,164, forward strand.
TCACACAAATGTCTGCTTTGACAATGCCAGCTACACTGTCAGATGTTTTCACTCGATACAGCAGGATTACAGCATTTTCTCACTTCTTGTGGGACACCATCCGGAGTGTCACAACCTACAGCCACGGGATCTCCTGCTTGGCCAACTTGCGATCCCTGGGGATTCTCAAACAAACAAGCCGCTGCAGGAGGAAATGGTGGGTCAGATGTGAAACCACAGGGGTAACCAAATGGCCAAGTTTCACCATGAAGGTATAGCAAAGCAGCATTTCAACCAGCCAAATAGCAAACAGACTTTTAGACTCAATAGGCATGTTTAAAGATAAAATTATTCTGAATTAAAGAAGTCTGTTTTTCAGACTAGTTTATTTTTTAAAAATTATCCTTTTTAAAAAAAAAAATTCTTTATTTTTAAAAAATACAGTCACAGGATAAAAATGGTTGAAATAAGGCTGAATTTTACTGTGCTGGAACAAAATAAAGGTGATGCCACGCTTCTAGTTTGACACTCTGAGAAACATACTGTTCTGCACTCTTCCTTCTAAAAATATAAGGTATCAGTTGCTGTCCAAAATTGTAATAAAAATCTGAAAAAGTGAAACGAAAAGTCTAAGACCACACAACTTTATCTACTAAGCTCTGCTCTGGTGGTGTTAGGAATGCTGATACATCTCAGCAGTCTAAGTATACTTTAAAATTTAGGTTCTGAAAGTCAAGAAAACGAACACCTCTCCTTTTGTGTTTATTAATTCATTACCACATGCTAATAAACATTATAAAGCATACATGGTAGGTAAATACATGTTCCAGAATATTAGCAACAGAGATATACCATACATATAATATATCTCAATGCACACAGCAATGCACAGATATCACTAAGCTTTTGTTTCTCAGATTACATAGCTAAATGGTCTTTGACAAGCTTTGTCCTTGTAGCAATGACATATGAAAATCACATTTGCTCTGTCTTGTTCACTCAAACATTTCATTTTATCAACAGGCACTGGGCTTTACACCGCCTTTGGTGAACTTTACACGGCCTCCATAAGGCCAGGAATGAGTCAGGCATAGCATTTCCTCAGAACTGATGGGACAAGAGAAAACAACCTCAAGTTGTACCAGACGAGGTTTAGATTGGATACCAGAAAAAATTTCTTTACTGAAAGGGTTGTCATTCATTGGAAGAGGCTGTCCAAGGAAGTGGTTGACTCACCATTCCTGGAAGAATTTATAAGACGTGTAGATGTGGAGCTTAGGGACCCAGTTTACTGGTGGAACTTGGCAGGCTGGCTTAATGGTCGGTCTTGATAATCTCAAAGGCCTTTTCTGACCTAAATGATTCTATGGTTCTATGCCAAATAGTATACTTAAAGGCAACCTGAAAATGCATATCATAAATTATTCCTAGAAGGCAGAATGGGTAACACCACCAGATCCACCTCTTTCTACTCTCTAAGCTTCCAGCACTGACCCAGCAGGGTTTGCATCTTCAAGCACCCCCTGTGCTCCTTTACAGGCCCGCTGAGAGCATTCCCTGGAAACCCTCTGCTTCCTGCTATGCAATTGCTGGCAGAGTGTAGCAGAGCCCTGTGCTATTTTATAAACTTGGACCTGCTAGTGGCAATTCCCAGCCCCTGCATGTGACACAGCATATCACTGGTATATGATAGAGAAGACAGAAGTGCAGAGCGGCAGAGTTAAGGTGGTCCAGATCACAGACTGATGCAGAAATATCACATATATTAAAAATGTTAAAATCTCATTATAACTCTGAGTAACAGGTAACACTACAGAAGGCAGAAAGCACCTGAGAAGCCTTAATTCAGCTGCATCACATACCCAGAAGGGCTTTATGCATTGTAACAATGATATTTCATTCATTGCAAGATCGACTCCTGAAGCTTTACTTTGTCATCACCCCTCTTTTGCCTTTCCCTCCCAGTTTTCACTGTCTAGTAATAGTTAGGAATAATCAGTGCTCCCAGCTTTGTGAAAGAAGCAGTGCTCGCTACACTTCAAGCCATCTAGAAATCACCAGTAAATGTTCAAACTGGACAGTTCCTAATGCAGAGGATACCCAGCCAGAAACAGAACTTTGTCCCTGCTGTACTTGCCCTCCCCCTCTCTACTGCCAGATGTTGACCCATACTAACCACTCACTTTTGATGCTAGAATGCTGACCAGAAAGGTTACTGGCTTACAGACACCTCATCAAACACACTGCAAAACAGCAGTGCGTTAAGTCAATATAACGTTTTAAATTTTTAGAGTCATGCAATTTTAGAAGCCAGCTGTATGTCCTGGAGAAGACAGGCATTAGGAAAGTGACATGTTCTTTTGGGAAAGCTCAAGCATACTGTTTCTTTTGCTTAAGGAAAGGTTAACTCAGAATAATAGATTCGATAACACCTGAGTCAATATCCTGTCCTGGACTCCAATTGTTCTAAGTTGTTAAAGTTTGAAGTAGAAGTCTTTAATCACTTGGACACATATGAATACCTTATAAAATTTTTTTATGACTTTATATTACTTGTTATACCTGCTAGGTTTTATTAGAGTAATGTGAGCATTGCATTAACTTTAAAAACACAAATAGGATTTTTTTTGGTAGAGCTCCTTTAACTGTGAGGTCTCTGATTCATAGCTACAGCATAAGGTTTTTACTGTAAGAGCCAATTGACCAATTGTAGCACTATATGTATATTTAATACATAATATATACTAAGTATAAATTTTTTTTTTACGAGTCACAAAACGGAAAAAGATTTTTAAAATGTAAAACAGAGTCTTCAGAAGAGCTGCTGGCAGAAAAAAAAGAGTGAACTTTTACAAGGAAGTTGACTAAATTCAGTGAGACAGTATCCGGTTTTTCTTTTTTAAATGTCTGTCTCCCAAGACAGAATTAGCAAGTGCAACTCTTCATGTTAGCATATCTGTATTTCCCTCTGGGCTAAGAGGGACTTTGACCTGATTGCTACATTGGACTTTAAAGATGGTCTTTAAAGATGTCTCAAATAAATCAAGGCATTCTAAAAATGACCCAAAATGTGTCAGGTAACAGTGCAGAGCTGTAACATGACGCATCTTTTCATATGGGATGTAAGGAAACCCACCTCACAGAGCCACTGTGAGGCAATGGTGCTCACCATCCAGGCTCCTTTCAGAGCAGAAACCCTCTCACAGGTACATCAACACAGGCATACAGCAGCAGGTCTGCTTTCTCTGCTTCTCTCTCACTCAAGCTGCCCACCAGATCCTGAAGGAAAGGGGCAGCCACAGCAGTGCACTGCCAATGCAAGACACCAAGGCATCGAGCCTGTGTGTACTGGGGACAGAGGGGAAAAAGAAGGAAAAAAAAACCCTTTTGGAGCCAAGACTTCCAGTCTCATAAGGTTGGCATCAAGCCACAAGGCAACGAGGGGACTAAAAGCACTAATTCTTGAGGTGAGGAACTAAGAATCACCAGAAAATCTGGAGCCAAAACCTACACGCCAACTGTCAAAGTCACTATTGCAGCACTTAAAAATGCCACTATAGGTTACAACCTTCTATATATGCACTTTATGGAAAATCAGGGTGAGTTTATGAGAGGCATTAGAATTACAATGAGGAGATCTATCAATTTTGCTTCACTGTACTGCATTAACTTTTGTAAAAAAAAAAAAAATGAAAAGAGAGCAAAGTTTTCACTACAGATTCATTTCTGGCAAAATGCACACTGTATGGGCCAGCACAGCTAAATCACTATGAAAAGAGGATTATATTAAAAAAAATAAACAATTCAGGTAACAGAAGTTCACACCAGTCATACAATGACAGGTAAGAGAAGAATCATTATAGGGCAAATTCACTAGCCCACCTCTCTGTTCTGCAAGGTGTCTGCAAACACCTTCACAGACTCTTCAGAGAGAGCAAGTAATGTCTTCAGGACAAGAATGTTTTTCTGGAAGACATGAAGGGTCCTACAACACTAAGCGGACTGGTTTTCTGAGTGTAGGAATTCATGGCTTGTCCAACGTTCAATCTATCAGACAATATTGCTGCTTTTTAAGAGAACTTCATGTGAATTGTGCTCAACATGACATGGGGGTTTTGCTCCTGGTTTTGTTTTTAAGTCTTAGTGCAAATAGCTTCTTGGGTGTTTGTACAGACTGCCACCTGTACGGGACCAGAGCAGTTGACTGCAGAAATCTGTTCTGTTGCTTCGACAAAAGCTAGGGCCCTGCAGTAGCTCAACTTTCTCAATATTTTTGCTCCTAATAGTAGAGAATCAAAAATTTCTCAATCTTTGTAGCATAATGCTGCTACGTAAACAAAATTCTTTACAATTATGCACTGAATATTAATGTAAGAAAGGTTCTCACATATCTGGTCAGGGAAGAAAGGACAGAATGCCTCTGATCTTCCATCAGGACCAGATTAAATACCTATTGACTGAGTGAAACTCACTTATGCCCAGAACACTCTAAATTGCTGTGCCCGTAGATGCTGCTGGCCGCTGGGTACCTGAGGCAACCCCCAGGTATCCAAGTGCAGTACTGATGTGTACAGATGCCCAAAGGAGTTACTGTAAGAGGTTTTAGCCATTACAAGAGTTTTATTTAATCTAAAATTTTTGTTTGCTGTTCTGTGATAAGTGACTACACCTTCTCCTCCCGGCTGTGCTTGATGGCACGTGTCACAGCCATCCTTCCAACACTCAGCAGGTCCCCAAGCCCCTGCCTCAGCACACTGCCCAGGAAGCCTGCCCAGCTGCAAAGCCATGGGGAAGGAAGGGAGACCCAACTCCCCTACCTCCCCAGGACAGGATGACCAATCTTTCCCTTTAAAGACGAATACACAAAGCAAAAACCAAGTAACTCCCTTGGAGAAGATCTCACAGGCCGTCACAGAGAGAAGGCAATTTGCTGAATGGCAGCACTAGTTGTAAAGTCCTGCCAGAGCAGCAGAGGAGGAGCACAGGGGAGCAAGGTTTGCACCAAGTGGAACCATAACCACGGTGTACAGGCACATGCAAGACCAACAAGCAGAGAAAAAGCATTCAGTGACCGTCTGGTGGCACCTTGTAAATCTACAGGCTCTTTCTTCAAAAATAATCCATGAAAGACTTGAGTGCTTGAAACAAGAAAGAATTCCCAGACTTCAGAGTTCCTTCTCATCTTAAGTGCTTTGCTTCATCAGACATTTTAGGCATTTTTTTCCTTTTTATTTTGGATTAGCTACTTTCTGATACTCTCTTCTGAATTTAAATGGGCACCCTGCATTGGACAGAAATCAACCATACTTAGTATTCCTCCCTTTGCTCTAATCAGCTTGACAGAATCTCTCCTATATTAAAATTTTAGCGTACATAATTCTCTTGCATGTAAAGGGTTATTAAACACTTTAATAAATCCTGCTAAGTTCATTTATTTTTTGGAAGATGATAACCTTGGAATAGGCTTCTATGAAACTGGAAAAACTGCCAAGAGGAATACTGCCAAGATAACTGTGTAACTAGGTTAAACCTGGATTATTACTACTGTTATTTACATTAAGGAGTATCACTATAAAACCTTTTAAAAATGGATTTGGTATCTAACAGTAAGCTATGTTTATTTCTCAGTTTGCTAAATATGACAAAGAGTTTTAAAAACACTCATATTAAACTCAAGATATGGCATTTTACATTTAATCAAGCCTGTAGACAAATACTTTTCTCCCTAGAAAATTAAAGCTGCACATTTCACTGTGCTACTTCCTTGATTTGCTCATTGATCAAACAAGAAATAACAGCACAGCAGTGGAGAAGGCTAGCAGTCCCAAGGTCAGACTGATTTTTCTGGGCAGAAATGAAATTTTCTTGTTACCTTGATTGCCCAACCATGTCCTGAAGATACAAAAGCATTTCGACTTTCATATGTAGCCTTCATTCACGAAAGCCTCTTTTACAGGTTCAGGTTAATGGAGAGCACAAATGAAAACAACATGCTGTCTTGAAAGGCGTGAGTCTGTGTCACTGAATAAACTAAACAATGACTTCTTGCACTTTACAGCAGCCTTCAACACCTATAAAAATTGCAAACTAGCTGGTGTCCCCCATCTGTAACAGTGCAAGAAAGAGAAAAAGCCATTAAAAGGTGTTTATACAAACCCCGTCTTGCTACACATGGGACTGGGAAACTCTATACTGGTTTTGCACTGGCAGGATCAGCCAGTGTGCCCTGTAGGGTGCACGATCTGGATCTACACCAGTGCACCCCAGCTCTAGGATGCTCTTCTACCAGTCTGAGGTGATGTATCAACTCAAGCAAACTAGATGAGCCTGAAGATCACTCTGTTTAGATGGCAGAGCTGACCTACCCTGTATAGTGTCACACATACAGGCAGGACAAGGAAGAACAAGTTCTGTCTTCGTTGTTTCATGGCACTGCAGTGTGTTTGGTGATAGCAAGCCATCTCGTGGGATCAGTGACCTTTTGACGAGCCCAAGAGGCGTGCACATGCAAACAAACACACATGCACACAGAGAACAAGTGTGTCTTTTTTTAATTGTTGTTTTGGGTTTTTTTTTGTTTTATTCACAATGTTATTTAGCTGAAGTAATTTTGAGACAAGCAACCCCATCATTTCACCCTGTGTGCTCTCTGAGAATGAGGCTTTCTGGAGAGGGATTTGAGCAGCTGCTGCTTAGCAGAGAATGAAATTCAGACTGCTGGAGGGGGAGGTGAAAGGGGGCAACAAACAACATTTGTTTAAAATCTGGCAGGAGCATCCTAATTAAATGAATTATTGAATGGATCATCAGGACTGCTCCTCAAAGTGTGCCATGGGGCAGGAGAGCCCTTAGAGGACATGTTGGTTTAAGGCTGCATAAATGATCCCAAAGAGCACCATCACCAAATGCTGAACACTAAAGGCTCGTTTGTCTCAAAAATCACACTTCCCACACAGCACTGTTGCTCACTTGCCATGTATATAAAAGTTGTAACAGTTAATCATTTAGACAGGGATAAATATTTATTCAGGGACTACCTTAACGTTGAATGTTATTTCCTCCATGACGTAAACTCGTTCAGGAAATGCTTTAGCCACCTCCTCCACACTGTTAAAATACTGCACTGGCTCCTTAATATCTCGGTCTTGTTCCAGCAGCTTAAACTGCCCTGAAAACAGATGATAAACAGAAGAATTGTAAGATATTTATACTGGACAACTGTCACTGTGGCAACTGCTGGCTCAACTTCTTCACCATTTTGCTCAGTCAGTTTTTCCAGTTATTAGCAAACACGAAGACGAAAGATTGCAGAGATTCTCCTGAACCTGTCATGAAAGACACCCCATTTCACCCAGTATGAATGAAAAGAACGTGTGGCAGTCAAAGTTAAATTTAAAAAGATCATTTTATCACATGCTCTCTAGAAACAGTAAATAACTATGGAGGCATTTGTGTTTGTGTACATAATTCAGTGTCATAGCATCTGCACAGATAGCACTTTTTAGCCCTTAATATTAAAAGTTTTACAGAAAGAAAACACACCCATTAGTACAAACCGCCAAAATAATAAACATAAGGGTTTGGAGGTTGTTTTTAGCATCATCAAACAGCTATTAAAAATGCTAGGTTAAAATCCTTCCCCACCCCGGGCTTCACTAAGAGTGGAATATCATCTAACTTTTCTTAATCATAAACTAAGCCCTTTGAGACCTTTAGCTAACATAAGGTATTAAACCATACACATTTAAAACCCTTTTGAAGGTGGCTGCCTTCAGAAGAGCATAAGAAAGGAGTGTTCCTTACTGACTTTACCTCCCCCCAGCATGAAAACCTTGGCTATTTTCTAACTCTTCTAAAAGGCAAGAAGTAACATGGAGAGAGCCACCCCGGGAAGACCTGCCAGGGACAGCCAGGCACATCAATCACCTCTGTGAACTATGAACTCAAAGTATAAAAGCTTTATTTTATAAATACGGAGATAACAAAAGCATAGACAGGCATGTTTACTGTTTGTGTGACTTGAAATCAGTGGAGTGATCTTTCCAAATTTAGAAATGTTAACTATTGCTAAGTTAAAGGCTGGTCTCAGCAAGACTTGATGTTGGAAATAACTGCGAAAAATGAGAAAAAGACTGAGTAAAATCTATGGGTTTACCATGACTTCTGTAAATCACATTTTAAAATTAGCAATGCATGCAGCCACTGGATTATTGTTCCCAAACAGTGCTCAGCTTCACTAAAATACAGCCAATACATGAGGATGTCAGCCACCTACAGAAATATTTGCTCACTCCTTCAGCATTCTTGTGCACAACACCCTGCTGCCCCTTTACATCCCATCAGGCTCGAGACTTTAGCGACACGTTCAGAGAATTCACCCACACTGAACTATTTCAGGCCACCTAAGAGCAGAGGAGGAAACAAATGCAAATTCAGTGAGCCCTGACACCCCATGAGAAAGATTTGTCCCGCCACCCTGCCAGGTGTGTGCACACACGTGCACCCACCCACCCACACCAGGAGAGGTGCAAGAGCAAGAGGCTCAGCTCCTGCACCCAACCCCAGCGCCCCCCTGCCAGAGGCACACCCTTCTAATCACCAGGTTCGAGTACTATGGTTGCAAATCTAAATATCCACTTGTAAGGCAGAAAACTTCCTTTTATACCCTTCCATATGTTTTGTCTTTCTAAAGGGACCACGGTAACTTGGAAGTATTATTAGCAGGGTAATTACAGATACTAGTACTTCGCACTGCAAGACTCTATTTTGCAAATGTTTAATAACCTTCACCACAACTTCGAAAATCAGCTGGGATTTTTCCTAACTGTCTCTGCTTCAGGACATGCTATGATTTGAAGTTCAACCAAGACAATTACAGAATCAGCTATGTTGGAAAAGACCTCTGAGATCATCAAGTCCAACCTCTGACCTAACACCACCTTGTCAACTAGACCATGGCACTAAGTGCCACATCCAGTCTTGTCTTCAACACCTCCAGGGACGGTGACTCCACCACCACCCTGGACAGCCCATTCCAATGCCCACAATTCGCACACAATTCACACATTCTGAAGACCAACACTGGGGTAGAAGCAGCAAGACCTTTGGTCTGACCCACTGAAACCCTTCCTATAGTGTAATACAGCAACGTAGCTGACTACAGGAATGGTTTCTCCAGGCCAGACCAAAGGTCTGCCTCAAGCAACACTCTGCCTTAGACAGGAGTAAATGAGAGCTGTGTAAGGAGGATGGATTTTAAGCACAATTAGCAATACCACCGAGAGTCTCCTCCACAGCTCTAGGAGGAACTCATGACTCAAGGATGCCCAAAGCAGGGAAGGGGTGTCTTAGGGCTTAGTAGCTCCAGAGGTTTTCTTCCCTGTAAATTTGTTTAATTGCTTACTGAAGGTAACCTTCACTGTAGACAAACCCTGTTATCTCCTTGTTATAAATTTTGGCAAACTCTTCCTCCAGAATTTACAGTACCTCTGGGATTAGGAGTACAAATTTTTGGAGTGATAAAGCTACACGTGGCAGACACTATGGGTAGCAACAAGAAACCTGACAGCGGACAAGCATCTGGAAAAATGCTTCACATACTCAATAGAAACAGGCCAGCATACTAAAGCTGAATTTCTCAGCCTACAGGCTCTGAGCCTCTTTCCTGCAAAGCACTAGAGGGGCCAGGCAGTCAACAGCTCTGGGCTAGGGGAATCTGAACAATTAGCAGGTCGGTCCTCAGTTAAGTGATGCTGGAAAGTGTGTTGTGACTGATGCCAAGGCATGGACAGGGAGAGCTGAAGAGAGAACTGTGCTTCTAAATCCCCAATCTGCCATACAGACCATGCAAGTCCTTGTTTCAGGATTTCCCTGTCAGCCACGGCCTAACCAAGAGGAAGATGCATTCCCCAGCTGTACAGGTCCTTTCCCCCACAGGCACCCTGCTTTCCTGCAAAGGAAACTCAGGAGTGGGGGGGGAGCTGAGTGAAGTCAGACCTTGTACTATGAGGAGTCAGGACATGTAGCAGCAGGGACTGTGAGTTGCACCAGGGAGCATTTGACAGCGCAGAAAAACTACTACTCTAGAGTGCAGAGCCAGTAACTGTATTTCACAGGGAGTCATTAAGGGCAGAATGTTCTTAAATTTAACAGAAGCTGTCACAGAGTGTTTGTTCACCATGGGCAGACCTGAGGCTGTTGCTCTCTCCTGCCTACTTCTCAACTGCTCTCCTCTTTGACTACCAACACAGCCACTCAGATGCAACCCTAACTGATTGCCCAATTTGGGATCCGGGGGTCTGATTTGCAGGATCCCTAGCTGTGGATACTATTCGAAGCAAGCTGTGATTACAGTTCATAACGACGTTCCATACTTTTAAGTTCCTCAAAGAATAAAAGCCCAAGCCACAGCAATTTTAAATCACCTCACACAGACCTAAACCCACTGAGATTACTTCTGATTTAACACTCCTCCCCTGTGTACAGAAAGGAGTTGAATATGACACTGCATGAAAGCCACACATTTTTTTTTGAAACTGTGATGTACTGCAGTGACAATAGTTCAGAAAGAAATTGAGAATTCTCAGTTCAGAATGGGAACTGAGTTGGGCACAGTAACAAAGCACAAATTCACATGAACAAGGAAGGAAAACAACAAAGTGAATAGTAATACATGATATGAACGATACTCATCCAGCCCTTTGAATGAGACAGTGGTCTTTAATTCTAGGTTCTCTAGTTACTCTGCTCAAAAGCATAATAATACTATTTTTCTGTGACTGTTATGCATTTAACAACAGTCAATCTGGTGGCAAGAAAAGGCCAGTTACTCCTTGCAACCCGAAGTTCTACAAAAAAAAGTCCCAAATTCCTCAGCACAGAACACATGCTTTAGGCTGCGTGCAACTGGGAGCAGAGCCTGCTCTCTATTGTACAACTACACATGTTCCTGTAAGAAAAGATAATAGAAAAAACTCATCAGCTGGAGTTTTGCTTCGGTACAAAGCGGTGCTCAGAACTGTCTACGTCGCTGTCTGTGCCATCCTCCCCGTCCTTCAGCTGAGCCTCACAAACACAAAGACGTCTGTGCCTTCACTGTTAATGAGCAGCAGTTCATGAGGAGGTTGACGACAGAGGAGTACACACAGATCCCAAAGCATATAATAGAAGGGCAGCATTAATCTCTGCCTGTTACGAAATCAAGAAGTATGCTGTGCATGGAAGCTGTCAGGGCTAGATGTTAAAATGCCTCTTCCTTGAAAAGGATGGGTTTATAACTTGAGATTTCCTACAAACAGTTTTTTAAAATTTATTTCCTCATGGTTAAAGTATTGGAATGAGAGAAAGAAGGGCTGAAGAGGAGACTACAATACACATTTTTAGCCAGATGTCAAATAACTAACTAATGGGGAGTAAGGAGACAATTTCTTACTATGTTTCTCCTCGGTCTCTACTTAAGCTGCCATAAAGAAAAAAGACAGCACAGCTGAAATACAAGTTTAATGGACATAAGTCTGGCTTGACTGTAAGTTGAAGTGGAATTTTATTACACTTTGTAAGAGGCAGGATTTCATTGAGAGACTTTACAGAACTGACAGCAAGCTTGAATAAACCACAGGCCAACTTAATTGTGTGTTAATTAGGAATTTAACAAAAAAATAAAAAATATAAAGCAAAAACTATACTTTTATAGAAGTTCAACCCCTCTCTCATTAGCACAAAAAGAATAATGAAATGTTTCTGTAGTAAATCAGTGAAGGTTCACAGAGATCAAATATCTGCATGGTCCACTGAGCAGGTGTGGCTCTTCCTTTGCAGCCAAATACAAGGGAGAAATGAACAGCTCCTCCAAGCTTTATATCTCTTTATCTTTCTGTCTGGCCTCTGGCAGGCACAGTATTGGAACAGTTTCATCCTAGCATATCTTATCTCTGTAGATTATGAATTCTTATTTCTCTGTGAAGGTACTTACAGCAAAGACAGTAAATCCACTACTGCTGGAAAGGAGTCTGGAAAGCTAAAAAGGTAGGGAAGAACCTAAACCAGGGCTTATTCTCCAGTTTATAAAGGCAATTATTAAAACCCACTAGAAGCAGGAAGATCAATCCATCTTCCTTCTTGCCAGGGGCTGGCCTTGTAATGTCTGTGAGTAGGGGCATTAACAGGCTCTTTCTGCCCCAGCTTCTGCTGCTTCCACTGCTCAGGTTCTTGCAGGCTTACACACACGTTCATAACTCCAAGCCATCTTATGCAGGTTATTTCTGCAATGTAAGATGCCCTGGTTTTCGCAGCGATTCACCCCTTACCACCGAGCAGCCCAGAAGTTTCCAACAGTCCAGAACGCTTCCAAAACAGAAACATTCATTCTGTACTGTGCCTAGGCCCAGGCAGTTCTTACCTATGGCGAGGGTTAACAGGCTGAACAAACAGTCAAGTTTTCATTGATGTAAAAGGATAAGAGCACGTTTATGCTCATGCACCAAAAAGAAAATCTGGAAAAAGAAATTCCGTTAAAAGAAAAAAAAAAAAAGCAGCATGTCGTCAGTAGGAAACATGGAAGGTCACTGAAACATCTGCTCTGTTGCGTTAGCTGTTAAACGTTTCTCCGAGGAGGCAGGAGCTCTATTGTCTTTCAGCAGCTTTGATTATTTACTAAGTCTCACATCTCTCTCTGTGAGACTGTATGCAAAGCCCAGCACTTCCCAAGAATGCGCAGACGGCACAGCAGGGTAGCAAAAGTACTGCAGAGGTTTATGTTTCATATTTATTGAGTGCTGGCTGCATTTTAGTATTTCAAAGAACAGCAGAGCTGACTCGAAAAGGAAAGGCTCTACCTGCTAGAATAACATCATTTTGGAAAAAGACAATTTTTGCCTACGTTTTTCAGCATTCCTGTGCATAAAACTGATAGCAAGTTACTTGATATAAATGGGAAGAGTTTAAGAGTGTAAGCCAAAAGCACAAATAAGACATAACAATGAAGGACACAGAGCAGTGGCTTGCAAGACACCAGGGAGATGCAACTGCATGAGTTGCAAAGTACACTTCAGTATGACTGGTTCTTACAAAGACCCATATACACTTTATCTGATTGTGTACACAACTGACCTCAATGCCTGATGCAGACATAAATTTGTCTCAGTGGGGGACAATGGAAGGAAACTCAGTTTATGGGCTCACCTGCCAGCCCATCAACTATTTCGACCCTACCTAACCCTTAGAGAAGGCAGCCATGAATGAGCATGGCAAATCAAAGACTCTAAAATAACAGATTAAGACATAATCATAACACTCCAGCATACCTGCAATTTTTTAAAAAAATCAGCTTTTTATTTAAATTGGCATTTGCCATTATGTCTTTGCATAGAACCTACATGTGGCATTTTGCAGCAAGAAGTGTTGTCTCAGCAGTGGCTGTAGCTGTCTAGACCTCAGAACAGGAAGAACAAAAGAAGAACCCGTCACATCTTTCATACAGCTGTTATGTGACTAACTGGAACCATGGTGTAAAATTAATACTGAAGCTCTTTCAGGGTCCTATCACTAAGTAAATGTGAAATGGTTTGGCAGACATGCAAAAGTAATGATGAGTGGGAAATAAATGCCTTGGTTCACTTTTGCCATCTTCCAGCTTGTCAAAACTGAGCATTTGTCCACAGCTCTCCAGAGGGGAGAAGAACACTGGCACACTCAGGTCCTCTGGAGCAGCAGAGCTGGTGGGTCCCCACTGCAGAGGGAAAGGACTCATCACTTTCTCTTCTTCTTGCAGAGAGAAACTGCAAGTGTAAATGGAATTACAGCAGGCTGTTTTTAAAAGCAGGAGCAGACACTACTCCATAAATGAACTAGTGCAGACAGGCTCCTAGCCTCTCTGCCCACAGAGGAGACAGGAAAGTGAATCACACACTCTGTCATCTCTGGGCTCTCCATTGAAGGAGATACTGATTTCACCTCAGGTTGGGACCTGGCAGCAAACTAACACAGATGCAGTGCTATGCTAAGTTCATCCCATCAGTCAAAGAAAGAGCATGATAACCCAGCGGGCAGCACAGGTTCATCCTTATCTGCTGCAATGATAGCTTCTGAGAATAATACAAAACGTGGTTTGGGGGCAGAGAGGGAAATTTTTCGGAGTTATTCCTAAGAATTTCTTTGTTTATTTTCATATTGTAGCCTGCTGAAAACATACAGGAAACTATAAAAGGGTGGAGAACAAAACAGGAAAATACACAAGTGTATCTCTGGTACACAGTTTCCAACAGATAACAACTGGGCCACAAACCAGAAATGCTACAATTGATTCTTATAGCATAATCACCTTGAAATAGCTGTTAAAGAAACTGAAATATGTCTACTGCTTTATAAGAGCTGCCTGTCAATATTTCTTCTTGAGAACAGCGGTGAAGAAGAGGACCCGTGTCCCCATCCATACCCAAATTTCTGGAAATTTTGGGAATGTATTAAAAAAACAGATGGAATATGAACTAGAGACATATCTAAGTAAACATGATACAAGCAGAATTCATCAAGTGTACTGGAGCTAAACTTGTGGCACTGCAAAGCAGAGGGCAAGGCACAAAGGCACATTCAGTCAGTACAGATTGTGCAACACTTCATGGGGAAGGAGCCCTTCAGAATGAATAGTTTTACTTCTCGGAAGTATTATGAAGATTTTGAAGCCTTAAGTGCCTTTATTCCTCACTGTGTAATGTCTGCACAAACACCCATTCAACCAAGAAAGAATTAGTTAGGCATCGGAACCTGGTGAGACATGTCGAAGCATCAGCCCACGGACACATCACCTGTGCGTATGCACAGACACCAATTCAGAGATCAAGAAAGGGAATCCAACCAAGTTTCCCACACAGCAATGTAATGCTTGCTAATCAAAACCTCTAATCCTATGCTAGCAAAGCAAAGGGGATGGTACAGCCTAGCATTCTCTTTTCTCTTACCTTACTTTTATGATTTTTAAGTAGCAATAACAAAAAAAAATTGATTCTGTTGGCAGCATAACAAAGAAAAATCAGTTCAAATGGTGACTGATAATAGCTTAAAGCAGATTTAACTCACAGATATTGCATGAGAAGGACTTTCAGGTTACAGATGATGTAAAAGGACAGACAGGGTAAACAAGCCTAACCTCTAATCTTTGTTTCATAAGTTATTATCATCACAAATACAGGATTACCACAATGAAATGTTCCATTTCACAGGGTCACATGTTTTGAGTGCCTGGACTGTAAGTTAACTAGATTTAACTTACTTGGTTATCATCGATCTAACTTGTAATTAGCATAATTTTATTCCTTTCCCATGTGCTTCCAACAGACATGAAGAATATGTTCCACAGGCAGCGTGTTAGTTCACACATGCAGTTGACCATGCAGAGGACTCTGATGACTACCACACCATCTGGCTTTCCTAATTACTATTAACAAAAGCTGTTGTGAGTTTCCTGTTGAAGAGTGTGAAAATAAAGACATGCACAGGAGGATGGCATGTTCTCCTGGTGAGTATCAGCCCATGTAGATTTTCCTATTTCAGTGAAAGACATCACATGCTAATAAAAATAAGAAGCAACACAGACTTAATCTGCCTTTGGATCTATTCTTAACTAGGTGACCTCCTCCCAAATCATCAGTATACACTCATCCCAAGACATACACACATTAAAAGAACATGGTTGTCTACCATAGATTAACATTTAATTAAAGCACAGAAGAAAGTCGAGGTGAGAGTAACAGAGTAACTCCTGGTTAACATTTGAAGTTAATATTGCTAGTACCAAGCAGGCTCAAACAGAACACATTAGAATACCTGTTAAAGGTTAGCAAAGTGTGCTGGGATTTTATATCACAGCTGCATCCAAATATTCTCACCTTATTAACACTGATTTTAGTAGAAATTATGAATGTGTAAGATTTCCTCTTCAGTGTTGACAGAGCAAAATCCTATTTTTTTTGTTTCAAAATAAAACTTGTGACTAATAGTTTGAAGAAAACACAGTAATACAAATCTGTTCTGTGTAGGCTGATGCCCCCACCAGCAACGCTGTAGTCCATAATCTGTAAAACTTGAAGTACCTAATGAGTACACAAACTATCCTTTCCCTGCTTCAGCAGATGCCTCCTCATGGGAAAACCCCACAGAATGAAACCTTTTTTCTCTTTCACTCTCCTCATTTTGGTCGCTAAACAGTGAACTTAGCTGCTTCTGCGACTGAAGTGTCAATGAAAGAGACTGGAATATTTTCTAAGGACAGCAATATTTCAGGACCTGAGTTCAGTGCAGCTCTAGTGAACAGATTCTTCTAATGCTATTGTCTAAATTTTTTTCAAAAAGATGAAGAGGATATTTTGCACTGATAAAAAGTAGTTTAAACATAACCTGCACTTACAGAGAGTAGTTTAATCTCCTCATTACCTGTGGATGCAAGTAAATTATGGTATCTATTTGAGGTTAAGATAAAAACCAGACAGCATTCGTAAAGGAAATCCTGTTCATCTGTGGCAACAGAAAAATCCTACACTGACAGATGGAAGAGGCTTCATTCTTAGACGAATAGCTGAGTTTGGAGAGAGGGCTAATTGTTTTAGGGGACCAAAATTTAATTGTATTGAAGAAAGGCAACTTCTGTAATTTAGAAACTAGCATGTTACAACCTCTGTGCCAGGCTTGCATATTATTTCACTTTGTTGATTAAAAGAGTGGAGATATTGCAATTATAGGGAGAAATTTAAGAAGTGCAGAAGTACATTTTTGACCACAACATGGACTGAAGAGTTTCTAACCATGAATGAGTTGTGGATTTACACCAGATACCAAAAGTTGTATCCATCTCTTAAGAAATAAATTTGACAGAATGAAAGTAGCATTTCCAAACAACTTCATACACATTCTTCTATTTCTTAGCAAATCAAAACTTTTGCTAAAATAACAGCAGTGACCTCTGAGCTTAATCATTAACTTTGCCTTACTGAGTAACACCTTCTATTTTGCAAAAGCTTCAACGTCCACACTCACCAAAACTCAGGCTCTTAGTGTCTCTGCCACAGTGCAACAACACTTTCTTCAATTGTAAACCCACCACCCTTTATGCTTTCTGCTCTTTTGCTGACAGATCTTTTTCCTCCTGCTACACCCACGTAACTATCCCGATTTCTATGGCCTGACTTCAGCACCATTCACTGCCTTCTTGCTCACTGAGCAGCCTTTTGTGCCTTTCAGGTTCTGACCCCGTCCCATGCTCAACACGCCCCAGCCCAAGTGTAGGACGGTGTGTCCTCCACCCAAGGAGGACAGTCACATCCACAGTATTGCCCCTGGCAGGCACCCGGGCTGCAGTAAACAAAGCTAAAGAAAAAGTGCATTCACGAAGCAGAAATCTTTAAAATGCACATAGATCAATTCTGCATAAAAAGTGCTTTTGTTTCCTGCTCAGGAACAGGTTTTTTAATTAACTGAACGGGAGGAGTTGTAAAAAACAGGAACGATGACTGAGTCAGCAGCTCAGTCAGTTCTCAGTAGCTTAACAGGGCTTTACATGAGACAGAATAAACTTATTTCATTCATTTAGACATTTTTATCAATGTGTAGAGACTTCAGAGCTTGGGCTTGGTATCCTGAAAGACTGTCTGTGCATTATAGAGCAGCTTATTGTTTCAAAGCTCGTATCTCATTTTCTTGCTGAATATATATGTGGTTTCTAGCAGAGCCTGCGTTTTTTCCCCTTTCTTCTCTCTCCTTTAACAAATCTACTCAAGTATTGTACTCAAACTACTGGAGAGCCTGTTGCTCAAATAGTTCCAAACATTTGTGTATTTACAATGGAAAATTGCTGTTATTCTATGTAATTAAAAATTTTCTTTGGAAAGGTATTACCACTTCGTACTGTAAATGCCTGTCAATGCAGACTGTAGCTTAGTTTATGTATTTACAAAGTATTTAAATTAGGAAGGAATGCAATTTATTAGGAAAGAATTCAATTTATTATAGCTCTAAACACCAGCAATCATGAGCAAGTTCTGAAAAACAAGTTCACTTTACTTCTGGAACAAATTAAACAACATTTTAAAAACTGAAATGGAGCCAATTTCCAAAGAAACTTCTTAATTACACAACAGATATGGTTTATTCATCTGAGATTTCCTGTCAAGGAGTGTATTCAGCTTTAAGTACATTTATGCTACAGCTAAAATTACACTAAGGAGAACTTAAAACAAGTATAGAGCCAAAATAATACACGATTTGAAAATCACCTTGATGAAATACACATAGTAGCTTATGCTCCAAAAACCATCATCCATAACGCTGGAATATCTATCAAGCATACAAAGTAACTTGCAGCAATCAAACATTTCTAATTTTTTTTGGTTTAGGATCAGCAGTCACGTTTGTACCATCGCCTCAGTTGAGAAGCAGAAGGTGTTTTGATACCCGCATTCTGCATGAGGTAAGCCATCTCTTCACTCACTCTCCATGAACGCAACAGAGTTTGTCAGAATCGTCTGTCTGGTTTCCAGTACAAGAGGACATTGATTCAGCGTTGTGCAATTTATCCACGAAGCAGACAGAGCTCTCGATAACAGCTCAAGATGAATGAAGGCAGCTTTTAAGAATGAGCTTTTTGGCATATGTTCACAGCATGTGCTAAAGTGTCACCGGAAAAAAAAAAGGAAAGGAAAAAAAAAGGAAAAAAGGGAAAGAGATGAGCTGAAAAGGTGAGTGAATAGAGATGATGAGTAAGAGCATATTGCTTCAGCACTGACACTTCTTTTAATTTTCACTGCTACTCAAGAAGGCAACAAAGATGATAAATCTAAAATGCAGATCTAAGCGAGATATGCATCTGCCTCAGTTCTCTTGAACACATTCCATCACACATATTTTGTTTCGCTACCTTAAATAAGGTGGGTACCATCTCAAGATCTCTCTGGCAGTTCAACTTATCTTGGCTGAATCCAAAAGGTATAAGGAAACAGAATGCCCAGCCAATTTTCCCCTCTTGTAAGATGCCTGCCAGGTTGCTGAGAGCCAAATGAAACCAGTTAGTAAAGGCAGCCAGCACAGCCTAAAACAGCTCGACAGAAAATAAATGCTACAGACTACACATGGGGTGGTTTAATTTTAGTGTTTTTATACCACCACTTACAGATTTTGTTCTCTCCATCTAAATGATAATTCATGAGCTAAAGAGTTGTACTACTGAATATTTTATCATATACGTGATTCTAGTGAAAACTCACTAACATTGGTTTGGGGCATCTCCTAGTGAAAGGCATTTTTGCACCAATTTCACTTTGTAGCCTTTCACAGAAAGGGCTGTGAAGTGGTAATTATCAGAGTGGCTGGCTGCCTATTTGTTTTTGAATGCACATGGACTTCCCCAGATGCTAGATTATCATGAGATACGTTATTACATACTGATTTCTAAGTACACGAGCTAACATTAGCAGCTGCAAATATTCCAGAGGAATTCTGTGCTTTAAATCTCTGTAAAAGAACTTTAGACTTAAAATAGAGTGATCTTAAATCTACCACTAGAGTTAAGAAAAAAATTATTAATACTTTGGTTAAAAAAATTTATTCCTTGAATAATGAACTAAATCAATACTGGGTAGTTTGCCTTAGCACACTTAAGGTTATGAAGATCTCATGGATGGGGAAAAAGGATATTAGGGTTTCAGACAATTAGAACTGGTTACTGTAGATATTTAGAAAGAGAGACAGATGGTGTTTAGAGACCAGAAAAACTGGGCCATCCCAAGCTAAAAGCAGCTCAAAACAAAACCCCATCATTAGATCAGTCTTTGCTAGAGTTATCACAAAGTATTGGAAAAGTTTTCCCAACAGCCTAATTGTTCCTTTCAGGAGAACTGCTATTTCAGTTGAGATGGCTGAACATGCGAAGCAGAGAGGAAGGACATAGTTTAAAAACCCTGCATTTGAAATGACATGAATTATGCTTCTTAGAAGAACAATTTTCCTAAAAAAAAGTCCTTCTCTTCCTTTCTCAACTGTGTTACTGCAGAGCCAGCACAAGCAAAACCCAACAGCACACATGGGTGTGACCACAGGCACACGGTGGCAGGGTCATCGCCCTGCTTCAGAAGATCTGTTGGAGGAGGGTCACCTGCCCCAGGGAAGCAGGTACCCCAATGCTTCTTCTGGCCCTTCAGTCTGCCACCTCCTTCTACCACGCCGAGTTGCCTCAAGGGGACCAAGTGTCCCTCCTGCCAAAGCCCTGCCACTGAAAGTGAGGGTCTTGACCACCGGTAAGCTTGGCCAGCAGTAGGTGTAGGTTCACAGAAAGCAGCCACAGGCACGGCTTACTCTGTCCAGACACACGGTACCACAGCTAACAGGCTTATCGACATGCAGTTTCAATACCTGCTCAGATAAATCAGTACAAAACACATTCAGTAAATCACTGGAAAGACGGTGACCAACAGTCACAGAAAAGCCGGATACAATCCATTTTACAATCTTTCTGTCTGCGGGGGGCTCTCTGGTGGAGGGATAACAAAGTGGGCAATTCAGCTTTCTTCCCTGATGTCACTCTGTATGCTTTGAGCATGTAGTATTTTGGCCTCCCCAGCCACTCTTCAGTCTGAATTGCCCAAGTGGCTGGGAGTCTAAACACCCATAGCAGTTACTTGACATCTTATCTATGTGTTGCCTTTCACCGTATGACATCCCAGTGTTGTACTCCTGCCAGCTGCAGGCTCCTCATGGCTGACCAGGCAGCTCAGTTGCCAGCTCTAGGAAGACTCAGCTGATCCAGCTCTCAGAAAGCTGTATGCCAGCTGACCCAAGATTTTTCTTGGACAGGAGTCAAAAAACCACTCTGCACACTTTCCATCTGATCCACATTAAACGAGCCTTAAAGTAGCCAAATACCACGAAGCAGCAAACATCTGCACTATGGTAAAAAGGTGGCTATTTTTCATTTTCCACAATAGGGTAGACGAGTCCTACATCCAAACAGAACGAACGCATACAAGTGTCACGTCACACACTTGTTCTTCCTTGAACCAGCATGCCTGACAGCAGTAAGGCAGGCATGGCAGCACCAGGTTTCACCCTCAGCAGCACAGGATGCCTTCCAGGGATTCCCAGCACACAGAACTTGGTTGCCATCACATTCTGATCCGCTGCTCCTTCCCTGCTATTGTTAAACAGGCAAGGCAGTGCACGCTGTGATCTGACACATCCATGGTGGCACGTGGGCAGACCCTACATGCCTCACTTCCAGGTTTTCTAGGGAAAGTCTTAGGTCCTCCAGACAGCTGATCCCTGAAGCCTGTGCACATCTTCATGCAGAGCTGGAAGCTTAGTGTGGCCCTTTATATTTTACTTACTTCTTCCCTAGCAAACACCATGTGTGCCAATTCCTCTATGCTCCCCTTCTCCCTCACCCACAATTATTTCCCTCTGAAGGAAAGGAAAAGCAAGCAAAAGAGTATGTTTAAAATCGTCTTCTGTGATTCCCCTCTAGGAAGTAGTGCAGACAGGAATCAATATGACCCAAATTTCATAGCAAATGTATGAAATGTACAGTAAAGAAATCTATCCTACACAAAACTTTTTTCTTCTACCATTAAAAAAAAAAGCTTCACAGTATTAGTAGAGAAATGAAAGTTAAATATCATTCTTCCCAGAGTAACAAAAGAGGATGAGTTTATCTATGACCACATAGCACACCATTCTAACAATTATTGAAAAAGGAATGTTAATTTGTAAATATATTGAGCCAGATACCAACCCTTCACAACAAAAAGAAGCTTACATATACCAGAAATATCAAAACCACACACTTGAGATCTTCCTGCAAGATTACAGCATTAAGCACTGTGGGTTAATCTGGGAACATCAGACAATTTAATTACATTTTCTACTGAAAAATTAAACCATATGCATAGCTCATCAGATCAAGCTTTCTAACACGTCTGTTTTTGATATCCAACATCTGTCTGAAAATGAGATTTTTATTTCCCTCATGAAATCTGATTCCACCTCTATGGCCAAACTCAAGTAGCACTGATGGAAAGAAGTGAGGGAAAAAGAACAAGTGTTGGGTCATCTGATTTAGCTTTTTCATGGAGAGTTCAACTTCTAAATTCTAAAAATCTTAGAATACAGTAACTCTTTCTTCACAGGTAAAGGCAAGAGGGAAATGCAAGAATAATCAATTTTTTTTCCCCTCAAACATATATCTTAAATTGTCTTCATTTTCTTCCTTTAGGACTACAACCACCTAGGATCTCAGCCCTCATAAAGCAATTTCTCCCACGGTGTAGTGCTATCTCAGTAATTTTGGCTTTCTCCTTGAGAAAACCTTGCAGAAAGACTGCACAGGTAAAGACAAAGAAATGACACAATGCTTCTGCTGGATCAGCTCATCTGCCACCTTCCTCACCTGTCACCTGCTGCCACTGAGCAACATGAAACACAGTGACCTTTAGAAACCTGCCCATCACGAGGATCTGGGCAACACTCAGTGCTTCAGCTCCTATCAGCTGAACATCTGTACTCAGGAGCATCTCACTAGTAGTGATTTAGCTCTGAAAATGGTTGCTGTAGGTGTAATTTTGCAAAGTTGCTACACCAATAAAAAGTGCTTCTTTGAAGGAAGAATGCAAACCTGCATATTCCATCTGTATTTTACCTTATGTTAGCAACTTGCTCTCCCATTTTTTTTCAACAGCCTCTTTCCAAAGGATCTTGAACTTTCTCTGAAAACTTTTATTTCACTGAGTGCACAGAAGAGACCTATATTCAAAAACTTGGTTGGACTTCTCATACAGATCTGAAGTTTTAGAGCTATTTCTCTCTCTTCTGCAACAGAATGATTCTGAGACACCTTCCCAGCTCTTTAATGCCCACAGAAGGGATGCCTGTATGCACTGTTCACTCAGTGCCATCAGCTAGGGTTGGACAACCCTGCATCTGGGTGAGCTGACTGAGTTCACTCTACCCTCTCCTGTTTCATTTGAGCTATCAGCTTGAACCCAGTTTCTCACATCCCTGCTACAAATTCAGTCTTTCTGACACAGTCAGAACTTTACATACATAAGAAAGAAAAAAAGAAAAAGAAAAAAGTAACTGCTCCAAATACAATCCTTGGGGCAGAGCAGCTGATTATACACCCGTACTGTGGATGTGGGAAGCAAATTTCAACTCACTGCTTCAAATCCAGCAGGCCAGGAAATGAATGAGCATATATACTTTATATGTTACATATAGAAGTTTTAAATCACCAGTTATCGTACAGTACAATTTTCTATTTCCACTGTGGACCTGAGAAGCTTTTCAATTAAAAAAAGAAACAAACACAAACCAACCTTCAGATTGAACTCAACATGGTCCTATAACAGTATGAACAGCTCAGCATTCCCAGAAAAAAATGGTAGAGTTTAAAATTAATTCTGCCAACTCTAATTTCACACCGCTATGAAGAGATCATTATAAATGTTCACTTGCAAGATTCACCCACACTTACACTAATAGCCTGTATTTGACTACAAATTTCCTGGTGACGGAAATGCAATCTAAAGCAACAGCAAAATATCTTGCCCACGCTGCTGTCAATTTAGCAGAAAAAAATTAACCTGCATTCCCCTGGTTCAGAAAAAGTTTCATCAATACACATCAGACAGCAGGATCTGGAACCGTGTGTATGTTCTTTTAATGATTTCCAAGTAGCATTTTCTCATTACGTTAATTAAAATAATAGCCCAATACTTTCAGGGTCAACAGTTTTCTAAAAATTAAACTGCTTTATTTCAGCTTCATCCATCACCAAGAGTAGGAAATCGTTCTTACACCAAAAGGGGGTTCCTTTTCACCAAGCAACTTACAGGAATAATCCTAGATGCTGCAGTATTCAGAGAAGCCAGACAACACAAGGAGTACATTGTTAGAAGCCCCCTGCCTTGCAGGGGCACCCTGGCTCCCCTTAGGGCAAGGGTTCAAAGGCTTTATACGAAGCAGTGGAAGGGGCAAGCTGCAATTCACCCTCTGCCCTGTTTTTCCCCTTTGCCTGGGGTGCCAGAGCTGATGCCTTGGAGACAGGTTTCAAGTATCAGGTTTCCACCTTGACTTTCTGCACTCTTCTGACTTGCCAAACTCTCACAAAGGCTGGTGACAGAGAGAGGGTTGGGACTGCCTTTCCTTCCCTGTCAGGACTAGTCCCACGGGAGCACAGACGTAGTTAAGCTATTACACAGAAGGTAGTTTTGTTTCCATTTGGCATCAGAACTAATACAGAGAGTCAAAGGGAGGATCAGCACTGAAGACTCATTTGTATATCAAGGGGAAATCCAGAAGCCATTGAAATTGTTTACAGCAGGTTGAAAGAACAATAAAAAGGCCAAACATTGCACCAACAGATATCCAGATGGCATTTGTAGGCAAATCTCAACACCCTTAGCTCAGCTAAAGTTCATTAACATTTACATATCATTTCAGGATTTTATTTCCAATATTTAAAAAGCATCAAATTGTGAAACATTCAGAGAAATGGGAGTCATCATGCCTTCCCTCACCACCTCCCGAATAATGGCTTTGTGGCTGAATTGAATTTACTTGGCAGAGCAAAATGGTTCAAACAACTGGTGCAGGTGATAAAGAGGGGAATGGAGGAAAAGTTGTCATGTGCTGGGGAACTGAAGGATGCTGACTGTGCAGCTCTGAGGACAGGACTTCTCTGTGACAGAATTTCACAGAATTCCTGCAAAGTTTCACACTTACGCAGAAGTTTGGAAAAGGCAAACCACACACACAGGAGAAGAAGGCAAGTCCTTCACCTTCTATCCAAACAGTTAATTCTTCCAACATAGACTCACCTGGCAACTTCTATCATCATTTGAAATCCCTGTGTCTAAGAGGATGATGGCAAACAACAGCAAGGGATCTTTCCCTATCAGATACAAGAGCAAGTCAGGAGTGATGTGTCAAGGACTTGCAGTAGCCTATGGAAGCCACTGTCTCCTCAGGGGGCATGAAGGCACAAGTATCCAGATGTATTTTAAGATAAAGAGCCATGAAAGTTGAAAATATCCATCCATAATGTGCATGAATTAGAAGTTTACCACACAAACCCTTACTTTTCCATGCCCTCCCACCCCATTTCGTGAAACCAAAATTTCCCTACTTCTGTACCGATGCATTCCCGGCCACATCACTGACCACTGTTTCATGCACTGGGTACAGACAGAGTATAAACACTCAACGTTTTTCAGTCTATCCAAGTAAATAATTCCAGTTTGCTGCTGGAGGTAAGAAAGGATGAATAAGTAGCACTGAATCCTTCACTTTCATGTAACGTCACTAAAGTTAAAAATAGATTTATAAAACATTTGTAATCCTTAATCCCCCTTCAAATCAAAGTGATGGTGAGATTCACTAGTGATTAGAGACCCCAAGAGATTTATTTGTAAATGGCTGGCTCAGGCTCTGCTAAATCCTCCTTCTTTTTATTTAGCCAGTTTGGTGACCTGGGAACTATTCAGAACACACATTTTAATGAGAAAAATATCCAACCACCTCCAGGACATTAAATTGCTGTAACAGACATTATAAAGGACAAAAAAAAAAAAAAAGGTGTTGGTTCATGCAGTGGTGTGGGGGAGGGGAGACCTTTTCAGCAGCAGATGAATTCAGTTTTGAGAAGATGCCTGAATCTTCCACACAGGCAATGTGATTTGTGGTTCCCTGCACAACTAATCTGTTGTTACTTATTCTTTTTCCTGCAGTATAGATGGACCCTGTGTAGCAGGGAACAGGGTTTCGGAGAACAGCCCTCATTTTGTTGAGTACAATACAGTCTTCTGAACTCTTATACTGCCACTTGAACCCTCAAACCGTGCACAGGCGAAAGAAGGACAATTTTGAAATGAATTAAGCAAATAACTGATTTGACTCTCTTTTGGGTGTAATGTCACATCCCAACTTAAGGGCTAGTAAAAGCTTGCATGTAACATTTTCCACACCTGGTAGTTTATACAAACATTATCTATGACTACTTCTCAGCTTTCCAGAGGAGAGAGACAGTTGCTGATGTGCTGAACAGGTTTTCAGTCAGACGGTTGGTGAAGATCAGAGAAAACATTACCTGTCTGCTTCCAGACTAGTGGATAGCTTCATTTGTGTAAGGAAAAGGGCTTAGGCTTTCTCAGTGACATTTCAGATCGTAGTCAGGGATGGTTTGCTGATCTACCATGACTCACCCAGATTAATATTTCCCATAACAAATTTAGTAATACAGAAAGAAGGATAAAAGTGCCCAAAATAATCCAGGGAGAAAAAGAAAAAAACCACCGAAAGCCATTTTTGGTGAATGCTGATATTTTTATATCACAACACCTGAGAACACAATTCACATGCTAGAAGTGTTCCATGTAGATAAAATTTTAACAGATTTTTTTATCCATAAAGGCTGAGAGACATACAAGCGGAATTCCCATAAGATGAAGGAATTCCCATTCTCATAGTTAGAAGTGAAAGGAGTGGGCTGGAGAGGGAAATGACTGTAGTTAAAACTGTCAAGTAGTCTCAAAGAATGAATATGTATTGCCTGAACTGAATCTATTCCAGTTTCACATGGTATGAGAACAGAACATTTGTTTCCAGATGAAGAACAAAAAAATAAATGGGTTTCCATGGCTTTCCTTGGCAAAATTATATTTGAGTTTGCTTTGAGATAGCACTTTTTGTAAAATGGTTTGGTTAACATTAAATAGTTAAGAGCACTTCAGGCTGAAAAAGTATAAAATAGTTAAGAGTGTTGGCTCACTAAAATAATATTGCTTTCAAGTATTGTACAATAAACAGAAGAAACCCCCTTAATTTCAAGCAAAAAAACCCCACCATGATCAGGAGACCTCTGCTTGGACTTTAAACAGGATGGAATTTATCGCTCAATAAGAAACATCCAGGATGTCAGATTTTTGCCATTTGGTGCAAAGCTGGACGTTGGCATGAGAAGCAAGTGTGATGGAGCAAAGAGCTGTTCAAGCATGCTGAAGCAAGTACACCCTGTGAACTCCTCCAGAACACTAAGATTTCATTTACTAATTTGTCATCTTTCAGTGGTGCTTGTCAGCTTTAGGTTTCTGAACCCACATATGCCCAGACACAGCAATGGCCCTTCACGCACTCGCCCCTGAGGAGAACACATGACTAACCTACCTTTTAAGGATACCTAGACTGAGCTATGAGACATGGGGACAGGGCATCAAGATTCACTCTTGAGGGAAATTCTGCATTGAGAGGGATTTAATTTTATCTTCTATAAGCAACATAAAATTATAAAATTATGAGGCTTAGAAATCATGGTCTTTTAGCTACCAAAAGGAAACTCTACCCTAGTTAGCAGAGTGGTAGTACATCCAACCCCTGTAGGGGCCATCCACTTAAGACTTGGACTCGATGATCCTTGTGGGTCCCTTCCAACTAAGATTACTCTGTGACAGCATCACAGTTATCTATTCTATCCCAGGAAATGAGGGCAAAAGAGAGGTGAAGTGAGGATTGAGAGGAAGCTACATGGTATCTATCCCAGAGAACTGCTAAGCCTTCACCTTCCATCCCTGCCTGAAGCCCCAGCACACCAGATCCCAAAGATGAGCTTCCAAGGAACTAACTCATGCCCTGGCTAAGAGGGAATTCTGGAACCGCACATATGAAAAAGTGAAGAGTGAGGCTCAGGTATATTGGGGTCATTACATCTGATGGCAAGAAAGTTTGTGGGCACAGATAGTTTTGGGGAGCTGATATGAAAAACAGGCAAAAGGTTTTTTATTCTTAAAAAAAAAAACAACCATCAAACAACTCCTAAAATGCACAGCTTGGTTTCTGCTTCCACCTGGTCACCTTGTGCAAAACTGTGTGGGTATTTGATTAGCCAAAGAGGTAACCTGGAAGGATGGGGAAAATTTCGTAGGAGCAAGAAAATAAAGAGGCTGAAGAATTAAGAAAACTGCGTGCATCAGCACAACTGCTCAGATGAACACGAGTGTTCCCAACTTGGATGCATAAGAGCTTAAACCAGTAGGATCCAGTTTTCACAAGTTCACAGCCATGAGCAGAGAGACCTTCTCTCTCCAGAGAAGGGAAGGGAGGGGGAGGAGAATCAGCAAGTTAGCCAAGGAAGGCCATCTGTTAAGTGAACCTCTGCTATGAACTCAAGACCTGCCCTCACTAGGCTCAAATATTAATAGAAGTGTCCAGGAAATACCAACAGTTAAGCAGAAAAATTCATTTAAAATCAGCTAAATTGGGAAAAAAAATATGGAAGTGTCTTATTTTGAAATAGTATTACCATATGCTTTGGCCAATTAGTCACAACTTAGACATAAACTAAACCTTAAAACAAATTCCAAAGAGAAAACATTCTCAGTAATTTTGAAGGCATATTCTTGTCAATTAGGAATAAGTGAACAGTTAAATGGTATGCACATGCCAAATTTTCTCCTGGCAGTATGTGTAAAGTTCAGAAAGAACTATTTTGGAGAGATGCAAGGAAGAAAAGGGAGGGGGACAAAACACCTCCCACACACATCCCCAGTTGCTAGCAGAAAGGGAGAAAACATCAGCTCCAGATTTCATGCAGTAATTCAGAAAAACCAGAGAAACATGAGAAATTAGATGCCTATAACCCTTACAACTATACCATAGAATTTCCTTTTCAACAGAAAGAAATTTCACCAGTGTACTGCAGGTGATAAAGATGGGTTCATTCCTTTCCTCATCTTGCTACTATCCAACTCCTAACAACATCTCATAAGACAAATATCAGAATAAAATTGTCTATTTTAAACAAAGGTTTCAGTACTACAGATTCAGTATTTAGTAATAAGCAGGAATTAAAGGGAAGGTATGTCTATCCTTACAGGACAAATCTGTAACGTCCTTCAGGAACCATACAATTTAATCTGGCAGGGACCTCTGAAGGTCATCAAATTCAATCTCTTGCTCAAAGCTAGACTATCTTGACAGATGGATCTCAGCACCCAGTTCCATCAGGGTTTGGAAGTGTCCAAGGATGGACACTTTATGGCACCTCTAGGTGATCCCTTCCCACCTCTAACCACAATTGTGGTAACAAAGCTTTTCCTTATACCCAAGAGTAATTTTCCCGGTTGGACCTTGCATACATTGCTCTCATTGTGCACTTCTGAGAAGAGTCTCACTTGTCTCTTCTAGAAACTCCCTTTGGCTCGTGGAGACTGTCATCTCCCCCATGTTTCTCTTCTCCAGGCTGAACAAGCCTAACTTCCTCCAGCTTTCCTCATACACCACGTGCTACATTCCCCAACCATCCCAGTGACTTTTTGCTGTTGATTACTAATTCCAGATACACTAAAATTTGCAGATAGCTCTTCACAGCTAAATAACCTTGCCAGTAAGATCATTCTGAAGTCAGCAATCTTCCTTCTTTGACATTCCTTTTATATAGTATGTAGCTGCCATTTCCCTCAACATGAAGTAAATGTAGTTTCAGAATTTTATCTACAAATGGTTAACAAATACTGGAAATGTAAGCCAAGCCTCCTGTACTGCAAAATAAATTCATGATATATTTAACATGAAAAATATCCCCACCATCAACTACTTGGTTCCACTTTTTCTCAGATTTTACAGTTTTCAGGATACACTTGTATAGTAGTTCCCAGCTTTTCTTTACTAAGAATGAAAGAAACTTGCCCCAGTAATTACTGGCTCCAGAAACTGTGGTGTTAGACAAAAAACCAAATGAAACAATTACTGAAATAAAAAAAAAACAAAACTAAAATCAAGAACTGAGAGGAATTCCCTTGATGGTAAGTGAATACTCCCTCTCTGCTATGAGAAGAATAAAAGCTAAAAGATACTCCTCTGACACCAAAATTGATAGAAATACTGATGACCTAAAAAGAACAGGCACAAAGACTGAAAAAGCCACTCCTAGAGAGAGATTACAAAATGCCAGTCATGGGAAAACCCTCCTTCCACTCCCAGGAGAGCTGCTAATCTCCCATTTTCCACATGCCCCTCCCCCCCCCCCATTTTGCAAAATAAATTATGAAGCCAGAAGGAGCCAATGTAATCATCTAAGTCTTTATCTCTTTGATAGCACAAGCCAGAGGATTGCAATGAATTATTTCTTCCAAGTTAAAGCTTATAGGTTTCTGCTTTTTCCAAAAGGGAAGGAAAAAATTCCTTCGTCAATCTTGATTGAAATATTTCCAGGGAAGGAAGTTCTACCCTCAAATTAATATCGCTTTCCTCATGCTGATTGCTACCATTTTGTTTACTTTCAATTCCAGTTTTGCTGTGACTTGGCCTGGCAGGCTCTTCCAGCTTTAACATTACATGGCTTAATTTCACTGCTTTGATAAGGGAAAGCTCTTCAAGACTACAGCCGAATAAAACTAATTTCCCTCCCAAATCCCCAGAGTTTGCAAGCAATATTATTTTCCAGCCTATAATGTTTACATGCCTCTTCTAGGAACCCTGTTTTTCCCCCAGTATCTCTTCCACTGTGAAAACCAGATGTAAATTGTACTCTAGCTGCAGTCACATCAATCCCAAAGAGAGGAGATTTGTATATGCTTCTGTTTAATGTACCCATTGGTTACATGAGGCCCATTTACCATAGAAATCAGACAAAAAATCTCACAGTGGATAACCAAGCTCTTTTCAAAAGTGGTGCTTCTTAAAGTAATGTTTCATTATCCTGTAAATGTAACTTATATGCCTTTGTTCCTATGTATATTATTTTTATATTTGCCTGTAATAAAATAAATTCTGTTTTAATGTAGAATAATGTCTAACCTGGCTTAATTTACTACTTCTGTCTAACATTTTGTTTCCCAGACCTTTAATTTATTAATAAAAGTACTAAAACATATACATCTGAGAAAGAATGGGTATGAAAGGAGCTTTATAATACCTTACTTCTTAAGCCACAGGACACAAAAGCAGATGTACAAAGGTTTCCTATTGTCTCCCTTTTCTCACTTCCAGTGTAGAATTTGTTATCTCTAAACCAGTTCTGACAAATCTCTGACCTGCTCTTAAAGCTTCTAATGCAGAAAGGTCTTAAACTGTCAAGGCACTTTGTAGCAATATGTAGCATCCTTACATTCAGAAGTTCTTTTGGGTTACTTGGGATAACTCATTTAAATCTCCCTTGCTAGGACTATTCCCTTCAGAGGTTGTGTTTTCTAGCTCTTGATTGATTATTCTTGCTGCTGCAATCTGGATTTTGGAGTTGCCTGCATTTTCCTTGATGTTCAGTGTCAAAAGTGAACATGCTGCTCAGCTCGTGTCTTACCAACAGCTGAGAGAGTAGAACCGTATCATCCTACAAACTAAGTTTCATCTCAGACACTTCACCCCTCCTCTTTCCTTGAGGCAACATCATGACACGGTTGACTCATGTTCAGATTTATAAACAGAAGTAAACTATTACTAAATTTGCTTTCCACCTCTAAATATCCAGCTGAAAATAAAATCTTTGATGTCTGTCGCGAGCAATGTGCTTGATGCCTGCCTTTAACACTTTTTCATGCCCTCTTTCTAAAGCAGATTCAGCTGTCAAGAATTTCCAAACTGGAAGAATAGGGAATTTGGATGGTTGATTTTCAGACATATCAGAAGGCCACTTTCTTAAGAAATAATAAAAAAGCACAGCAGAGCAGTAAATGCAGACCCTAAATACTACTTCCTTGAATCTCAATTGTCTGTATGGGTGAAAGGGCAAGCTTTCATTTTGGTTACCCCCCCCCCCCACCCTCCAATGTACCAACTCAGCATGGACAATATCCGCGAGTTTCTTCAGGAAAAAGGAAAATCTGTCATTAAAAAAAGCACCAAACCAAACAAAAAAAAAAAACACTAAAAAAAAACACTAACAAAAAAAACCCCCAAAACAACAACAAAGAACAGGGAAAAACAGCTACTGATGGCAATACAGTACTTAAAAAACCCCAAACTCAAGTGTCTCATGGAACAGGAAAAGAAACATGTTCTTTATTTGCCCTGCTCTTTAAAGTTTCAGTGAGGTAGAACATCTTGGAGAACTGAATCACAATTAGGAGAAAGAGGCACCAGCAACAGTCACTAAGGTAAACAAGCAAAGTATTCAGTAGCATACATAGATTTCTGTTTTTGTAGTAATAGCAAATTAGACTATAAAAACCCAGGAACGGAACACTCTGGCTACAACCCTCTAAAACATTCCTGAGTTCAGAGAAGTTGTGTTCCTTATATATAAAAACAAGTGTTGTAATCTCAGATATACTTCCCATGTTTTACAAATACATGTAAATAATATGCACTACAAACTGTACTCCTTTAGAACATGACCCAACAGATGATGTTTATATCAAACAATAATTTTCCAAAAGGGAAGCTGATGTGCAAGTGCAGTGAGGGCAGCGTGAGACGGGCAGTGAGTTGAGGGTGAGACGGGCAGTGAGTTGAGGAAGAGTCAAAAGAAACATTTTAAATTTATGATGCAATGGGTAGGAGATATATCATGCAGATCTAAGTGTGAGTCTCTAAAGTTTCAGTAGTTCCTAATAAACAGAGAGGAATAAACACTATGAAGGAACTGCAGAAGTCTTAATTTTCATAAAGAAGATTCCTATTTTTTTTTAAATGCTGTTGGACAGACAGGTAGTGATTGACAATCTGTTGCTTGAAGCAATTAAATTTCTGTCTTTACTCATTACCTCCTAAGGTGTCGTAAAGATCTACTGACATGGGCTGTGAATTCCTCCACCAAAAAACCCGAAAGAAGCTTCTGTTGAATATCCTCCTTCTAAAATATGTCAGGCAAATATGATGTTTTTTTATTCTTCCCTCCTAAGGAAAATAGCAACAATAAGCAGTAGGAATACATTAGAATTTACAGAAATAACCACTGAAGTAATACCATAAAAGGCAGAAATGAGCCATAAAATTAAGAGCAACAAAATGTGACATCTTGATGGTACCTCCCAAGTAATGATTAATATTTTCCTTGCCTCATATATCCACACACGGTCTAGAAGCCGCTGTAGGCCTAGCAATATCCCTCTTTCTAGAAAGAAATAAAAATCCCTGGATTTTTCTTTCAGCTGCTGTAAACCAGAGTAGCATGAAGGAGTTTAAGCGAGCCAATTCCTGTACTTTGTACATTGAGTGCAGAGGCCATCCTTAAACTAACTTGAATCTTGAAAGCTGCTTTCAAGTATTAGTTACATACTAGTCCTCTGGATTGAAGGGAACGTCATTTAAGGAACAGTTCTGCCTAGCTGATTGCTGAATCACTACTTAAGGCAGATTTTATTGCATATCTCCAGATAAAACATTTTACAACAACATTCAAATCTGACAGGAGAAGGACATACTTTTAAAACACAGTAAATCATATTAAAACAGCCTCATTTATAATGAAAGATGCTAATGATTTACATGGGACCAACAGACAGGAGTTGCATTTTCTGTCAATGAACAAAGTTTAGCCTTTTCTTCAACTTTATTATTCACATTTTACTAAACAGAGTTTTCTATTAAAACTTAATTTTTCCAATTTTCTTGGTGTAATCCCATTCTCAGCTGTAGGATGAAAGGGACTTAACCATAGCCAAGATTTCAAAGTCTTTTATGAAAGCAATGTTATTTTTTCCAAGATAAGCACTATCTATATATCAACAACAGTCTTGTCTAGAAACAGCATATGATAATGTTCTAAGTTCTAGAAATATTTCTAGATGACCAGCCAATATTCTTTTAAATTAAGTGATTAGCTCCCTCCACCCCCTAACCATCAACAAGCATCTTTAAGAACTTCTTGGCTCATCTGACTTTTCAGGATGCTGTCTGCTTAAATACTACTACCTACTCCCAAAAAAGACTAATGAAAGAAATCTAGATAGGTCAACCATTCCCTTCCTTACATAAATACAATGCTGTACTTTTCACTATACAAATGTATTAAGCAACTCCATACATAACACACTTATCTTCTACTACACGTGTAGTATGTCATATTTGTCTCTACTGCCTCTGCTGTGATCACAGAAGGTCAAAAACAGCTCTACTGTTCCAAGGACATAGTGGCCACCCATCAAAAGCTAGTTTTCCTGTTAATACACACTGTGGGGAGTACTCCTCTGTTTTGGTTCATCTGTGCAGGATTTCCAGCCTCTAGTTTCAATTCAGACAGAGGACAAGCAGAGTTTAAGCTTCAACTGGATGCTTTAACCAGTCTACCTACATTTAACCACCTATAAAAATTGCCAGGTATCCTCATTTGCTGCAGGACAATCATAATTATACATAAACCTTAGGTTCTTATATAGATTTTAATTAAATGTGTTTATAAACTGCTTTATAAGATTACAGACAACATCTGAATCTCCAAGAAAGCCCTTAGGAAGTATTCAGTAAAGTAGTAGAATTCACAAACAAAAACACACCTGGAAAAAGGTAGATAACTGAATGTTTTGGCAGGCCCCCAACAATTCTTTTTTACTGGTAGTAATTAACATCCACCACAGACTCTGATTTGTCATCTACTACTTTTAAAATAATGGGCCAAATTCACTAGCCCCAAATGCCATCTTAAGCAAAAACTACATCCAAATCAAGTTTCCAAAATAACTGAGCTAGGAAATGTACCCTTCTCCATTCTTGTTAAGTAAAAAAGTAACGCACGCACTACAGAAAGTTTATGCTTCAGAGTAATGATGTGACAAAATCAAGTACTTGGTCGTTACAGTTACTCTTGATTCATCCAGAGGTAATATGCAAATCAATGCACTTTAATGCAGTGCAGCATCATCTCAGTCAGCCAGACATAACTAGAGTCAACATGCAATCAAGAATCCTCATAAACAGAAGTTCTATCATCTAAATTAGACCAGCTTGACCTTTGACTGATGCAAGCACACATCAGAATGCACAGGAACTAGAGTTCTGATATATAAAATAACCTAAAGAGCAGTGAGCCCTGTACATCCAACTCATCTGCTAGGGAATAATCAGACTAGCAGAGAACTGACAGCAATCAGCATATTTAGTAATCAAATTCTGGTTCTGTCTTCCTACTCTGCTGTACTTCCTATTCTCACCTATCATCACATGAAAGGTGTCAACATTTAGTATTGCCAGGCTTGCTCCAACTCCATTTCCACTCTATTTTAACTTCTTACTTTGATAAGCACCCTACTTTGGTACAGTGAACATGTACCAAATGGACACCTTGGGGAAGATTTCCAGGACTATGTAGCACCAAGCAGCTCACCTACAACAGCAGAACAGGGTGAAAAGTACCACACCTCAGTCTTTTACTTGGCTTGGTGATGTGTTGATGATCATATTGCTTAAAAGAGAAAGTAATTTTTTCAAGTATGTTAAATCAGTGAGGTGTGACCCTTAATTTCTGCTTTGCATTTAATTTTCTACCAATTGCCTCACATTTTCCAACAGGGGCTTACCTTGAGAGTACACACAGTTCAGTACACAAGGGGCTTTTGAGTGAAGAGGAAGATTTCCAAGTTTGTTACCATTGCAGTAATGGTTTTCAATAGTTCATTGACTACTTTTGATGCAATTGTGAAAAGCAGGACTTTTTTTTTCTTATTGTTATTAGGCTTACATTGGCCATAGAAGTATCAGGATCTTTACTAAAAAAATATTCAAATGGGTCAAAGGCATAACATTAAAAGGAGAACCCTGGGCAGCCTCAACAGCTGGCAAGTGGTCCAACATCTTGAGTGAAGTTACACTGACTGTCTCCCACTCCACAACTCCGCATGAGTTTGCTGTACTAAGGCAGCCCCTGGGATAGTCCTGATTTTTAACTTTCAGCTGTTAGGTAGAAGTTGGAAACAAGGAGCAGCATCACCAAGTGTCACCAACACTCCACTAGTTCGCCAAAGACCAACTACTAAGTGGTCCCACAGAACATAAGCTAAAGGCCTTCTGCTGGAGCCAAACCTCTAGAAATCAGTTAACTTGGCAAGATTTATGAAGAGTAGCAATGAATGAATGAAGTCTAAGACGCTCAGTTCCACATAAGCATAATTAATGTATCCAGCTATGAAGCATAAGACTGACATTATCTTGGAAAACCTCCAGGGGTCACAGGCATGATACAGGAAAGGAAGCTACAGAAGGAGCTACTGTATTTGCTTAATAAATCTACTGCACAGACTGCTGTCAGTGGATTTTGTTCCAAGAAACTATACAAACAAAACAGTCTTTACAGGCAGAAGAGAGGGAAGGGGTGGGAGAGAGGCGAGAAGGATTTGATCTCGTGATCTCTCACAAAGTTGAACAGCTGAAAACTTCACAGGCAATGTCTGTGGAATTTATGAACTTTCTGAATTATTCTGACAAACTGCAAATTCACAACTTTAAGGAGAAAATGACCACTTCTTTTAGAAACCAAGAAAGTGTCACAGTTTGTCATTTAAACATGAGAGTGTATTTAAACAGGCAACTTGTTTTTAATTGAGCCATTTGAATTCTTTGATAAATTTCCCATCTTTGTCCAAGCATACTAAGCATAAAAAAATATGTTTGTCACGAATTCTCTTAAATTTAAGAGTGTACATGCTGCAAACGTAAGAACGCCTTAATTTTACACAAAATTAATCTTTCTTCATTCAGATTTAGGAATAGGAAAAATGCCAACAGATAATCAGACCTTCTTATATCATTCAGCTACACTGCCTTTCAGTTAAATTTAGTTAATATACCCCAAAAGGTGTTACTTCCATATCAGACTGGAGAGCAATTTCAGAAACAGAGCATTAGGTAAAATAATCATGTAGGGTACTACTGGCTCTTTCGAAGTTGCATTATGGAAAAATTTTAGACAGGACTCTCAGATGACTTAGTAGATGGTAAAATCCACTGTACTGCCAATTATTAACGACAGCCTACTCTAGAGTAGTAAGATCATGTACAAGAGTGTCTCTGGTAACTCAGAAACTCCTTGCAACTAGGTCTTGGCATGTGATTCTGGAGCTCATAACCTTCCAAATGGTCTTAACTGTCCTGCAGAAGTATTTTTTGCTTAACTTACTGCTGTTAAGTAAGCTTGGTATTACTACCCTGTTATTCTTCTCTTCTTTATAACAAGAACTTGGCCTTCAGAAACAGCATCATGCAGCTCTCAATTGCTAACAGTCACTAAAAAGAGGTGGCAGTAATCAGCAATCACAGTTTTATTTAGATAGACAGATAGATGTGTGTGACTATATATATTTGTATATGCATGAACAAATGAATATAAACGTATAAAATAAATATATACATATAAATTTTAAAAACAGGGACCTTACACTCCCTGCAAAGAAACAAACAAAACCAAAAATCCCACCTCATAAATCCTCAGGTTTTTTTCCCTCCTATTTCCCCTTTTCAACATGCACTCTTAAAGCATCCGTA
This sequence comes from Myiotriccus ornatus, assembly GCA_036023395.1. Taxonomy (NCBI): domain Eukaryota; kingdom Metazoa; phylum Chordata; class Aves; order Passeriformes; family Tyrannidae; genus Myiotriccus; species Myiotriccus ornatus. The sequence continues at coordinate 108,535,577 of JAYRBT010000082.1, forward strand.
GATGTTGGAATAGCATACCTCTCCAACATATAACCCTGACCCACTTCACTGCGGAAAGCTAGTGAAACAGGCTCCAAATATTTCATTCTGCAGCTGGTCTTTAAGCCCTAATAACCAAGGGAGGTTGAAGTCACTCTCTAATCTCCTAATGTGTAAGAATCAACAGAGCTCCCCTTTGAGCAGCCAGCCTACGCCAGAGCACAGAACAGATTGTGTCAAGTGACAGCTGCTTTCTGGCAGAACACGCAGGCTCCCTACCAAGAAAGGGAGGCAGGAAGCATCACTCAGTTGTGGTAGAGGTTGCCAGATTTAAAAAATAAAAAATAAAAAAATCATACAGCCATTCGAAGAAGATCCGTGCAGTTCAAAAGAGTTGCCTGCATATACCCTAAATCTTACATATACTTTGTTGCCATCTCATCTCCATCTCTCCTCTGTTCCTTGCCTTTAAAAAGGAGGAAAGTTTCCCACCACAAGGACTATTTGCCTATGTATATATGTGCATGGTGCTTCAGATCTTATGGCTGCTCTACAAAGGTAAAGGATTGTCAAGCTCTCTAACTAGTTAAACCAAGTTGGAAATTGAACATGTCATACAGATACTAATTTTTCTTTAAAAAGGAAAAATCCTTTAAAAAAGGATCTAAGAAAATGAGCTGTAGTCTGATGATATTACTATGTGCATATACAAATGTACAGACACTTGGAAGTATGATTCTTGCGATTGTGTCAGCACGCAAGAACAAGGCACGAAATAAAAACTGATTTCATGGCTCCATGTTCTGCCCATCTTGTGCAAGTAGTATTTTAATTTTGAAGTATCCAGGAAATATGGCTTAAGATCAGTCACAGCTCAATTCCAGTAAGAGGTTCCTGGAGTTATATTAGCATGTTTTTTGGGTGTATACAATGTTCTGAGCACAAGGTTAGAATTTTTCCTAAATGCTACATTTTTGAAGACAAGCTGCTGGAATTACACTTTTGTACTTCTGTGTGTATTAGGTTCCAAGATGGGGGGAAAAAAAAAATCCAGCCCAAGTACCTTTTCCACTTCTGTTAAAGAAACAGAAACAAAAAACTCCCCAAGAAAATCTTGTCAAGAAAGCAGCAACTGCTTTTTTAAGAGGACTATTTAGATATTATGGCTGCCAACACTTGACAACTTCGCATTCATATCTTTTAGCTGTATGATTTAAGCCCTTGCTAGCCAGCTTTCAGTCCTGCCTAAACTCTTTGTCAATATGTTAGACATCGAGCAGGATACAACTAACTGTTTTGTCAAATACATATTTATGTGCAAGCAGTTAACATACAGACCAAAGGAAGGGATTTTTACTAGTTAGCTTCATCAGGATGAAGAAAGAACTGTAAAAGTGTTTGAAATTAAGCATTTTTAGAGGAAATGGACTGCCCAGATCGGTTGTTCCTTTGAAAGAAAAAGGTCACATAAATCAGACTCAAAACAGTTCTAATACTATATGGTCAGTGGGGAACGCTAAACTACAGACTGGAATCTTTCAAGAACTCAGAAATGGCAAATGGGTGTAACGTAAATATACCAGACATTAATAGTTCAGTTTGTGGATGAAATAGAAGTCCCAGCCCCTAGGAATAAACATACCTACAAACAGATCTGATAATAGGAAGAGTTTTGCAATACAAGATAAGACTAATAAAACAGGAAAGATGGTTACAAAATCTGCTCTTGTGAGCATCCTGATTACATCACGAATGTAAGATATTATAAATTATTGTCTTTACTACATCCTCTAGTGCTTTACATTCTGTTTAGCAAACATAAATAGCATGTAAGGAGTTTGTAGCAGGTGTCCCACTTTGCTCTGCTGCAGCACTGCAGCCACATGCCAGAGGTGGGGAACCTCTGTGGAGCCCGTGCTCCAGCCCACAGGACAACCAGAGTTAAGGCACAGCTGGGGCACAGGAATGGAACACAGATTCAGACTCCAGCACTATGTAACCAAAAGCTGCTGCTTCTGCTTTTGAGATGTCAGTGGCTGGACAGACATTTTCCATTGGAATTACATGAAACTTCTAGTTTTGCATCTGTGTTCATGAATACACTGCAACTCTGTGCCAAATTACAACTGTTCTCACAAATATTCCTCTCTAGTCAGATACCAAGTACTTTTAAAGCTGGTCTCTGCTCAGGATCAGGCTAGTTCAGTTACTATTCTTAATTCAGGGTCTCTATTACACAAGCCCACACAAATACTTCAGCCCAGAGCCAGGAATTCCCCTTCATTTTCCATCATCTCAGCCTGTACCATTTGGTAAATAAAAATACAGAGTCTCTGATCTTAGAGGAGTGGCTTATCTAGACATGGGTTATGGCTCTTTCTTGCTCTGTGTCCAGCCTGGGGAACTTCAGTCTCATCCACCTCCCTGATTCACCTGGGAACCTCTTATTTTCTCCTGGCTGGGCCTAAATGCATCCAGAACAAGACCTTCAACAGCACGTTTATAGTCCAGAATGCAATTAATCTCAAAAATAACCACTGGGATAGCCCCACTGTCTTGTCCTTGTAAGACCACAATAATGAGTAACCTCTTCCTGGAAGGCTTTACAGAACTGAAGAAACCGTAGAAAACCTACTGCTATCGTTCTGGATCTGAGCAAGATTTATTCTAACACAAAGCAGCCTTTAAGACCATATACCAGTAACTTTTTTTAGAAAAGTAATAATGACTTTTGCCAAATAATATGTAGGTCTTCTCGGTAACTGCACAATGAAAGAGGGGAGTGTTTGGGCTTTTTTTTTTTTTAATGGCCTAAAATTTACCCTCATGGTTTACGACTCTTCAAAACGATCATTACAAACTTCCGCTTGTCAATTACAGCATAAAAAGATGGTTTTTTCCACTACTGCTTTTCACAGATCTCAAGATCACAAAGCTTTTACTCAAAACCTTGAACTTGCAGGATAGTGGTGCTTAACAGCTCACAGAAGAACATGCATCTCTGAACAACTGCAAAACAAGAGGGAGAGAACAGTCTAAAAGTGACTTTGCTATATTTAGGAATAGCATAATCAATACAATACAGACATCAATTCCACAAATATAACTCAGGTTAGTCGCCAATGCCTGAAGCCAGTATATCTGCAGGAGGGAGTTGGGGGGGGGGGAGTAAATAAATAAATAAACCAACAGTTAAAGCAGTCTGATAACAGAAGGGGAAAAAAATCCAGTAAAAGGAATTGCCAGATACAGAAGAAATGCTTGCTTTCTCTTGGGGCAATTTACCAAATCTCTACACAAGTTTACCATCTCTTGGCTGTTCTTCACATATTTACTTTGATTTTGTTACTGGGAGACCGCTGAGCAGTCAAAAACATTAAAGTGATACCAGACACAGACTCAAAATGATACAAGAAAAAAATAGTGGCAATCTAACAACCTCCACTGACAAAATAACTCTGATTTTGCAGCTCAGAGGGAAATGTTGCATTATAATCTGGATGCAATCAAATCTCTGGCGGGTTTGTAAATCATTGCTAAGAATAATCTGTCTGGTTGTTTACACTGTTTAGATGAATTACTGGTGTCAACACACAAAGTTTGATTTTCATGTTGGTCTGAACTCTTTCTTCTGTAACTCTTCACAGACAAAATTTTGTCATCTCTATTAGTCAGACTGTCTGGAATAGTCAAACATTGAAGTTATTAGGTCTCCACAAATCATAAGTGATAACTTCCATGTAAAAAAGGGAGAAAGGAAACATCTACCAGCAGACTGAAAGACATCCATGAAAACATTACTGTGGGATTTTACGTTTACTGTGTTACTGACTTCTAAACGGTATATGTTCCATTCATGAGGAAAAATCTTATAAATGTACATGGCCACAAAAACAAGTAGATTTGACTACTACAGTTGGTGTGGGTTTTTTTTGTTGTCGTTGTTGTGCTTTTTTAAACCAAAAAGTTATCATACAGAATTAATCTTTATCGGCTAGTTTTAACATTTGCAATTATATCCACTGGAAGGGAAGAGAGGAGAAACAACAGTTGAGGGCATCTGTTTCCAAATATTTGATTGGATATGGTTCAAAGACTCTGCAGCCCAACTCTTACAAGAAGAGGTGCTCTTATTTAATAATACAAGTCCTTTGTCTATGGTCTTGCACCTGCTCTTTTCAGTGAAAGCCACATTTATACTGTTCTTTACTCCTACAATGTTTCTGAGCCACAGCGGCCAAGAGTAAGGAACCTAGAACATGCTCCAAAACACAACACCCATAATTTCATTGCTGTGGATGGTTGGGAGTGACTAATTCAGCACATTTAAAATTAGTAATTGTACTTACATATTCTAAGTTTGTAAGGACACATTTTTGATGTTGCTGATACTACAATGAAACTAAAGTGGAATCACATTTTTGTTGTTGCTGCCATTACATCTGAACTACATTTAATATGAGATAAGGTAAACAAATATATGAACCCTCCTAGCTGTATTACCTCTATCTATCCTTGGGCATTAAACTGGTTTTAATATAATTTATTTCTGTACAAATATAAATGGGCACTTTTAGAGCCACTAGATTAAGCTTTTGAACCTTAGTCATCTCTGAGGAAGACTTGAAAATCTTGCCATCTGTAGCCTCCACCTCCCCTCACAGAAGTGAACCCCTAGGTCCAGGGCACTGTGTTCAAATACCTAGAAGCCACCCACACTGCTTTCTTGTATTTCTCAGTGTTTGAACCACAGTAGTATCAGTACAATACCAGAGAGAATACAAGTATTTTCAAATACTCAGAAGTAGGCTCTTCTCAAGGGCCCTTCTTAGTAATCCAGCTCTGTTCCCACTGAAATTACTGGGAGTTTTATCATTCTCTTGAATAAAAAAACCTAAACCAATAAATCGATGGTTCAACTAAGGAATTGCTAAGTACTTCTGCAAAATCACTTGCAGAGTTTTCCTCTGACCTGAGTGGTCAGTTAAGTTTCATCTAATACCTCTCTGATGCTGTTTACCTTTTCACTTATTCCAAACATTACCCAAAAGTTCTGACATCACCCACGTGTCATAACCACTCTTCCCACGGCAGAGAAATAAGCTTTTTTTCCTCCTGTGAGGAAGTAGCAAGAGAAACAACTGATGAGCATTTCAGATGAAGACTATACTTCATGAAGAATTCCCTGATGAGGGCTACTAAGTCCTACAACAAAAAAACCAATCACTCAAAACAAATTCCTGAGTTATAGCATTTGTTAATTTTAAGCATAATTAACTTGCAAAGGTCATCTGGCCTAAGAAGCCATGATATGACATTCTTTAGCATGCAACAACATGGAGTTGTGGCTGCATACCACAAGCAGACCCTAAATGTAAAGAGACAACACACAAAGTTATTTTTAAATCCATTTCAGAGAAGCTGTCTCTCTGAGAAGGTAGGTAAGACGTTGTTTGTAGTCATTTTAATGGTTCCTCACATGAAAGAACAAGCTTTTAAAACAGTTTTGTTTATTTGTTTAGTACAGAGATTTCCTGCAGGAGAAACTAATATTTATAACAATGCTAGTTGTCAAAGTATTCTGTCTCCACTCCCAAGATCATCCCTCTAACTAAGGAAAGCAAGAAACAAAAAGCCTCACCCTCCAAAACCATCCCAAGTTGTTTCTATTGTTGATTTCTTTTGAAGTCAGTGATATTGAAGCCTTGGGCATATGCTAACTAACCAGGTCCCACATTTTAGTTTTCCAAATAGCTATCCACACAAGGTTTTGAGCTTTATAAACAACTAAGCATTTACAAAGAAACTATGTTTTAAACTGATCCAACTAAACTATGAACAAGAGATCAAGTATTACTCAAGTGCTGCCTTTCAAAATGCAACAGTTGAAACTTTTGATTCGGATTTGGAAGAACAAGGCTTACTATTGCTCAAGGCGAGGCACCAGGCAGTAATGCTTATTTTCTCCTCCACTTTATTTTATAAATGCATCTAAAGATCTCTGGGACTGGACCAGTAACTACGAACTATGAAAAACAATCAATACCCACTATCACCACACGCAATGCAACCATTAGAAATATGCACATAAATCACATGTATGGTTCCTATGATACAGGCCCTTCAAAGTGAGGGCCTCTGTTTACAAGCAGTACAGTTCCTATCCATCACAGCAGCTTATGAGAACAACAGGCACTTAAAGCTGAAAATGTTCTTATCCTGAAAAAGTAACCTTGAACTAAGCAGGGCAGCAGACAATTTGTGCCATTGATTTGGGCAGAGCAATCCTCTCAGAAGCTTTCATATAGTGGCTTGGCTTTCCAAACTTGCGGAACAGAAATTTAATTTTCATAGGCCTTAAACACTTTCTAGGTTTCTAACTCTAGGACTCAACCCCCCTTCCCCGTTCCCTTAAGAGCTCTTTCAAAATGGAAAGGATAGGCTGCAACCTTCTTCTGTAGAAACTTTCCAATGGAAACACCAGCTTCCTTGCACATCTACTCAGTTGTATAAAAGTTGTGGCAACTTGTCATACAGGAATTTCACAGCATCCCAGGCTTCTTTCACCACCTCCTTCAAAGACATTAATTAACTTTATTCTGTGTTCTTAAAAATTGTGACATTAGATACTTGGAACTAAATGAAATATTGAAATACATTAATGTACTGTATTTTGTTGAAAACTCCACATGAAAGTATTCTTGTCGCTATTTTTTGAGCAACCGGAGATGGAAAACACAAAATCCTGCTTTTGGGTTGCATAAAATTTACCTTACCCTTTTTCAGATCAATTTAAGACAATGGAAATACACCAACTACCTTATTAGTTTATTTCCAGATATTAAAAAATTAGTCACTGCAAAAACTTTCTATCACATACTGCATAGTCAGTCAGCAGACCTACCAGCTCCTGATTGATCCTATTTAAGTCACATGCTAAAAAATATACACACCTTTTATGCTTTACAATGGAAAAACTAGATTAAAAAAAATCCCCCTGTGTGCATCCCAACAGCAAAGCCCAGCTAAACTGTGGTAAAACTAGGTAGGCAATTTTGCTGCATTGCTTTTTTAGTTACTTACCCACCAGAGCACACCTTCTTCAAAACATACTTACTTTTCCCCCTCAAAAGAAGTTCAAGCTTCTCACATTGAATGTTTTTTATTGCTCATACACAAAGAAAAAGTATCTGGGAGTAGTCTGCTTTTGACATACACAATGGAATGTGGAAAGATACCTTGGAAATCAAATTGAAGCGAGCTCTAATATTTTGGTGTGTATATATATATATAGAGAGAGAAAGAGAGATGGAGGGAGGGAGAGAGAGAGAAGAAGAGAGAGGGAGTGGGAGGCAGAGGGAGGGAGTTAGAGAGTGGCTATTACTCACACCTTTCTATGATAATATGACTTGGCAAATTCAGAGGACCAAATGCCTCCCCTCTCCTCCCCTCCATATTGTGCTGCTATAATTGGTCACCAGCAATTTGACATAGAAAAAGGTTTGTACATATGCACTCAGCTGGCGTGCATCCAGACAAGGCCTGGGGAGGGAGAACTTCGCAGGAGTCCCTGCTAGACACACACAGTTGGAAGAAAGCCTGCAAGACTGCAGATTAACAGCCTACAAAAGAAAACCCCAACACCCAGACTACGTTGGCCAGCTGAAAAGCTCGTCCTCAGATTTCAAACCAGTCTGTCAGACACTAGACCTGGCAGTGCCTGAGGCTACCAGCATAGCTCTGTTTCCAGGCTGCTTAGATAACAACTGTGCAGCTAAGGGATGGACTGGGAGAAGTTATTTTAAGTTGCAATTACTAGTTCATACCTTATCAAAAGAGCTAGATGAGCACAATCATTGCTGCTAAATAGCTTCCCTTCCTCTTCTGAAAGAGCAACAAGCATTTTAGTCATAGCAACTAAAGGCAGAGTAAATAGTAGCAGGTGAAGAGTTCGGTGCACACTGATGCTGCTACCACCCCAGGGAACTCCAGTACCTCCTGTTCTTTTCACAGGCAGTCCTGCTGAAACAGGTTTGAACCACATCTCTCTTTTTTCTTGTAGAAATACCTATTCAGCCTCTTTCTTACAGTGACAGAGGATCCAACTAAATCACTATGTTGAGCAGTGCTCAAGGCAGAGGAATGCACAAGTAGCCCTCTCTTTTTAGCTGAGGGCTGGATAGTCCCAAATGCGCACAAATGCAAATCATTTTGCACTTTCAAAGCAATCACTGAGTGGCCAGAAGAGTTAGAAACATGAGCAAGAAGGAAAAGCAGCACTACTGCACATCAGGTGAGGCAGAGCTTCAAATGGGGTTAATAGCAAGATGATGGAGTACAAGATATTATCCATTTCCTATACACAAACTAATCCAAAATGAGAAAAAAAGGTTATGTCAGATCCAATATTAAAAGTCATTTCCATAGCACAGAATATTCTTCAGCAGGCAAGGTTAAGTGTTGAAGGACAGCCTGACCTTGCTACAAGTTCATCTAAAGGCATAAGGCTGAATGAAGAAGCTGGGCACAAACAAGTAAGTATTTACTTACATGAATCCTTACACAGCTATGCCTTGGCAATGGATTTCTCTTAGATCAGTCACACAGCTGCTACTACCAGCGGAGACTGGCCATCATAAATTTTATGCTCCCACACTGGTAGCACCTACAGTTTAAGAACAATGGTCCCCGTCAATCCTCCAGACCCACTACTGGCTACCAAATACAGTATTTTCCAGCAAGTATTTAATAAAATTAATTTTAATAGGATTTTATAGATCAGCTACAATCACTTACCATGGCCTTTCAGACTACTGTGACTTCAGAAGTTAGACATTATGTTACTTATTTTATTTACCACTAGAGAACTCTGCATGCTGTAAAAAAGTACATATGGCACCCAGCCACCACTGAGAGGTAAAGAACTGTGTGCTCTCCACCTTTCTAAACTAGGTTCTGGAACATTTTCTTATAGTTTTGGTAACAAATTGTTGAAGAAGGTACTGTAAGGTTCTGTCTTTCTCCAGTACTTATATTATGATCTGTTTTCTGCTCCCCTCCCTGAAAGAAAACCCATCAAAAGGTTGCAGGATTTTTGCTTTTTTTTTTCCTGGCATGAAGATGCTGCTCTAAGACTGAGCCACACACAAACTGGATGAGCAGCCAACTGCTGAGTGGGAGGCTCATTAAAAAGGGCCATTTGCTTGCCATATGTCTCTTTCTTCTAGAAAGACTAATTCTAGTCATTAGAATTTTAACCAGAAATGCAGATTAGCAAAGCAACTTTCTGTTAAAATGGCACCAGAAATTTTCATAAGCAGAGTATTGAGAACGCCTTGGTGCTCAGAGCAAGTTCCCGGTTTGACATGGGAGCCCTGATCCCAAAGCAGGGTTGGCAGAGTACCTCATCTTTGCAAGGCCAGCATTTCCCGACCTCCCAGTGGGGAGCCTTTGTCCCTCCATCTCTTCCTGCTCCTGCCATCCACCACCACCCAGGCTGCTACTGTTGTCTCCTGCTTCCTCTCTCCACCACTAATTTCCCCTCATTCCTCTCCCTCCCTACTACTGCCCTAACATTCCCACACCCAGCAGGATGACTACGGGACTATAAGCTGACAAGATCAGCCAAACCTGTCTGCCACTGTGCTCCCAGCTTAGTGTCCCAGGTTGGACTTGGCTCCCAGCCAAGTGCCCGGACCACAGGGACAAAACCTTCCCCCTCCCTCTCC
>JAYRBT010000082.1:108545383-108610678 GCA_036023395.1 Myiotriccus ornatus
GGAATACTGGGAACATGGCCTTGGTTCCTTGGTTACAACCTGGTTACCAAGGAAGGCCTAGACTCAAAACCACTACACTTAGGAAGGCAGCACAAGAACATTTGTTCCCAGCCACCTACCTAGAACACCTCTTGCAGTCCTTCGTGTCCATTGGATCCATAGCATTCTTTAAACACCTTTGAGTATCTTTAACAGCATGTGTACTACCACACCAGTACACAAGCACAGGTAATCCACAGTCACCCAGACTTCCTGCAGTAGGCTAGTAGTCAGCCAGGGGAATCAAAGTGACAAGAAAGGAAAACAACCAACCAGCCCCAACCCCTTCAAGTGCATCTCAGCCTCTTTTTTAGAATCAGATAAAGCACTTTTTCAGATAGGAACATATGCATACTAGATCTTTTTATACATATTAGTCTCTCTTCTATTTACACACTGCTTTAAGGCACTACCAGGCTGAACTCAAATTCAGGTTCTCGCTTAATTTTATTTAGAAGGTTTGTCTAAATTCACGTGTTATGTTACTACAGCAACTGTCCTCTTGGAGGGTTCAACAGCACTGCACAGGAAAAATCTGATACCATGAACAGTTAGAAGTACTGACCATTTCCCCTATCCAACATCCCACAACATTTAGTGAAAGCTAAAGCTGATTTAATATGATACAGCAACTCCATTCCTAGTCAGAGCATTTCTCATCTCACACACCAGGATATGCTGTAGCATATCTGACTCAGAGGGACACATCCTTCCCAGCAGTTGGCTCTGGGTTTCTAAGCCACATTTATAAGAATCCCTCAATTCAGATCCATGAATCTGTATTGCAGCACTACTTTGTTTTTCATCTATTTTTGGAGATGCCATTTGTGTAGCAAATGTCTTAATTCCCCACACGCACTTCGAACCCTAGTAATTATCTTAGCAGGGACACAGTAGCTAAAAAACTGGATTATGCAAGTCACTCTGCCCACCCATCTCACCAGTATTTCACTTTCCCCATCAAGCTTCACAGTGATCCCACCTGGCCTACACAAACTTTTTACTTTTTGAGTTTGGAGACACAGAGGTTCATACAGCACTTTATCAGAGACAGCTTTCCCCAGTCACTGTTTCCTGCTGAACACTCTTTCTCCTCTATAGACACACATCTCACAGTTGCCCATGTTCAAAAGGTTATTAATGGTTAAAAAAAATAAAGAAAATATAAATAAAACCAATTCTGGCAGAAGACGACAAATGCACTTCCCATCATTTTGATGAAGACCTTCAGAAACCTTCAAATGTGATCTTGCATCCTAATCACACATTCCTCTTTCTTTTTGTGCGCATGTGCAGCCATCGTAGTGAAAACGGGGGCTTTCACACGATGAGCTGGTCCACAGGCAGTAAAAGACGGGTCAGGTGAGCACCATGAAACAAGGTAACAAGGAACTGATGCAGCTAGTTTGAATTACTTCAGCCACTCAAATGCAGCCAGCCAGCCTTGGCTGGCTATTCCCAGTCTACGGCAGTACAGAATTCATGTGAGATGAACCAGAAAGGTTGAACCAGTGACAAATATTTAAAGAGTGTGCTGTGGAGTTGCCTCTCCTGAAAAACATAACCTTCTTAGAATCTTGATTGAAAAGGTTTTCTTACTTTACATTGCTATCAACCATTCAAGATGACAGTAGCATCTGTCAAGTGTCGTAGATTTTGTGACAGGTGGCTCAGCAGCCAGGTGTTCCTAGTTTGAGGACACTCCTGAAAGCCCTCCTACAGTGTACGGTGTATTTCCTTCTTTTCCCCTGCTCTGTCCGCCTTTGGGATCAAACTGCACATTGTGATTCAACAGAAGAGTTGAGCCTTACCTGCAGTAAAGGGAATGAGTGGAAGAAAGAGTTTTGTGCCTGTATGTAAAACTGTGAGGAAGTTAACACACACTTTCAGTATCCCTCTAACGTGTAGGTCCTTCAGAGCGACAAATTAAATACCTATGTTTCTGCTATTGAGTTAATAATGGTCACCTTTGCTATTACTGTTAATAGCTTCCCCCCTCCCCCACTGAAACAAGTTCACCTCTGCCAACTGAGAACAGAAAATCTCTGCACAACAGCCCATGACAGAAAAAAAAGCCAGTTTTTCCACTTCTTTAAGTTTCAAAGCTCACAGAAGTGCCTTTCCCTGACACAGCAGAATTATTGTCTTGGATCACAGGCTAAATTAAACACACAAATTACGTTCTCCACATAAACAGTTATACACGACTTAAATAGCAGGGTTTTATTTTTCTATTGGCACCAATTGGTACAGTAGTTCAGTCAAAGATTAAGACACCAGTGATGTCAGTTGCTTTAATAGGCAGCACTGACGTGACCAGCTCTCGTTCCCAGACGTGAAGTGTGCCGGTTTCCATGGGGAGGATGCTCCAAAGAATTCCTACCGCACTTCCTATCAGTTGTTTTGAGCAGCAAATACTGGCTCCAAGGGAAAAAAAAAAAAGAAGTCTGTTAGGGTATCCAAAAATTCACAGGATGATGTCACCCTGCACGACAGATTTCTCTGAGGCTCCCTCCCCAAACACACATGACCTATCAAAACTCCTGCTCTACATTCTTGCCAGCTGGGTTCTGTATTTACAAAAGGGAAAGACATCAATAATTTTTGCCTTGCTTGTTTGCCATGTTAGCTCAGTTGTAACAGTTCCCCCTCCAGCCCCCAGAAGCAACAGGGACAGTCTGTCTGAAAGAGATTTCATAGACTAATTATAGAAATCTTATGGCCATTTCTTCCCTCACAAATTCCCATGCAGATTTAGCCCACGTAACAAGTCAGAATATCAGCAAAGAAGAAAGAAGAAAGTGCGGACAAACTTAAACAAAGTGAAGCCAAAAGCAGAAGAGCCAACCTGAAGAAATTAAAAAAAAAAAAAAAAAAAAAAAAAAGTGGTCTGCAGTTGACCATAACCAAATTCCTTAAGCATTAAAGACTGTACTTCTTTGTAAGAGTGTAAGAGTCTTCATCTGCTACTAGCATGCACTGTGATCCAGGTAAGAGTCATGGGATAGTTACACTGGTGAGCCATTCCTAGCAGTCACATGTGCTTGATTTCTTCTGCACCTGGTACTCTGTTTATGTGAAAAATTCATGCAGGGTTATGTAAGAGATTAACAAAAGGCTTCATTATCCATATGAAAGATCAGCTCAAAACATACAATTTTTTAGAATTCAATAAAAATTCTTCCTCCAAGTTTGCACAGAAGGAAAAGCATTTTTTTTTTAACTGATTACACAGTGTGCATAGGCTTTACAACTGCCTTCTCTTTATTCTCTTCCTCGGTCAAGGGATAACTTGGAGGCCAGATGGGTGGTGCTTAAACTGTAAAACTCTTACTTTAGGAAAACTGATGTGAAGTTCCAGATTGCAATTACAGACTATAGGCTAACAGACCTTCTTTGAGCTTCTTAATTACCCTTAAAGATTTTTAACCTAAGGTTTTCTACCAGCCTGAACATCTACTTCAGGGTAGGAAAGGTGTGAAGCAGTTTCACACTTAATTCATTACTTGTTTCAGTGCCTAGAAAAAGGGAGCTTCATCCCTTCAAACCTTGCTGACACGAGCTCACCAACTGGGTAGGCTGTAGTGTTCATCCACCTCCTCCCTTTTAAATTCCTAAGTTATACCTCATGAAAGAGGAGAATAGCTGCCTCTTGGGAACTCAGGAGCCACATTTCCAATTTCCTTGTGAGTAGTTCTTAGGGTAGCCTCAAGGGGTCAGAAAAGCGGGATCAGACAGAAACCTTGAGTGCAGCCCTGAATACACCTCTGATTCCCAGTGGGGATCAGCCTTTTCCGAGTGGTTAAGTTAGGCAGCTTTTAAGACCCTTCTCCCAAGCACTTAAGTCTTTCCAGCATCACGTAAGTGAGCCCAGCACTCCACTGTGCCAGCCAAGAGCTAAGACAAAGTAATTCAAGCAATGCCAAGCAAATCCTGTGTGATTCAGACCATCTTCCAGTCTTCTGGGAACCAGTTTCCTGGCTGCTATTCTACCCTCCCCTCAACTGCAATCTTTCAAAAAGTCATCCTCCCTGGTTAATTTCTTTTGTACAAGCCTCTAGAGCTTTTTCCCAATTGATGCAACTCCAGTCGTCTTCTTTGCTGCCCACAGAGATCTGAAACAAGCAAACAAAACAAAACAGAGAAAACCCACCACCTTACAGTGAATGCTTGTAAGGTCACAGCTGAGTTTCAGCAAGTTTCAAGTTTGCAGACTTTGAGTAGCAGCCAAGAACTGTGGAAGTCTGAGAGGAACACGTGATACTTGGAATCATCAGTTGTAAAAGCTTCAAGTTTTCACTCTCTCCTCCTACTCCTTTTCTCACAAATAAAACAAAAAGTTCAACATTGTGGCAAATCTTATTTTTTGTTGTTGGGTTTTTTTTTTTTTTTTTTTTTTTTGTTGTGTGTTTTTTTTTTTTAAGCAATGGTAAGATTTTACTTGTGCTGAAGTCAGAAGAGAGAAAGACAGCTGTATCTAAAAGCATGCACCTCTTTTCACCTAGTACCTCACTGTAATAGTATTGAAAAATATCACTGTTATTACAAGCTTTTGGTTTCTTTAAGGTACCCAGCAAAATCCCATGAAACCAAATGCATCTTATAGTACAGACTGGTGTCTACAAACCACAGACTCTTAAATCCAGGTTAGAAAGCAATAGAGAAAATGCAAGTATTTTCTTTCCATGAACTTCTGCGACATAATCAGATTTCTCCTCTATCACTTGGAATATTACTACCCCGTAAACTAACCCTACTGCTCTTGTTACATCAAAGAGCAGCAGCCTTTGAGAGCTGCAGATGCTACAACAGTTCCAGTTTTACTGCCTGGTCCATCTGAAACATCTGAAAGGTAGATTTGGAAATAAAAGAGAGTTGAATGTGGTTTCACTAGAAAGCTGAATACAAACTTCGATATATCCACCCACCAAACTGAGCATCAAGCAAATTCTACAAGTTCTGTAGGGGATATCAGGAATTTCATAGACAAAAGGCTGTATATGCACAAAGAGAGAAAGAGTCTCATGGGCCGCTGATTTTAATTTATGAAGATGGTAACTTTGAGGAAACTAGACGCTGCAAAACAGTCTGGCTGACTCCAGAGAAATTAAGTCAAGAGTGAAAGATTCTCAGCAGTGCAACTTGATGAAGAATCACACACAGAATTGCAAGTAATTCTGTTTCACTAGAAGATAAATTTGAACCATCTCCCCACACTGAAAAGGTATTTCTGATCCCTAGCTTCCATTCTTGGAAGTTGCCAGTGCACGACACTAGAAGCAGATAATGTATACACTCAAAACAAACTCCTTGGGCTCAGGACAAACTACTCAATCAAAAATCAAGTATGCAAGCAAGCAAATAAACACACAAAAAAATAAAAGGGAAGCCCCCACACATATCCATTCCTTAATAGTTATAAAACAAAATGCAAAGTAGAAGAGATTCTCCAACACAGATGGCACGACAAAAAGGGAATATTTCATTAAAATTAAGGAAAAAGCTGCTACTTAGTCAGACTGGCTAATGGGGGGAGATGAAAAAACAGGAAGAACAAGTGCACCCACAGATGCAAAAGGAATAAGCAATTTTTGCCAGCAATTGTATTGACTTCATTTTGATTCTGCAATTTGATATTGCACTGAAGGTCAGTGGAAAAGTGTCTTCCAACATTTAAATGGTCACAGAAAAGTGGAATAACAGACAGGACCATGGGAAAGCCTGATAGCAACTAAACTTGTTGAAGGTAACTCTTTGAACAAAAAAAAGAATATGGATATTCGCTCATGTATATAAGAACAGTTCATCCAGTTTTTCTAGGTGACAGGTTTGAAAAATCCATGAATAGGAAGAGCTTCTAAACTACAGAGATGTGATTTCCTAAGACAGAAAAAACTAAGTCTTTGGTGGGGAAAAATGAAGCAGCAACTAAGCTAAACTAAAATCAAGTCGATAAATATATATGCCTTAAAAAGGCATAATCATGTCCCTGACAGAAAAGCATGGAATTATGCCATATGGGGAGTTACAAGTGCTTTAGACACTACTGATGTCCAACTTAGAGCTGAAGAGGCATGCACTGCTCAGTAAAATGAATGCCCTCTCTACCTGCAATACCCAGGCACTGTACTATAATCAGATTTTTAGATGAATACCGAATAGACTTACTTCTATATGTTGACTGAGAGAAAAGAGTTGCAGTTCCCAAGCAACTTCACACAGTCAAGTATTCAGAGCTACAGAAGTCATACCTCTTTTAAAAACACAAAGACTACATGCTCGTGGCAATGCTTTCCCTTAGGAGCAGTACCTGTGAAGAAAAGCTTTAAGGCCTCCAGTCGCTTTTCAGACCATGCAACTCTTTTCAAGAAAAAAAAAACCAAAACAAAACAGAACGTGGGTACCAGGGGGGTTAAACACGTAGGTAGCTTGTTTTCTTGCTTTTCTTCTGAGGACATCCATTCATTAATCATTTACCAGCCCACAGACACATGGCAGCCTGCCTCTCTCAGAAGCACTGAATCTGGGCCCTGTTCTCTAGAAAGTGATATTCAGTTGTACAGCACAAAAGCCGCAGGAGAACTATGTGATAGCTGGGTGCCAAGTTAAGTTCAAAGCAAAACTAAATTAAAATGTAAAACACATTTTGTATCAGGGAGTGGTGTACCTGTTGGCTGGAAAGGACTCACTTAAGTTCTCTATTCCAGAACAGTGTCCCTCCCTGTCTTAGATCTCACCCACCTCTTTGAACTTAAAATTACCCCATCAGAGCTGTACTGCTCAACTCCCACAGAAGAACAGGCATAGCTCTCCCTGGCACCACCTGCTCTTCCCAGGGAGGCAACTGCCCAAAAAAGGGCTCTTTGTCCGACACCACCTTCCTTGACCAGCAGACAGCATCAAATTGCACCTGAGGCAGTGGAGAGTCTAAACTGAATGTAAGACAAGGAGGCTCCCCCTCTGTCCCCCAAGTCAGCACAAGTTGGCATCAGATGCCATAATGCCGACAAGCAAAGGATGTGTGCCAGTCTCATGTTTTCTCTTCTCCCCAGGGCTGTCTGACACTTACAGAAGACCCAACATACTATAATCATCTAAGAGTGTTCAGTATCACCAGAGTAAAAACCTGAGGTCGTCCAGACCTTGGATGCATCAGGTTCATGGTGGGTACTGAGAAACAGCAACTGCTGCCATCATCAAAACAACTAGGAGATGCCTAACTCACACCACACTCCAGCGCCCTCCTCCCTCAGTGCCCAGTGGTAGACTATCCCAGAGCGGGCAGCAGCAGGCCTGCAGGGACAGCAAAACTGTGCCTTAGAGGCAGCCATGCCTTTGGACCTGATAAACTTCTGCAGCCACACGCTGCAAAATCTCAGGGACTCTGCTGTACCCTGCTCCACCACTGCCAAGGCAAGTTCACTCCTGAGAAGACCTGCAGAGAGTGTCTTTCTCTGTGTGAGCAGGACACCATGAGGAAAAGGCTCATCAGGCACCACTCCACGATTAACAAATCAAACCTGTAGAAACAGGTTTCAGTAGGACGTTTGTTGTACACCAATTCCAACACCAGAGAAGGGACTTCTGACTCATTCCCACCCGACACCCCGCCTGGGGAAGGTTCACATGACAGGGTTTTATATTTCCTCATTTAAATGACAGTAAGAAAACTATCAGCACACTTAGGTAAGCAACTGGACAGGGTACCAGTGATTACTCTGTATTAGCAATTGCGCACCTTCGCTCTGTGGTGGGGAGGTGTGATTTCACAAGAATATTTCCAACACTCCCAATGCGTTATAGTGTGGCACTCCCTGGAATAGGGTGTTACTTTCTAATACCTATAATAAAAGTATATTCGTCATCAGTTGCCTCCTGTGAGCACACAGACAGCACCAGGGACACAAGAGGTCTCCTCTAGACTCTGGGCAAAGGTGAGTAGAAGCTTAAAGAAAAAGAAAAGGACTTTTATGTTTGTATGTTTGTCTTTTTTAAAACATCATCTCAAAGGAACAGTTTGCTCTCAGAATGGAAAAAAACCCCAAACAGACAGTAGAGAAAATGAATCCTCAGTTGCAACAACAGAGATAAGGCCCTAAAAAAAAAAACCCAACAGTAAAACTTCTGTTATGATTTGATTAAATGTGGGAGTGAGTATTTGGGGCAAAACAACCTAGATGCTGCCAACCCATCCCAAAGTATTTTTTCTTCCATTGCATGCACACACCAAAACTAGCATGATCTGTGAAAGAAAGGGCTGTGCTGTGTAGGTGGGGTATGCACACACTCCACAGCCCTCTGTGCTGCTTTTCCTGTACAGCAA
This sequence comes from Myiotriccus ornatus, assembly GCA_036023395.1. NCBI lineage: Eukaryota > Metazoa > Chordata > Aves > Passeriformes > Tyrannidae > Myiotriccus > Myiotriccus ornatus. Next base: position 108,553,746 of record JAYRBT010000082.1, read on the forward strand.
GTTTTAGGTAACTACATCCAACTTGATCATCAACTTTCACATCAATAATCTGCACACATAAAGAATTCTGGCCATGTAGCGCAGGCGGTTAAAATGGACTGAACCCCAGCCATTTACAGTCAGAGCAGACCACCCCTGTGGCTTGATTGAGTCCTCAAAAAAGCTTTTGATAATTTTGAAGCTGTAGAGCCTTGGAAGGTAATGAGGAAGAGTCAGACAACACCCGAGGGGCAGAGTATTAAAACCCTCAGACAGTGTCTTCAATGGCTTTCAGTTATCACAAAATACATTTGAGACAGTGGTCATCAGCACCCTGGGACATATTTTCCTACTTAGATACCTCTGCAGAGGAACAAGAGGCTGTCCTGTGTGAGCAGCAGCAGAGCAAATGTAATTCTGCAAGATACCAATATGCTCTGTATCTTCCAAATTCAGATAACAAACGAGTATTTTCCAGAGTCTAGCAGAGGAGACATTTATCAAGGTAAAGATTACAGTGCTGCCTAAGAAAAAAGTAACAGCAACATTTAACATCAGTTGGAAGATATCAGTGATACATGCTTGCTTTTAGAGCAGAAATTAAGTATTAAGGGCATCATAGTACCAGGAACAAAACAAAACCAGTTCAGACAGAGAGCTGATAAGACCTTCCCATAAGTATCAAGTGTGAGTTGAGTACCTGAGGAAAGCAAAGGACACCAAAGCAATGTTCATTTGCTCCAATGGTTTACCTTGGACTATTGTGAAGTCCACTCTTTCTTGCCAAGACAGGGCACTATCAGGACATTAATTTTGATATGCTCTCTGTTCTATATGCACATGAAGACTTCAGTTGTTTTGGGAGCCAGAAATACATTAGCCATTCAGTTTTAACTACATAAAAATTGAACTCAATACTATGTTAATTTTTACTCTAAAGAGAAGCAGACTGGAGAGAGTATTCAAGAGGGAATGGTCAGACTAATAGCTCTCATATATGACTGTTCTTTAACAGCAAGTGCAAAAATTAATCATATTTGCCACCTCCAACAGAAATGACCATAGTAGCAGTTTCCTAGTAAGGAAAGGACCACAGAAAGACTGAAGAACTTGGTTTGTGTTAATGAAATTTCACCTAAATGGAAAACACAGCATTTTCCTTCTTTAACAAGGCTTTATTGTATTTGTTCTATTGCACTGTTTAATAAGTGTATCAAAACCTGATTTAGCATGTAGCAAAATAAGATTTATTTTATGCTCATATTTATATATGTGAGTGATGACTGTGGTACTTAAGGCCACAATCTCAAGAGAATAACAACAGTTTCAACTTCTCTTCCTGCTCAACTGTTGTAACCAAAATCATGCTGCAACTTGTGACTTAAAAAAAAGGTATTCCATTCAAGTAAAAATGAACTTAGAAAGTACTGAGCTCTTACGTTCCTTTTCTGAGGATCATTCTGGTAAGAAGTACATCTTACTCAACAGAGTTTAAAATTTAAGCATGCAAAAAGTCAGTCCTATAATCCAAAATTTATATAGCACTACACTTTACAAACATTTGCCTACAAGGACATAAAATCCCTCCTCTAAACCCAAAACCTAATGGCTGAGGATTATATCAACATTCTGCCAACCGTTCTAGCTCTGCTTTCTGCAAAGACAGAAAGCTCTCACATGCAAATGGAAGGCTGTGCCAGACAGCTCACACAGCAATCGTCATCTGACGGCACTACCTTTTGGTAGCTGCAAGTTCTTCTCAGAAAGGTAATGATTCTGGAGCAGCTGCCACCTCCCAGCCTTCCCAGAGCTCAGTGCAGAGCAGAGCCCCAGCTCGCTCCAGAGCCAGCTGCATAACTGTGTCAGGTCAGCACCAAGCCCAGCAACTTGGCTTAGGCAGCTACATTAAACTGGGCCTCTTTAGTGCAGGGTTCTGGATCCCAAGAGCAGTGAATGCAGAAATACACAGCACAGCACTGAAAGCACACTCAGTGTTAGCCTGTAGATCTCTGTACAACACTCCACAGCAGCACAAGTTAAGTTTAGGGTACGGAAGACATCTCCGAATGCATTTAGATGTTAGCATCCAAGCGCCAGACTGCAGTGCTTTCCTAACTAATCCTTCATATGCTTAGATTCCTCTCTCCTTTCATGTAGGCAAGCCCATCAGACATGCCCTGATTCTGCGACTTAGCACTGACCATTTTCGTGAAGTTCCTTTGGCAGCATCAGAGCCCATCACATATTTACTAAGTGCCCTCAGTACGTGGCAGTTTCTGAACTTTCAAGTTTTTTCATCTCATTAACGAAGGTTTCATGGTAGGGAACTTTCTGTAAATTGACAGCAAAATGTAGCCTGCCAACTAAACACACACTCTTTTTCTGCATTAACACAAGCCAAGAAGAAAAGCACATTAACACTTTTGCAGTATCTTAGGGGACAGATTTTGATTTTGCTGCTGTCTGTGTAAATTTAAGCTATTAATGAATGGAAACATAGAGAGTCAGGAAACCCTGCTTAGCAGATCTTTGTTAACTTTAAAAATTAAGAACCAACTTCAGTAAACCCTTAAAGGTTCAATCTTCTTTCATGCCAATAACCATTTTGTTTTCTCTTCTCTTTCTTCCAGGAATCAGTGTGAGGATTTTAAAATGCAGCATTCAGTTTGAAGGAAGAGAAATATTTATCTGTCCACAGCACTGGAGCTTTTACAGCCAGGAGGTGTAAAATAAAAAAATCAATATTACTAAGCATAAGCACTAGAAGTTGTTTATACTAAGAAAGTTAAATTCAGAAAGTTTTATAGCCACATCTATTATGACACTATATGCCATCAGACCAAGCTTTTAGATGCACTTTAAAAAAAAAATAAAATCAACCTTCCAGAAGTGAACTCCAAGGAGAAACAGCACATAAAGAAGGCAAGTGGTGCAGGTTTCATGTCTGAAATAGGGTGCACCACTGCAGTTACAGCAATGGTGTGACTGATGGACAGCATTTCAGCCAGGTCTTGTACAACTCAGCGCACCCTCACTGCACCAGTGTTTTAAAGGACACTGTAACAGAGCTGAGTACATTACTCAGTTGACAACTGTTTATACAGAAGACCAAGTAAAACACCAAGCCCCCATCTTTATTTTGTAGCCATGGCTCTTTCAGTTCACACTTTCCAGCTTTTAAAAGTTTTCTATCTACAGCAGTAAGATAAGCATTTCCTACTCACATAGTATTGTTCTATTCAGCTTGTGAAAAAGGACATTAAGCGGCAGGAAACAGTACTAAAAATAATTTCCTGGGAAAGTAAAAGTAGTTTGAAATCATAAAATAAATATGGATTAGTTGCATCATAGCTATTTGGAACAACAGTATTTACTACATCATCCAAAAAGGCTGACAGTGACAAGGAACTACTGACGAGTGTTAGTTTAAAACTATGGTATTATTACAAAGGGCCTTTGGCTTTTAACATGGAAATACCAAAAAATCTTCCCCCCTCCCCCCCGCCCAGCTTGAGTATGCAATGAAGTGTAAAACCCGTTCCATCTTTGTCCAAACGTTTCATGGCATTTTCAAGCTTTCACACTTGTGTCTCCACATTCACAGATGAGAAGTGCTGGCAACTCATTATGCTCAAATTTAAATCAATTCCTCTACATAGCTACATGTTCTGTTAATATGCTACTCAATGAAATACATATATTTAGTAGCCCTGGGAGCAAATCAGTATCTCTTGTGCTCTGCAACATTACTAAAAAGTTAAGTCACAGACATGGCATCAAAGGCTGAGCTTCACTCTGTCAAATGAAGTGATCATTGTAAGTGGTAGGCAATTCATTCTTCTTGAATTTGCATTTCAGGTCAACAATAGCTTTACCTGCATAATGTACAGGGATTTCTATCTTTGGCCCTATGACGTAGTGACCCTCCTCCAGACTGTGAGCTGTAATTGTTGTCCACTGCCGACATGAATGAATCAGAAGATGATCACTCTCCCGAAGACCTTCTACAGTTTCTCCTGCAAAACAGATGTAGGGTTTTTTTTAAAAAAAAAAACACCAAACAGACTTATTGCATGAAGAATTAGGAAAACTTCACAACCACCATTTTATTCTTATTGGTGCTTATTTTTTCCAGACTTTTGATATTTCAAAATCCAATTAAGTAAATTTCAATTCTAGAGAGTATTCAATTTTGCAGCTTAAGCACTTTTCCTTCCAGAAAACAAACATAAAGCAAAACAACCCAGTGCATGCATACAATATCATAGAGATGCAATTCAGATTACTCAGTAGTGGCTCTGGGGCTCCTTTTTCAGCTTACTGCATAAACAGACTTTTCATATTTCTACTTCTGTCTGCCTATCTTACTTGATATAAATGCTTGAGAGGTCTTTAAATTTTTAAATATAGGGAAAAACTCAACATATTCATACGTTAAAAGATCAGCATCACACTACCCTACAGCCACCTGAAGCCAAGTTTTGTTCATTACTATGAAGTAATTGGATATCACACTTTGTCATTCTATGCCTTTGCAAGTCACTGCCTAATTAGCCATTCATAGGTCTGTAAACTTAATCCTATCACTTAACCAGGAGAAATAAGTAAGTAAAAAGTCAACACACACCAAAGTTCCCTCCCAGAGAGAAATTCTACCAGAAGCCTCCCTAGACATTGTATAGCTCATCTTTGTAAGGCCCTCTCTCGTACTCTGGTGTCTGTCAAATCAATCCCAAACACAGCCAGAGATACAGCTCTCCTTTCTTCCCCTGTCCCTACTAACTCCTCTGCATTTCTGCAGAGTATTCTCCCCTTCTCTGCAGTTTGCAGCACCCAATCAGGACTAGAGTGCATTGCTTGGTTTTCCAGTAACTGCAAGAGCCAGATTAGACAGACCACTCAAAATGCCAGCGATACATCTCAAGTATGGTATATGAAAAAAATTTCACAGAGCAGGGTGTATGATAGCAGACTGCTCTTACACACCTGCAGTCCTGCCCACCATGCCTCTGCATTAAACACAAAAAACCCCTGCCTTTCTCAAGGTGTCTTTAGAGCAGTCATTTGAACTTTCAGGAACACTCGGTAGACTCTAAACACGGGCCAAGAATAATGGAGCTTTAAATTTCATTTCCCTTCTCTCCCACCAGCCCTCTGCAGCTACAGCCAAAAATAACGCAAGTAGTTAAGCCCTGAAATCAAGTTTGGACAAAACCCATCCCCTTCAGCTACTACAACAAACTGCACTTTCTCCTCACTGTCCTCTGATATTCCTAAAAGTCAGTGGAAGAATGAGAATTTCCTCAGCCTGGGGCAGCAGACATTTCCCTTATTCAATCTCTGCAGAGGAGAGCTACTTCCCACTGAGATTTATATTTGCCCACAACAGGCACTCTTTTCCACCGTAGGCAACAGCTACTACACACCCCATTCCTGCCTGATTTCATGCTCCCATTCTATCAGAAAACACCCTCCTACATGATTCAAAACACAGCAACTGGCGTGTGTGAGAATTGTTAGATCTTAAATCAGAAGAGACCATTACGACCACCTGCTCCAACACCCTTTGGCCACAGGATTTTGCATGTTTTCTCCAGAAACTTGGATTTGGCTAAACAAGGGAGAGACCTGGCCCAACCTGCAGATTCCAATAGATGGACTTCTCTGGGTCTGCTGTTCATGGTCTGTTAAACATAAAAAAAAGTTCCCGTTTTGCAGATTTGAGTCTTTAACTTACAACTCTGTGTAAACTGCTATTACAGGGTTGTAGAAGGGGAATTAAAAAAATTTAAAAAAAAAATGAGAAGCTAAACAGAGTTCCTTAGTACCAGTCATTTTTACTCCCGTGAAGGTACCATTTCCAGGTTTCCTTCTTTTTCACAGCACAGAAGGTAGCTTCCAGGTAAACAGGGTGTTTCATGAACTGGTTTCCAAGTGTTCCTTGGACCACATCCCTTGGCAGCCCAGACAGGCAGGCTGATTAACACCAGCTCCTGATCCCTGGGAAGCACTACCCACACTGGGATAAGGGACCTCGGAAGGTCTAGGGAAGAGTGGCAAAACTGCCAGGCAGCATCGGAGAACTCTTCGGTCCCAACCATATCTTGAAAGAAATTCAGATATATTTGCTGGAGGGGTCGTGCATCTGTTAAATTTTAGCAAGTTATCGGACCTCAAGCATCTCCTGTTTTCTTCTCACAGGAAAACTCCTAATATGTATAAAAATTATCTTCAGTGGCCGAAATTTTGAGGGGAAGTACAATAATAATAATAATAATAATAAATGGTGTTATTTGAAACTCATATTTCAGTTCAGCTTGTTACACTTATGCTTCCTATAATCTGTAGCAACAAGCAATTATTCTGTCCCACAACAAAATCAAACCAATGACACCTAAGGGAAGAATTAGTGTTTTACTAGTTTCGCTGTCAGTGGTAAACAAATTTGGAATAAAATACAAAGCATCTCTGGTATGCTTTTTCTCTGCCTTACAATCTGTAGGTATAATTTCAGAACATTACCTAAAGGAAGACTGGATTCTACATCCAGGATTGCGAGGAAATAATTATGTGTTATACTTCGAGAGTATGGGTCACTCTCAAAGAGTCTGAGAAACATATTCTCAGGAAAATAAAGACAACCATTATGAAAAGGTGCTTCCAGTCATGGCTCACATGCCATGATCTGTTAAAGTGGTTACTCCACTAAAACTGGATGGGACAGGTGAGCGTAAAAAGAGATTAGTAAGGCAGGCCCAAGACTAACTACGTAATTGAGTCTGCAGCTGGAAGTAGCTGTATTTTTCAAACAGGACCTTGGAAACCACAATTCTTATTATAACAATTATTTGCTGCAACCAATTACACAGGAAATGAATTTTGTGCTTTGCCACAGGAGACTGAGCCAAGGAGAGAAGGTGGAGCAGATGTGACAGGGAGCTGACATTCCCCCTGGCTCCCTCACAACAGGCAGGTCTGTTCTTACCAAGCCCTGATCTTTCCTAACCATGGGCGAGATGGATTCCTGGGGTTGCTTTATAGGAAGAGGCTCCTTGCCACCAAGGAAATAATGGAATCACAAAAACACCTGGCTAATAATGGTCTCCATGCTACAGGAGGAAAATGTGACAGAGGACAACACAATATGGCAATACATACTCTCTTCTTTCTTTCCTTTTCTTCTAGTGTGTCTCCCCCATAAGACTTGCTCACTGCTTTTAAAGTGGTTTCTTCCTGGAAGTTTCTTCCAGGTAAGAGACACCTCTGACACTTGCTACACGACTCGGCTCCCAGCCCAACCCAGCCCAGACTTAGCCCTTTACACGTCTTGGCCAACCATACCTTGCAAAACAGCCACACACATTCAATCTGATTTCCCCCCCACCTCAGTAACACAAGTTATGCAAGCCTTCCATTAATCACATTTTAGCTATGTGGGAGAGAACTCAGCAGTCCTCACATTCACCAACTATGCAACTCGGTTCTCACCTATTCAACATACTCCTACGCTGCTGCTTACATAAAAACAAGACGCCATGAGAAAACAGAGAACACAGGCCACTCATCTTCAGTAGCAGTTTTGTCTCTTATGAGATTAGCTCTGTCTTTTCACCCTCACCTCCCTGCCGCCCCACATGCCCGTAATATAATTAAACCACTACAAAGAGTCTACAGGCAAATATTTGCGTTGCTTTTCTTCCCCCCAAATACACGTCAGAGAAACAAAGAACTACAACGTGTAACTCCCCACTCTACCCCAAGTTGTCTCTTTCCAAATATGAGTCAAGTTTATTCATAATCATGCCTGAAACTTAGAAACCCATGATTCGCTAACAGCGCCTAAACCCTAAATAAAGTGTCAACACCCATCCTTGCCTGAGATTAAAAGCCTCATGCTTCTGAACTGAAAATTTAGCCTGTATGTTCTGTCACAAGCTGTTCTCCCATAGACACTCTGACCACAACCACTGTTTGGGCTACTTCACCCTGCACCACCAAAGCAGCACTGCAAGAGGTCTTCATATGTTCACTGTTCATTGAAACAAGGTTCACTATCATTTCTTAATTACATGACCCATTTCCACCCAATTCCTAAAAACCCACAATATTGCAACCACCACCCCTGTTGAAGGGCAGTTGCAGGGGGAACGCTGACCAGGAAAGGAAAATTGTTCACATATTGATATAGCTATAAAAAAAAAGGTAACTTCTTAAACAAGAGTTGCATGCTTATTAAATACCACCTGCATTAAATACCAATACTTTAATAATTCTTTCCAGTTCCAAAACTGTATCATCCACATTTGGCAAATCTTGGTTCTGTCACTGTAAACGCTCCAATTTCAAATTAACAGCTAACAACTGTAGCAAGAGTGGGAGCAGGATACCTTGATCTACAAATTCAGAGATGAACTATTTTCACTTGCAGTTTTTAAGAACCAGGTGAGAAAACAGAGGTCAGCTACGTGGAGGGGCTGAATTTACAAATGTCAAAGCTGCAGCACATAAAGAAGCAAGCACTGACCTCCCTGCAAGTTGTTGCCACTGCTTACTTTCTAAAGACATGCACTTTTATTTATTTTAGCATTTCACAATTCCCAAATGTCTAGGGTAAAGCCTCGGGGGTAGAACTGAAGACCACTCCATTTTTGAAGGGTCTAAGCACTCCCACCTCCTCTTTGCTTCCTTCTGGGTCATAGAATATCTCAAACTAGAAGGGACCCATAAGGATCATCAACTCCAACTCTTTGCCTCTCGCAAGACTGCCTAAGACTAAACGATATGACTAAGAATATTGTCAAGACATGCCGTGAACTGACAGGTTTCGTGCCTTGACCACTTCTGTGGAAAGCCTGTTCCAGTGACTGACCACCCTCTTAGAGAACAGCCTTTTCCTAATGTCCCATTATAGTCCATAAAAGAAAATTCACACAGGTCCCACATACTCTGCTTGCCAAAGACAACAGCGACTTTTCAACACCAACCACTAAAGAAAATTCATCAAACAAATGAAAAAAAAATCCCCCAAAACAACAACCAAACCCCAACTTTTAAGGTTCCCCTCCTAAAACTAACATTCAAGTCACTGCAAAATGTTCAGGCCAATATGACTCATTCACTCACAGAACTACACTGCTAAAAATAAGCACTGATCTACAGGAATATAAACGCTTTATAATGCCACACACTTTGTCATCATGGCTAAGAGTTTGCATCACTGCCTTAAAACATAAGCTTTGCATCTGGGGACATTAAAATAGTAGGTAACAAGGTAATTCAGAGAAATAGAAGTCACATGCAAGGTTCCAGTAACGTAACAGATTCCATTTGCACACACCAGATGAAGTAGATACCATTTCCTCCTGCCAGGAAGATGGTTATGGTGACATTCCACTCATCTCATTCATCACAGAAGACTGCAAAGTGAGCTTAATGCTGTCCCTTGCACATCAGTTCAAGCATGCTGAATTTGCTCTTCCTGGATCAAAAAGGCTTACAGAAAAGAGTTCACAAGAATCTTAAGATGGCTTTTGTGAAATAACTGGTGAAGAAGATGCCTGCAAAACCCCAGGGAAGACTCAGCAAGACTTAGGGCCATGTGTTTTCATTAAGCCTAAGCACCATCTGCATGCAAGGCAACAGATGCCGTACAATTAAGTGCATCACCCAGACTGTCTTGGTCAGTTAAGTAGGTGGTGAGTTTAATTATTCCATCTAATGTTCCACAATCACATTATATATCATTACATAGAAAAATCTCAGCAGTATTAAAAATCATTTCAGTGGGTGCTCAGCCAGGTACCTACAAAACCACACAAGAGAATAACTTCAACTTTATCCCCACTCAAGTTTGCACTAACATTTGCTAGGAATGAAGGGTTAATTTGTGCAACCGCAACACGAAGCTGTTGGCTGGTCAGGTGAGCAGTCTGTTGCAAAGTAACTATGCAGAACTGTCAGCGTGTGGCTAGTGTTACAAGGGAAGAGGGTTTATTTTCCAACAACCAAAAGCTAAGAGAGCAAAATGATTAGAAGTCGGAAAAAAGAAACAAGTGAGGTTCTTTTTTATTTATCCTGCTGTCGTCACACCGAGGAGTCCTACTTACACGGTATCTGCTCCAGCGGATATGAAGCTTCACTGGACTTACCCCGGTTGAGAAGCAAACAAGCCATGCATTAACATACTCCTTAAAACTATCCTACCGCATCACGAAAAACAAAGGACAGCCCCAGCCAGTATGAAATGAAGTTACAATCTATTGTTAAAAAAAAAGGCAAAAAGAAAAAAGAGAAAACAGCATTACAGACTTCATGACTCTGTGCAAAGAGATGTTTCGGGTCAGAGGGAGGTCACACTGCTAGCACAAATATAAATGCCAACACTGCTTTTCCATGCCAAAAGAAGGAACCTACACCACCATGCACTAACAAACTTTTAAAAGCTGACTTGTTTTTGGAAAGGCAAACTTGAGTTCCTTCTCAAGTGACAGCTAGTCACATAGCTCCCACACATGGTAACACCTTAAGATGAATTTGATTCCTTTTCACCATTCTGGAAGATCCACAGCAGGTAAAAGCTGAAGCCAAGGCATCCTTTCAGCACAAAAGTTCAGGGGTCCCTTGTCTAAAAAATGGGAAGCTCAGGGCCCAGCACCAATGAGACAGCACACCTGAAGAGTCCACACACAGGTCAGAAACATCCGGCAGCGCACAGTGAGCATCTATGAACTGCTGGCACTGCACACACCAGCTTCAGCTTCCTTGGCAATGAGGGTCTGGTGAGCATCACAGGTACCTGCAAGCCTTTCCAAGGTACACTCTGCAGTATGGCCAGGTGTTAATATTAGGCTGGGTACCACAACATCCTTTTGTCTTTTGTTAGAAAAAAATCAAACAAACTAAAAAACCAACAACAAAAAAACCCAATCATAACTCAAGAGCCATTCTTATCTGGGAGTCTGTGTTTTGTCTCACTGGCAGACTCATTCTTCACATAATCTTCAAACAGCTCTTAGCACTTTGGTTCTTGTTTAGCCAGTTACTCGTTTGTGCTTCTGATCTCTTGAAATACAGCACAACAAAAACCAAGGCATAAGGATCCACAGAAAAACAACAGATAGCAACTTAGTGTTCTGCACAAACCAAATAAGCCAAAAAAGATCAAGATGTATGTCAGGCTGCATCACGAAGAGTTCACTGTTAATTTCAATTTGGACTCATTAGATTCAGGGACATACAGAAGCACCACTAGTGCTCAAGCAGCACTACACCTGAGTATGTTGCTTTCATGGTGGTAAGAGTACAAGTTATCTGAAAATCATACAGAAAAAACTCCACCCAAATTGTTAGCATGGACAACAGGCCAATGGAAGAGAACTCCAAGTTGTCAATTTTCCAAACTCTTTGAGTCTTAGCATCTATTTTCATTGGAGCCTGAATTCAAAGATCAGCATGAATTCTTTCACTTAGGGAACAAGACTATACGCCTAAATAACCCTCTGTGGTTTTAATATATGCAATGGAGGAGAAACAAAAGAAATTAGTATGTGACAACTCAATAGAAGACAGACCTAGCATATTCTATTTGTTAACCAAACACCTGCACTGCCGTCATACATGACTATCCAAGGGCAGTTGTCATCAAGGGGATGAAAGAAACAAGTGAGCAAATGCCCTTTTTTCATTAGAAGCACGGACTTCATCTCAAGTCAGAATGGTTTTGCTGTTTCAGACAGACTGAAACTGCAACAGTGAATGGGACAGCTTCCATCTGACTTCCACATGGCTGTCAACACATGATCCTTCACCACCTCCAGCACTCAGTCCTGTTACTGCCACAACATCTCACTGGCACAACAGCTGCCTCTTTTCCTACAGACCATTTCACTAATACTTAAAGCTTTCTTCCTTTGTAAGGAAGAGTTCGGAATTAACATTTTGGGAGAAGAAACAAAAAGTTCTTTCTAAGCCTGAATATTCAAATTAGGACAAATCATTTTATTTTATTATTATTTAGCAGGTCATGCAACCTCTCCTCATGACAACTTCTACCTGAACTGTGAGGGAGGGTGGAGGAAGTCAAACACTTTGTTTTCCGCATGCTGCATCATACTTCAGAGTATCTGTTGGGTATTTATCTATGGAGACATACCTTAATAAATGTCAAAGACTAATAAATATTAAATTAGGGTGGTTTGCTTGCTTAAGCTCTGGCACTGTACTTAGTTACTGAGTCAAACCTCCATGAGCTGTTCAGCCTGCCAGTGCTATTTCTTCTGCAAAAGCACTCGTCTAGATGTAGGTCAGCGGAAAACGTTCATTAGGTAGAGAACAACATCCAAATTTTCCAGCCTTAAGTAGCAACGGGAATTTGTATGGAAAAAATTCACATCCTTGTAAAGTCCCTCAAAGGAAGGAAAGAAAACCCCGGAAATATTTTGTTACATGATAAAGCCTATTTGTAGCAACATTAGACCTACAAGAATTGATTTTTTTTTCTTTTTTTTTTCTTTTATTCTTTCTTTTTTTTTATCACTAGGACTTAACAGATGCTTGGAAAAGTTACTCTTGCATAAAATGCCTAATGGGAGAGAAGTAAAAAGAGCACACAATGGTAGAAAACACTACTACTGAAGAAAAATCTGCTCTGAAATCCTCTCCGTGTTATCAGTCTCACTTTGTTATTCCATACAGACACAAAAAAAGGTTGATTAAAAAATTAAAATCTAGCTGATCAGACAAACTTCCTCGTTTACAGAAAAGCAAAACAACTTGCAGGGGAGTTTATCATGCAAAGTCTAAATACAGACTGCCAGTGAGTTAAAAAGGTATAAATATTGTAATTTCTAGGAGCAAATGTTGTAGTTTCTAGGAGTAAGATGAAAAAAAAACCCAACCAAAACAAACCCAACCCACGTTAAAATTTAAACATCTCAGGGCTATAAAACATAGTGTACTAAATTTTTAATTTAAAGTAGGCAGATTCATTAGGAAAGCCTGACAGTGGTCTCATCTGACTGTGTCTGAGCATAGTGGAAAAAATGAAAGCAGAGGGCTCAGTGCCCAGCTACAGAATCTTTGGAGCTTGCCACACAAGGATCTGGAATAAAAATTCCAGTTATATCTAGGACAGTTGATAATCAGCCTCACTTTTCAGTTTCCCGTCTTCCTTCTCAAACAAATTCCCAAGTAGTTTTCAATATGTGCTTTCATTTAACACTTCCATTCCTGCAGTATGTTCATTTGTGCTGCTTCCTATTGTCTGGATAAACCAGTATTTCTGCCATGATTCAAACCTGTAACCTAACAGCCCTCTCTCAGAAAAAAAAATCCAAACACTGACTTAACCTTCCATCAGCTGCATAGACCCCACATCTTCCAGTGGATGACAAGTTTCCTTTGACAGCATAAGATTCATACTTATTTTGATTTTAAGGTGAGTTATATGCTTCCTTCTTTTGCCAAAAGCAAGAAAAGGGAAAAAGTTGCTAGTAAAGGAGGGAAGATCAGACAAAATTAGTTAAAAAATCTTGCGTGCTGTCTCCCAAATTAAGATTCAACATAGTGGTCTTTAGAGTAGTGGCTTTTTACACTACAAAAGAGGTAAAAAGTGCTTTTTAAATTTTTGAAAATATTTTTATTTGAGCCACAAGAGAGCCCAGGCATCAAAGCCAGCTCAGGTTGCGCCTCACAAACTAACCAAGAGTTTAACACAATGTCTGTTACTCCACTGCAGACACAAGGCAGGAATGTCCATGAAACTCATCTGACCCCATCCAGCCCAGACTGAGACACTCAGCTGCCCAAAAGCTGCTTATCTGCAGCAAGGTCTGTCACCAACAGTTACACTTGTCTCAGCTTTGGATGGTGGAGGGAAACTGAATCTTCTTGCAGCTTCAGGAAGAGCTGGGCAAGATGCACTTATTCCAAAAATACTTTGTCCAAGATGAAGCCTCTTCCCACTGTACACCTCTTCCCTCGGATGAAACACAACTGCTGTTGGCCCCACTGGACCAATTTTCAGTTCTCTGCACAGGACATCTAGTTTGCTTCACCAACCCTACCTGCTTAGCAAGGAAGGATCAAGGACAGCATCACCCTCAGACTGCTAATATTACTACTTGGGGTACTTCAGGTATTGATGTAATCCCTCACCCTCACAGCGCTTTGTGATCAAACTTTGCTCCGGGTGACCATTAAATATTTCACAATCAGGAGAAAGGAAATAAGGCTTTATTTCTGCAATTCCCAATCCCTTTGCAAAAGCCTGATACAATCAAATTGCGTCAATCCAACTGATCCTGAACTTAAGTTATCACCCACTAATACCTAACAAGAGAGCAGAGGCTCCCATCCCCCTATTCTTTTTATGCCTGCCAGCAAGAAGACTGATTTATTTCTTTAGGATTAGCATTTTGCTATTGGAATGACTGGATATACCAGTACTGTTGCAACAAATCAGCATAAACCATAATCTCATTACAAAGCTATGGGACAGATTAATCCACTGAAAAATCCAGTTTGTTCCAAGACAAGGTTTTCTGTAGCTGCAAATACACAGACAGCATCTCAGTGAGTTTTCAAAAAAACCTGTTTGACCTACTGCAGGAAAGAGAAGGACAAATATTTTAAATAAGCAGTAAGTGGAATTTTTGTGCCACTGCCACTGATGGTAAACACCCTGCTGACTTTAGCAATCTCACAGTTTGAACCCTGGCATCTTGCTTTCTTTGTGTTCATATAAAAACCAGTGAGAAAAAAAACAAAGAAAGAGTAGTAACAACACAGATTTCACTGAGCTTTGTTTGTGTTTATTTCAAGCCTTCATAACAAACATCCCCGAATGAGAAACCTTACTTTTTATGAATTCAAGCGAAACAAGCCAAAACACATCTATCAACACAGACTGCTCTCCACTCCCACACAGGGGGAAAAAAACCACTCAGTACAACAACATCTTAACATTCAGATTCCAAAACACAGTAACTTTCTGCTGCTATCATAATTATTCTTCTTATTAATATTGAACATCATCAGATGTAACTGCAGATTTGCTGTATCCTCATGACAGATTTAGCTCTAAGTTTGATTCAACAAAACAGTCAAGCACCATGGTTACAAACCACCTAGAAAATCTCAGCAATTCTCTAAACTATTCTCATACCCTGCAACATGCTGAATAGTGCCAACTATTAATCATGGTATCTTTTATTTGAAGGGAAAAAAAATTGAAAAAAAAAATCTTAGATTCACTGAACTCGTTAAAAACTAAGATTCTTATGAAAGAAAGTTTTCTGGTTTTGAAGTCACCTAAACCCACAAATCTGAAGGGTTAAGAATAATAGCAAGTCACACTTAAAATGGTCACAGAAAAGAAATACTGGGGAGAAAGCTAAATCACTTTTCATTGCATGCAACAGAAGTTTCAGCCTAGTTTATTGTTACCGTAGAGAGGGAGAGAAAGGAATTATGTTGATCTGACGTTTAGTTTATTTTCCATTTTGAATTCTCATGAACAAAGTTGAGGGGGTAAAAAAAAAATAAAATATTTATCTGCCCTTTGCCATCATGGCACCAGACCTGGAAATGAGGAATCCAAAAAGTAACTTTAATAAGCAGTCTGATAGATACAGATATAGAGAATGACAGCGTTACCTGACCAAAAGAAAAATACCACAGTAATGAGACCTCTGAACAGCCTGCTGGCATCCAAAATCAGCTCCTTTAAATACTTAATTAAGAGAGCCAAGGTTTTCTTTCATTAGAGGCAGGCTTCCTCATGCTAGAGAGCTCCTGCTCAGATGTGTCTATAAATACTGTGAGGTCCACTGGAGGATACACTTCCAAGTGCCTGTTTAGCATCAGGTGCCTAGCTGGAGAAGCATGATACTTAAGAGGTGGGAGGTCAGCATTTAGCATTGCACTACATGCTGTTACTGACTTCCTATTTATTTCCAAGCATAGACACAGAATGGTTGCTTTAGTTGATCAAACTGGAGGCAGCTGCACACCTTAGCTGCTGCAGTCATCTCTCACAATGTGTAATGGTCAGGGAAGGCTGGCTAAAGCTCCCCAGATTCGCAGTGCTGATGAAGAAAATTTTCAACCTACCAACCTCACGGATTTAAGAGCTCGAATTTGAGTCTAGATGACCCTGGCAGACAGAAAAACAGCCTATTCATTCAGACTGTTTCTGGGCACAGCATGAGATCTGGGGAGCTCCCACTGACAGTTATTTATAATTAGATGATATTTTAAAATAGTATCCAAGCAAACATGCTCTGTCCTCTCATTATATATCTCCAGTCCTAAAGAGACACTATGCCACTTTGTGTTGCACAGCAGTGATCCCTGTTTGAACTTGGGGCATTTTGGATAAGCTCCCAATTAAAAATAAAGTAGCCCAAATGCAGGAGCTGCTCAAGCATAGTTTTCCTTGGCCTTGAGAGAACTCGGCACTACAATTTAATTTGCCTCTCATTTTTCTTACAGACTGTGTTAAGTACAGAATAAAAACAGCTGGAAGTGAACAAAAGTTCAGCTCTTCTGTGAAGTGGGGTTGACACCTGGCTGCTTGCCCAGTGGCCTGGCCCACCTCCCCATGCCCTCACAGACCAAGCAGGCACTACTGGATTGTGCACACACAGTACCCACTTGTTGGAGCTGACATTGCCTCTGCATTTTAGCTTTGTCCATCCTACCCCTTCTGCTCAACCTGGAAAAATTCAAATATTGCTAATCAGCGGGTAATGCCTCTTCAAACATGGGCTGGCTGCATACAAGGACAGAAGTTTTGGATCCTCAACTCTTAATTAGGCACCTGTTTAGTTTGGTTACATCCTGGAACAGCAAGATTATCTGAGTAGTATGGGAATACTAACACAAAGAATGCAATCAAAGCTGCCCCTACATGTTTTCTGATCAAGAACAGTCTTAATCCTGAATGCAATTTATTTCCATTGTTTCAGAGAAATCTACACTTAAATTGTAAGGTATAAAAAGAATGGCTTTGTTTTTAATAAAACATAAGGGACAAATAAATAAGAGCTCTTATCAGCTCTTTGATAATACTTGTATGATCTTAAGAAGGCACAAAAAAACCCTAAAACAAAAACCCTTCCTGTGAATAGGAAAGCCTCTACTGGTAAGCAGCATGCAGAATACCGAGTGAAAGCCCATCATGCCTCACTTCCCCCTCGAGGGCACATTTATCTTTGCCCACAGCCAATTTGGTCTTAAGATATTTTGTTATATATTGACAGAAACCCAAATGATATTTGACACTGCAACCCATAAGACATGCAAAAAAAAAATCTTCTCCAGCTTGCTCTATATTCAGCTGCAGCACTGTTGCAGCTTTGCTGCTTGTCTAAAGCCACATCCTGAATCCAGTGGCTGCAGTAACACAGGTGTGTAACTATTCATATTTTGTATTTTTTTATAGAACCCCATCACCACTCTGAGTCACACATGTGCTGATGCTTTCCATATTTTCCTACCATGAGTTTTCTGCTTCACATTCAGTGACTGAGATAGAAAAAAAAGTCTGACCATAATGAAATTACACAAATGCAACTCAAATAAGATCTGAGATATTACTCTATGCATGTGGTTATGGCTCCTTCATAGAAGAAACAGGGTATTTTGACCTTTGAATAAACTGAAGCTTCAACAAAACTTAAGAAAGAAGCAGAAATAATTAAATGTTTTGGAAACCAGTCTTTCAGCAGGGATGTACACATAAGATTCTCCTTTCAGCTCAGCATATCATGTAACAAATGGACAAGGATTATTATTATCATTATTATTATTACAAATATATGGCATCCCCACTTTCATTCTCTAAGTCGAGCAGTCAGTGCTGGCTGAGACAAGAGAGCATCACATGCAAAGCCTACCAGTTCACCTCTGAGTCCTGCCAGCAAAACTCCCTTCATCGAAGTTAAACCCAACAGCATGTCAACAGCAAAGTGTACGACTCCACAGGGGAAGATCCCATGTTAATGTGAGCTGATAAAAACCACCCCCTCTGCAGTGAAGGCCAGAACATCTGTCTCCTTCCAACAGCAACAAGCTGCAGTTCCAATTTCTGATCTTGGTGACCAGAAACCTTGAAGTCCATAGAACTGCCTGAAATAACTTTCCCTGACTGCTTCCTCACTTCTGCTAGCACATACACAGTTATCCCTCCTCGAACACAGACAGCGAAACATCACACTGCTCTCTGGTCCAAGAAACACCTTTTACCTCCAAGTCAAGGGAAAAGAAGAGGGCACAGAGCAAAAAGATGGAGGGATGGAGAAGCAGAGTTTCCACAGGAACTGGAAGAAGCTGGAGGACAGATATACAACAGATGAAAGAGGTGAAAAGAAAGCCTATCCTGGCTGAAGACAGGAAAGAATAACAGAAAAATAGAAGCAAGTCCTTGCACTGCTCTGTTCTGCCACTGCTAGACAGTACTGAACGTTCTACCTGACAGCGACCTTGGAAACTACTACAGATGACCTTACAACACCTACTAGAAGCCCACAGGTGCAGGACAGTAGCCTGGGAGATGATGCAGACTGGAGCTAAGGGTTCCTTGAACCCAACATGCCCTGAAGAGACACCCTGAAAGACTCAACAGGAGAGCTGGACAAGAAGAGGAGATCTGCATCCATATGCCTTTTTCCTCCCCCTCCTTGGAGAACTTTCCTTCATCTTCCCACCCCAATCCTCCCTCTTTCATCTCCAAAAAGGAGAGGTGCCAGGAAGCAAAAAGAATAGTCAGTGCTCACTTTTAGTAGGGCAAATAAGCAAAATTGCCAGTTGAAACAGTAACAACAAAAAAAAAAAAAAGCTGTGAACAGAAAAACAAACACAGGAGAGGGGGGTATCCAAGCATTTGTGGGTTACTTTGAAATAGTTCCTGGAAGTTAGTAACTTGAGTATTTAGACTGCATGACTCTTACAAACCCAGCTGTAAGGCTTCAGTCCAGCAGCCCAGCTCATTCAGTGCTCAGTAACAGCCCTGGCTGCACAACGCAGAGTGAAGGGGGGGGCGGGGGGGCAATTTTGGGACAACTGCTTAGGTTACACACAGGGATCTTCCTTCACTTGTGCCCTTGGGTCAGTCTTGGGCACACAGTCTGTGCATTCAGGACAGAGTGAAGACTTATTCACTCTGTTCAGGATAGCTAATCTCTGTACTCCATGCAACCAGCCCATATCTTCCTTGCAGAGAACTGTGTTCCTATGCAGGCTCAAGTCCAGCACTTTGCCTCTGGAGGATGCACACCCCAACACTGCCTCTTGGTCAGTGGTTGGTGCTCCCCCAGACAGTGACCGCAGCTCCCCCGCCTGTCCCTGGAAACCTGTCACCCACAGAGCCACGTCCTCACCCATGCCAAGTAGACATTTTGCCATGAAGGCACCAAGACAGCAAGGAAAGTATGGCACACATACTGGCCTGTCAAAGGGGGCTTTTAGTCCCTTGCTCAGCTTTCCTTCCCATTCCCCCAGCTCTCACTGTAAGAAGAAATGCCCCAATTTCCTTGTCACCACCACAATGTTTTCTCTGCCCATTTCACAAATAGAATTGCAGCATGTTCTGTTTTACATAACATTTACATTTGAGTCACTAAGGTTTAGCCCTGGCATGAAGCAATTCCAGTATCAACTTCATCAGGTTGAGCTCTCGGGCGTCTTCCAGCCTCTGAGACCATATTTAAATCTTTACCCTTGATTCTCTTAGGAGCCAAGCAACATTCTCACAGACCAGGGAAATATGCATGCATCCAGGTTCTCCATGATTACCACAAGATTATAGCACCAAGAAAGAAAAACCCAACAAATAAAAAGGGCATTTTTAAAGCAATTTTTTATTTCCTGAAAGTTTGCGCTTCCAGGAAGCTCCAAGTGACCTTCCCCACCATAACAAGACTTGCTGCTTTTCCTGGTAAAAATCACCATCCACTCCTCTGCTGAGATCACATCAGCTCTTGTTTGGGCATGCAGATGCTGTGGTCCCACACAGGGCTCCTCACACCTCCAGAACCCACAGCTCTGGCAGCAATTGCTGGGCACTTCACATCTTCATCGTGGCTTGATCCACTCGGTGTGCATTTTACAGGCTCAGGACCGTCCCCCTCTGCACAACAGACAACCTGAGGGATGAGGAGGCTGCACTCCAAACCCTCCCCACCAGAAAGACACTTCTGCCTCCCAGCACGCAGCACCAAGCCTGGCAGGGCACTACACCCCGCAGCAGCAGTACAGGAGACAGAGCAGTTATTCTTGCTGGTACAAAGCCCCAGCCAAGCGTGCAGGTGCCCTGGCAAAGCCGTGATTTATCAGTTTTATGCCGACATGCACACCACCTCAGAGACTGCAGAGCAGATGTGGCCCTGATCCTCAGCAAAGACACTCTCTTCAATCCACCTATATACCTCAATTTTACATTTCTGTGCTAAGCCCTTTAGATGAGCAGACAGGGCTTACAGGTGGAGGCACAGTGAAGTTCTCTCCACAGGTTTTTCATACTGCAATGGTATGAAAATTGCAAACCACAAATGCTACATAAAACTCGTTCCAAAAAGAGGCACCATTAAAAGCAAAAAAATTCAGACTTGAAATATTGCCTCACTGAGTTTTATGAAGGTTGGTTTTGAGTCATATGCAATCCACATTAAGATGATAATATTTTCCTATAGGGGAGAGACTTAAACTTCCCTAATCCAACCAACTTGTTACTCCTAATGCCAAAAGGAAATACAGCAACACCCATGCCCTTTGCTGCTGACAAACCACCACTGGAATGACTGGAACACACTGCAGTTCTTCCCACAGCTTCCATCGAATCCTGTAGCACCAGACCGTGCTGTCGAATATCCTCCAGCACTTTGTCTTGGCATACTCCCTGGAGTTGCCTTTGCTGGGGCATTACAGGGAGTGCCAGTTCACGTAATCACTGAAGTCAGGAACACCTAGTTCCAGAACAACTCTTACAGACAAAGCAGAAAACAACGAAACCCTTCTTTCCTATGCTAGACTTATACCATTCCTTGCAACAGCAGCATATGATTCATCACACCACATTTGTTTTAAGATTAAGGGTTTTACTAACTGTTCAAGGCACCTTAATACCTTTGATTTTATGTATATCTTGTGCCTTATTTGAAATGGTGGGGGAGGGAGGAGGGAAGAAAGAAAATCTCCCATGGATTTAAATTTATAGCATTTGAATTCCACTGAAGAAAAGACTAATGGTGCTTCACCATCCAAAACCTAAACTACAGAATGATCCAGGAACTGTTTGTCCAGGTACACGCACAAAGGCTTCACCTAACAGAAACAAAACTTTAGAAACTGAAACAAAGAGCTAGTATTTTCACACCATGAATAACAGAAAAGAGTATGAACATTTATTAAGTATGCAAGAAATAAGAGCAAGGCAACTATTTTCCATCTTAACAGCCCTACCACACCACCAAGGGTCAAATAGCTGGGTAAAGAACGCAGGATACACTCTACTGCACATTGAATCATTGCCAACCACGAAAGCAGCTCAAAGAAATCATGGATTTTTAGGGGTAAAATGGGTATGCTGCTGAACTCTATCTACCTCACTTGAAGTCTGTGGTACTCCTGGGAGTAGGTGTTGCCAAGTTACTGGCCTCCATCTCCAGAAGGGCACTGTAATCTTCACAGACACCATTCGGTAGCTGCAGGTTTTAAATGAATTAAAAGCTTTTTCACTAAAATGTTTCTGGAACACATCTCTGCCAGCAGGAGAGAAGGAAAAAAACCAAACCCAACCGAAACAAAACCCCAGAATCAGTGGTTAGTGGCAACCTGACAATTGTTTTTTCATTCAATTGTCTGGATGGAAACAGCAGACCGCACAGTAAAGGAAGAAAGAAGAGGAACCAAGGAGGAGATGCTTCTGAGATTATACTTAAATGGCAGAACACACAGTATAAACAGCTGGTGCTTCAAAGCTCCTCAGCACTTAAGGAAGAAATCAAGCCATGTGGATACAATATATCTTGAGGATTTTTGCCTTCAATTCACAGACACTTGGTCTGTCTGCCCAAGATATGAGAACTGTCACCTACTATACCACAGTACACAAGATGGCCACACCTAGAGTGGGAAACCAGATCATGGCCATTGCCCAGGGTCTGAGCATATCTGAAACCTCTTTCTTGGTCCACCCGAAAGCTTTGCCCTACCCCCACATGATGCTTTTAAAGATTTATTCAGTGACAGACTACTGAGACACGCTGCACTAGCTTCTAAAAAGAAGGAGGTCATTCAAGACAATTAAAGCACAGACAGCAGCATTCAGACCTTTAAGGTGTAAGTCTCTGTAGTTTTCAAGTATTGTTCAACTTCACAGATGACCTGTATTTGTGGAGTGACGCAATGCAAAATTTTCATTATGTACCCAGCCACACTGTTCTATTGAGTACGATGTTCTTTGATAAGATGTGAGGGTGCTCAGTTTTCAGATATTTGGAACTGGAATCAGCTCTGCGGTAATGTGCTGCACAGAACAATAGGCCCCTGAACATGACTGGGGTAGACAGAGGTCACCATGAAAAAGTTTTGAAATGAAAGAGAAAAAGAGAGCCGGAAATAAAATAAATAAAGAAAATCCCTTCGTTCCCAGAAGCAACAGGGGCACAAACTCACTATTCACCCACTGTTGATACGCACAAGAGTTGTCCTAGGGGTAAGAAAGAAGAAATCATCTTTTAATTTTGCTACCCATTTTACAGATTTTTCCTTTCTTTATAGCCACTAACTCTGTCATTTCATCACACAGCACATCATACAGGGAAGAATTTCCTTCAGACTCAGTGGTTTATCAAGATCTATCATCTCACTTCCAGGAAAGTTCAGCATGGTTTCCCCACCATGCAAAGTAGGCAATAATTTCTTTATGACTTGAGGAGAAGTGCCACTATGTTTGATCCCAAGAACACCAGGTTCTATAACATCTTTTTTTTTTTTTTTAAGAGCATGCATAAATATGTTTGTCCCTTGTGAAAAAATTAAATAAAAATCAGAGGACCACATGCCCTCTTACTCCCAGAAACTTTAGTCTTTGTACACAAAATGAGAATTTCTGTGAAATTTTCCAGTTCATATCTACTACCTCCTAGCAAAGGCTGCTCTTTACTTGTGGAAACACTGCAAGAGTGTCTGGGAAAAAGGGAATTCCACTAAGAAAAAGAATGACAGACTCTTGGGAGTCTGAAGGGAGCAGTGAGCTTACAAAAAAATGCTTGGCCTGAAGCTCAGCTCTATGCAAAGCAATATTTTTCCAGATCTTAACCTTGATAGCATTTCTCTTTCACGCTCCAAAATTATCCTTAGAAAAATAATTACCAGAAATTTAAAGCTCTGAGATAACCATGCACAACATCGTTTCCACATTACCAACAAGACACAGTCACAGCTTTGACATCAGCTTTTTCTACTGAACTGATGGTCTAAGGGGAGCCAAGCCAAGCCCCACGTGCACCTCTGGGTTCTCACAGACCAGCGATGCTCACCTTTTGCCCTCTTGCAAGCACCACACTCAGATAAGATCTCTTTCTGCTGAGGGTTCCCACAGCAGTTTCCCCCACTGTACCCACCCACAAGTCTCTCACTGGGGTGGGATTCAGCTGTGACAATGCAAATCAGGACTGGGGGCAGAGGCAGGAGGGGGGTGAAGGACAAGAAAAACACAGCACAAAGTTCACTCCTCTCTTGCTGTTAAAGTCTTCCTTCTTTTCATCTGAAAGAGCCCACTCAGTGAATTCCAAGTGTGAAATAAAGCCCATGCATTTTCTTTGGTATGGTGTTTAGCACTCTTTTTAGCTGTTTTATATTTGAGTTATCGTCTAGAAATATTTGTTATAGAAGTTGGAAAAAAAAATCATATAAAACCCATTTGCTTCCTATCTGAAGAGTGACAGATTTGAGTTTTTTTCCGACTATTTGTTCAATTAATGGAACAATATTCACCAGCAAAATGTTAAAACACATGAAAAGATGAAAACAAACAAAATTTGATTTACGAATTAAAGTATCCAAGAGCATAACCTGAAACACCAGTCTTAAATTTTAATCTGAAAAAAAGAGAACATATTTATCACTGACATCTTTATCATTTCTAGACGGATAAGGTAGACACCAATGTCTAACTATTTCCAGCTGTTTCTTGATGTAACAACTACTTCCTCCCATACCATCAAAAAAAACCCTCCCTTCTTAGCAGAGGACCAAATTTAGTGCACATAAATATTTCATAACTTTATCCTGTCAAGGAATCAAACTGAATTACTTAAGGGCATTTTTCCAGGAGCCTCACATCCAAGTTCAAAGAATGAAACTGCATTCATCAAACCCGTTCTCCCCCTTCAAACTGAAAGGCTCAAAGGTGAAGCAACAGTGAAAAACAGGACCTTCTGTGGGTATCATCTATGAACATTATCCACCTAGTGCTAAAGTCCATTAAGAAATGTAGAAACAACACAGTAGGACTCACATCTTCTGAAGAAAATATGACTCCAGCTTTACAATCCTCTCCTACATCCTGATTCAACAGAAGAAATAAATTCTGGCTTTCACAAAGCCTCACGATAACTGAAACAACCAGCCTAGAAACAACTCAGTGCTACAGACAGAGGCCAACCACAGAATCAAAAGGTGACTGAAGACAGACATCTACAGGTGGTTTGATTTTCAACTGCACAAAACACAGGCAGCTTCCACTGATCTGAAGAGGAATTCAGCATCTAAAGAAGAGACAAGGCCATTCCTTCGTAAACAAACCCTGACCCAGAGATAAGAGCTGCACCCTGATAAAACTGGCACAAGAGCTACTTTGTTAATGGAGGTAGCCTTAAACTTCCTAAGCATTGGATGACCCACATTTGGATTCGACTCTGCATTTATTTTCTTCAGTGTTGCATCAAGAAATTCTCTGACAGAGCTCCACTTGTTAACTTTGCAAGACAAGGATAGGGATGAAGAGCAACCAATGCTCCATACAGCCCGTGCTCCAGTCAATTCCACAAATATTGCACATTCCTAACTTTTCTCCTTTAGAAGACTATGCACTGATTCATGGCTGCTTTCTCTTTACTGCAAGACAATATCCTGTGGAAAAAGGAAAAGTGTTCTCTTCATCTCACCAAGACCATGGCGTCTGCATTCTTTATAAAATATTGATTTGTCTGCCATCTGCAGTCCCAGAAGTTAAAAGTACATCCACATGAGTAGGTAAAACCAGACTCAAGAGCTGCTGAACTGGCCAGACCTCAACCAGCTCCAAGCCAAAGCCCTTTGCACAGAGCTATACTCGAGCCTGCCTCCTGGCAAGGCTTGGTGTGGGGTTGAACCACTACTTGCAGGACACCTATACCAACAGCTGCCTCACGTCTGGCCATCTCAGGGCATGGGCAAAAGAGCTCAGGTCTGTTTACATCCACTTGCCCGTGCATATGCTCCAAGTGTGACATACTGGGCAAAAAAGCCTTTGCCCAAAATCCACACCCTCTTCATCTCCCCAACAATATGGAATATTCCCATCACCAGGTCCAACCCAAGACCCCTCCTTCCCCCCCAAGAAAAATTAAAAATTGCTTGCTTCAAAAGCCATAAAATTTCTTCATCTACAAAGCTCTTTCAGGTCCCTTCCAATGAAGTAAGACAACAGGAGCGGGGAGATTGGGAAGTATGAGACACAGAGAGGGAAATTAATAAGTCATCAATATATACATCCTGTTAAAGCCTGAACCACTGCCAGGAACCTCAAGTAAATTGACAGCCTTAAGTGCAGTAACTGGAGGCCATCTTAGCAGTGTCTAGTGACAGAAGGTATTACCAAGAGGAACTCCTTAACATACCAGCTTTGCCATTCTCACAGGACAACATACATTTGACAGTATGAAGAACAGGCAGGTGCAGTTAAAAAGCAGAAAAGCTTTTCTTTAACCTGCTCTCAGAGTGCCAGCTCTGAGGAAGCACTACAAGTGAAAGGAAAAGGTACTGCATAATCAAAGGACAAAGTCAAAAATCATCACTGGATTATGGAAACTGCAGTTAAGTAATAAACCAGTCCTGGTCTTGACCTGCATACTGGGGAGTAACAGAGGATGATGCCTGTGCTCATTTTTAACTTTTCAAATCAACACAAAACTTGATAAATCAAGAACTGCTCTGTTACATTGTATATGGTGAGTTCATAAGCTAATGAATTAAAAAGCCTGGAATTTTTTCCCGATTTGTGAGTTATCTTCTGCATTCCCTTAGAGAATTGGGCAGTTTTCATGGAGCTACCATGCACTGCACATACACATTACTACAAAGCAGCTGTCCGAGTCTTCATAAAAATTTCCCCCTTTCCCTAATTCTCTGTGCAGACACACTACTTTCTAAGACAGGGATCTAGGAAAGGTAAAATGCTGCTGTCATAGCTGTTCTGTCAGGCTTGTTTCTTATTTCCTGGAGTAAACAAAAAGCCGCAGACTTGGAAACCACAGGTGAGAGCCAAGTGAACTGTAATAAAAAAAGTTATCTGGAGACTGTAAAGGGTTCTTACGTTACCCCCCTTTTTACAGGTCCGCGGCTTTCTTAGTGCAGTGTAACACTTGGAATTTAGCCCACTTGGCTACTTAATGTCCTTTCTTATTTGGCCTTGTTGTAGCATCACTTCATCACGGGGTCTCCAGTGCTGAAAAATGCCCTTCTACGCTTAATTTGGGACTGCGAGGACCTCTCTTAGTAGGGCAGGCAGCTGACAGCACACGGGCTCCAGCGAGCTCCCCTCCACACACACACACACGGAGGGGGGACGGGGGTGTACTAGCCAGGTATTTTAAGGCAAAGCAACGCACGGATTCCGGTGCAAGCCGAAGCCTCGCACCGAGACGCGGTGACGGCAGATGCCAAGTTCAAGGACCGCACGGGAGCGCTCCCGGGAGCCGCGGGAGGGGTTCGGGCAGCCCCGGGAGCGCCCCCGCCGCCCGCCCGGCCCCGCTCCCCGCCCCACGCACCGCTGTCCAGCCGGGCGATCTGGGGCAGCCGGTAGGTGCTGACGAGCCGGTCCAGGGGCACGGCCACCGCGCTCCACTTCACGTCCTTGAGGCTGCAGCCCAGCGGCGGGCCGGGGTCCATCTTCCCGGGCCGGGAGGGGAAGGGAGGGAGCGGCCAGACAGGCAGCGCCGGCGGGGTGCTCCCACCCGGCGGGGCGGCTGCCAGCCGGGAGGGCGGCGGGGCGGGAACGCAGGGAGGGAAGGAGGGAGAGAGCCCGGCTCGCCGAGCGCCAGCCGCCGCGGGACAAGCGGGGCTAGGCAGTGAGGGAGGCCCGCCGGGCGCCCGCTGCCGCTGCGGCTGGTGCTGCCTGCGCGGCTCCTGCTGCTGCTGCGGCTGCTGCTGCTCCCGCCGCCCCCCGGGAGCGGCTGGGGCCGCCCGCCGCCGCCGCCGCCGCGCCTGGCCCAGGAAGCGCCATCCCAGCACTGACTAATCAACAGGGTGCGAGCAACGCCTGCGCAGCTGCCGCTCCTCCCCGCCGAAAAGGAAAGTGCCGGGCTGCCCGCCCGCCCGGCGGGAGACACCGAGCGCCGGAGCCGCACTGCCTGTCCCTCTCACTCCACCCTCCGACCGCTCGCCCGACGTGCAGCCCGCGCTCCCACTATGCGTCCTTTGGTTTTCACCTGTGAATCGTGCATGGCCGTGTGAATTCACGCATACACAGCAGCGCACAGAAGTCTCTGTTGCTGCACATGCAAGTATTGCGTATATTGCGTATTCGAAGGTCTGCAGACCATGGGAAAATGTGTAATCAACTACTCGTTCTCTCTTCAAAGTGGCTTGTGTGATGAAGTCTTATATGATCTTCACAAGATATTTAATGTTATCCTTTTTCTTATGCATTTTGATCTCCAGACTGCCAGACTGCAGAAGCTCTGGGAAATTAAACCAGAAAAGCTAACTCCCGGGTGGTTAGCACTGTACTGTGCTTAAGTTTATTTTGTTCACTTCTGGGTCAAAACTGTTTATTTTACTGCAGTAAACTTGGCTACATTTAAGGCTGTACTGTTGACTAGGAACATAAAAGTGCCTTGCAGTGATTAGTAAAACGACTGACAACATCCACAGCCAGCATCTCTCTCCAGGCTCCATCTTCTGCATCATCTTTGAGACTGCCAGGGGTGGCAGAGCTCAGGGAAGAGCTGTGGTATGAAGAGCCCTCCTGCCACTTGCCCTTCCTCATGCCCCGGGTGAAGGGCCAGACACTGCTGCGTGCTTTTGTCACTGCTCGTGCCGCAGCACTGCCAGCACGAGGAGGGCTGAGACAGACACGCTCTTGTTCTGCTCTGATGCTGAGACTGGGAATTAATCCACAGTCTCCATGATGAAACAAAGACTGTGGTAGCCAGTCAGCACTGAAGATTACAGAAAACCCAAGTTATCTTGCCTTAAGTAGATCTGGGTTGGTTTGAACCTCATGCTGCTGTGGGTCCATGCTTAAGTTGTACAGTTGGACACTGGGTTTTCCCAGCACTATGAAAAACCTTAATTCTCTACACTCAGTCATGCTGCTGTTAGATCCTACCTACCTGCATAGTTAGCTTCAACAATGTTCAAAAAATTAGCTTTGAAAATACACTTCTTTTCAAAGTAGTTTGCCTTTTACAAAGTTCACCAAAAACTTCAGTGAATTAAGCTACTGAAGTGCAAAGTAATGCACAGAACCACAGAATGGGTAAAGCTGGAAGGGAGCACATGGATTCTCTTGCTCAACCTCCCTGCTCAAGCAGGGTCATCCCAGAGTACATTGCACAGGATTGTGTCCAGTCAGTTCTTGAATCAATGAGGGAGACTCCACAACCTCTCTGGGCAATCTGTTCCAGTGCTTGGTCACCTGCACAGTAAAGAATTTCTTCCTTATACTCCTGTGCATAAGTTTCTGCCTGTTGCCTCTTTGCCCTACTGCTTGGCACCACTGAGAAGAGCCTGGCTCCATCTTCTTGACACCCTCTCTTCAAGATGCTTGTATACATTGATGAGGTCCCTTCTTAGTCGCCTCTTCTCAAGGCTGAACAGGCCCAGCTCCCTCAGTCTTTATGCTTCAGTCCCTTAATCATCTTTGAAGCCCTCCGCTGGAACTGCTCCAGGAGCTCCATAACTCTGTTTTACTGAGGAGGCCATAACTGGACACTTCACTCCAAAAGTGGCCTCACTAGGGCTGAGCAGAGGGGCAGAATCACCTCCCTCAACCTGCAGGCAATGCTCTCCCTAATGCACCCCAGGATGCCATTGACCTCCTTGGCCACAAGGGCACTGCTGGCTCACGGACAGCTTGTTGTCCACCAGGACCTCCAGGTCCTTCTCCACAGAGCTGCTTTCCAACAGGTTGGCCCACAGTCTGTGCTAGTGCAAGGGGTTATTCTTCCCCAGGGGCAGGACCCTCCATTTGCCTTTGTTGAATTTCAGACCGTTCCTCTCTGCCCCTCCCTCCCACCTGCCAAGGTCCTTCTGAAGGGCTGCACAGCACTCTGGGGTATCAGCCACTCCTCCCAGCTTTGTGTCATCACCGAACTCCAGCATCATTGCTAACGGCACTGTTGCTGAAATATGGAAAGCAAAAGCACAGGTTTAACTCGTTCAGGTTTGACGAGATTACCAGGTGAGGTGCGTAAAGTGAAGCAGATCAGGTCAGACTGGGATTCACCAGGACTTGAAGCACTAGTCTTGCAAGAATTGTTCTTAAACACTACCTTGGGTACCATTAATGGTAGATACCGTCTCATGGCATATGCTTCTCTTGGACATCATGCACTTCTGCTATCTGGGAAGAAAAGCATCTTTTGCACAGAAATAATCACTGCTGATTTTTCTTGAAAGATTTTTTTCATTCTTCAGATGGTACTAGAAGTCCTATGGCTTTTAAGTCTGTTTTCCCATAAAACTGTTTTTGTTCTCTCCAAACAGTCCAGTCCACTCTTAGCCATTTTACTGGAACAAGGTGCATTTAAAAAAAACCCAACCAACTTCTAGATACTATCTGAATTTCATTCAGTTGTTTCCAAGCAGAGACATCATAAAGCTTACTAGTACTGAAATGTCTTGCTTTAACTCTTAGAGTGACTTTGTTATGTGTTCTAACTGTACTACAGCTCTATCTTCTTGAAATGTATTGTAATTACATACACGCCATTCAAACCATCAGCACATGAGTCTCAGAAGATTTCTTGTTTTAACTGCACCTTACGTGTAATAAACACTTTAGAGATAATAATTTCTCTGATGTCTAGCAAATGCCTTAGTCCCTTAGTGTGATCTCTTACCAGTCTCCTACTGGTGCAAAATGCTAACAAAGACCCCAGACCTGGAGAGGAAACCCTGTGAGCAAGTCCACCTTAGAGCCAGGGCCTCAGTTATGCAACACCTTAGTTTTTGTGCATGTGCTTTTCAGGTGGTGTTCAGAGACACTCTTTATGAATCAACAGCAAATTCATTCCATAAAACCATAAGTAGTGCAGAGGGACTCAGAATAATTCGTGAAATTATTCTTAAATGCATTTTGAATTGATTTTCATGTTGATTTCACAACACATTTATGCAGCTGGCTGTAAAATCTCTAATATATATTTATTCTATTGCCAATGCTAACATCTGAAATGGAACTACAAACTGACTTTAATATGTATCTGGGAACATGCTTTACAATGTAGTATGCACACATCAAATAAAACTGAGCTTTATACAGTAAATTGCATGTGAAGCTATAACAGTTTGTATTTCTTTAAAAAAAACCCCATGAATTTGCATTCCTTCTTCCTACATGTGATTTGCCTTTACAGGCCTGATTTTCATAAATATTTACAAGTCCAACAAGATATAATAGAAGATGCAGCGATCACTTCAGAATCAGGTCCTAGATATCTAACTTTCTCTGAATCATAGAATCATTAAGGCCGGGAAAGACCTCCAAGATCATTCAAGCCAGCCTTTGACTGAACGCTACCATGTCAACTAAACCACAGCACAGAGTGCCATGTCCTGTCCATTTCTTTCACACTTCCTGGGCTGGTGACTCCACCACCTTCCCTGGGCAGCCCATTCCAATGCTTAACAATCCTTTCTGTGAGGAAGTTTTTCCTGATGTCCAACCTGAACTTCCCCTGGCACAGCTTGAGACCATGCCTCCTTCTTCCTGTTGCTAGTTGCCCGGGAGAAGAGACTGACCCCCACTTTGCTATAAACTGCTTTCAGGTAGGTGTAGAGAGTGATAAGGTCACCCCTGAGCCTCCTTTGCTCCAGGCTAAGCAACCGCAGCTCCCTCAGCCGCTCCTCATAGGACTTACCCTCTATACCCTTCAGCAACTCTGTTGCCCTTCTCTGGACATACTCCTGCACCTCAATGTCTTTCTTGGAGTGAGGGGCCCAAAACTGGACACAGTACTGAAGTGCAGCCTCACCAGTGCCGACTACAGGGTGACTCAGTGGTCTGAGTCCTTCTGGCCACACTATTGCCGACACAGGCCAGGATGCCATTGGCCACCTGGACACACTGCTGGCTCATGTTCAGCTGCTGTTGACCAGCACTGTCAGCTCCTTTTCTGACAGGCCACTTTTCAGCCACTCTCCCCCAAGCCTGTAGTGCTGCAGGGGGTAGCTGTGACCAAAGATGAGGACCTGGCACTTCTCCTCACTGGGCCTCATGCAACTGGCCTCAGTCTATAGATCCAGGGGCATCCTGAGGCAAAGGGGGAAGGGGAAAGAGAGCAATGCATTTGACACATGATATCTGCACATCTCATGCTTTGAAAGAGAAAACTTCCTGTATTACTGGCAAAATCTAGGCAATCTTTGCCCATGCAAGGTATTACAAAAGATATCTGAGGGTCTGTTGTGAGCACTGACCTTTAATCTTCCGTTTCACTGTAAGAGGTGTCCTCCTTTTTTCAGTCAAATCCCTTATTTAACCTTTATTGATGCTAAAAATTCCATCTGTGGGAATTGGTGCAATGCTGTCATCCAGCCAGCTTTGTAGAGAACTAAATGAAGACAATACTCTCAACTTACACCCTTTTCTCTGGTTCGAAAATGCCTTTAAACACAGCATGTTCCAGTTTGGCAGGAGGTTTTTTGGTTCTAGTGAGAGTGGTGGTTTTTCCCCAGTTGCATGTTCCACTGAATGTAATCCCCAATGCATACGCTTAGAAAAAGGCAGTTGTTTTGCTCCAGGAGATGCAAAAAGGAGAGCACTCATGGTACCTGGAGTGTTAGGTGAAACCTGAATATTTGCATCTCACTAAGGGGTGCCAGTGACTGGATCATACCTAAGCCACAAGTAGTAGAAAACACTGCAAGAAATAAAAATGTATAGAAGAAATTCTTGTAGTTGAAATTCTCATTACAAAGAAGAAATCAAAGTTACAAATCAGTCTATCCCTTTTTTATCTATTTTCATTATTATGAAAAGGAAGAGGAATTAAATGGAGACTTAGAGAACTGGTAGCTAAACTTCTGCAAGTTCAGAACAGCTAAAAGTTCATCAAAGATCCACTGCAGAAAGGCAAAACTGCAGAATTTGATCTATACAGAGGAGGAAGAAATGAAATGAAGACTAAGTTGATTGAATCATCTGATCTTCAATGACCAGAAGGAAAATAGAAAGTTCATCAAATTGCTAAATTACGAATAAATGTATAGATTACATATGGACAAAACCTGAAAGATAAGGTCCCAAAATGTTAGAAAATTGGATTTTAGAGATAGCAAGGATGTTGATAAGATGCATAGTGAGAAGGCCAAAGAAAAAATTTGTCTGTTATTCCATAGAGGGGAAAACCTATATAATCATCACTTAATGACTAGTGACACAGATGGCAGTATCCTTAATGCCTTTTTTTAACCTCAGTCTTCAATTTTAGAAGGCAAATGTGATTTCACTTACTTAGTACCAGCAACAAAAGTCTAAGAGCTTAGGCTAGAAAAAAAATGAAGAAACAGGCTGAAAAACACATAGGTAAGTTAAAGATCTTTTGATAGACTGGACTGGGAAGGTAGAAGAGACAGGAGTTCTCTGGTGAGAAAAAGGGAAGGTTTGGGAAGGTTTAGGAAGGTTTGGGAAGAGAAAAGAAGGGAAGGTTTAGGAAGGTTTGGGAAGAGAAAAGAAGCGAAGGTTTAGGAAGGTTTGGGAAGAGAAAAGAAGCGAAGGTTTAGGAAGATTTGGGAAGAGAAAGGAAGGGAAAGTTTAGGAAGATTTGGGAAGAGAAAGGAAGGGAAGGTGTGGGAAGGTTTGAGAAGGGAAGGTTTGGGAAGGTTTAGGAAGGTTTGGGAAGGGAAGGTTTGGGAAGGGAAAGGAAGGGAAGGTTTAGGAAGGTTTGGGAAGGGAAAGTTTGGGAAAGGAGGTTTAGGAAGGTTTGAGAAGGAAAGGTTTGGGAAAGGAAGGTTTGAGAAAATTTAGGAAGGGAAGGTTTGGGAACGGAAGGGAAGGTTTGGGAAGGGAAGGCAAAAGGGAGAACCTACTTTCCATGTGTACCAGTTAGGTTAGGTAATAGGAGATTTTGTGCTGGCCAAACCAATTAAGTAAGGATGGTAGCCACTCTGACATCTCTCTCACTCCAAGTCTCTAACCATCTTCCTGCAGTACAGCAGGGGCAGCTGATCAGAGGCTACGATGAGGACCTAGACAGCCTCTCAAAATCCCTTCCAGCACTTTTTCCTTCCTTTGCTATGGTTGTAAGGAGGGCAGGGATTATCGTTTGTTCCTTGTTCTCAGATTTTGCAACAAACGCTGGCTTAAGTGACTGCTCATGGTGAGTAGTCAGGAGCAGCTGTAAATATGTAGCCCTTCCCATCCTTCTGCACCCTTTCCGCAAACACACTAACTGGGCTAGTGGCACACGAACCTGCCAGTATCCTCAGGCACATTGGTCCCACGTGCTTCAGAAAGCATTTTCCACTAGAGCTTCCTGTCTCAATACCAACTCTAATAATAAACTGATATTATGACAATCTGCAAACAGCCCCCCAGAAAAGAAGCAGCGTAGTGACATTCCAGAACAGTAAGCCAGTGGAGTTAGTTATTTTGGATATGCTGGGATAGCTCACAACAGAATTTTGCATACTATTATTCACACACAAATGGTAATAAAACAATTAAATTTAACAATCAGGAAGAACCACATCTCCCACGCAAAAAAATCCCCAAAAACCTGTCAGTATAGTCACCACAATTTTTCAGATTCCCAATTTGTGCTTGCTTTTTGTGTCCTGCAAGTTTGATTTGTGCTCTCTTTGCCTCTGACTAAAAAGTTACCAGCAATCTGATTCTGCCTTCATTTAATTTTTTAAAAATTAAATCTAATATCCTCCACTGAAATTAAAGATATTACATACCAGTATAACGCAGATTAAATGAGCAGAATCATTATACTCATATCATGTATGAGTATAATCTATTCATACTTTAAGAAAATAACATGAATATGTCACAATATCAAACAAACCCTTATATAGCAATCATTTGTGACAAAATGAACATCTGAAAATGTATGCTGCTAATACCTGCATGAATTATTTTAAAGAATTATACAACTTCATATAAGAAAGATGATTATTACAGAATGTGTATTACAGGATTGTGTTGTTCTCTGTTTTCTGCCTTCTTAGGAAGGTTCAGCAACACACCCTAGTTGAAGGCATCCCTGCCCATGGCAGGGGGGTTGGAACTAGATGATTTTTAAGCTCCCTTTCAACCCAAACCATTCTACGACACCAATCTTGTATATGGTTTATTCTTTTCCCTCAGCACTCACCTTTGCAGCCTCCCTATTCAAGGGTATTGAAGTAACACATACGTTTCTGAAACAGATGTAAAAGAAACAAAAGACAAAAATTCCCACAGAATTATCTTAGGAGACATCACGTGCTTAAAGAGATGTTATATGATTTCATATATCAGAAGGTTGCCCTTGTGATGATGATGTCAATGTTCATTATGTTACAAATCTGGTATAAATAACACAGAAAAAAAAAAGTAAAGGTAATTTTTTTTTTTAATAGAAGCAAATTTGTACACTTAGATTACATTTCTGCAAACATTTGTATGCAAACAGTCATCCTATGATGCATTCCAACATCAAATAACTGTTTCATCTTCAAATTAAAAATATGAAAATATAATATAAACATATAAAAACATTTGGCAACAAAGTCTGTGTAATACAAAGGGTGCCTGAACACTGTGTTTTGGGATTACAGGCTCACTTTTAAAATCTTGTGTGTGCCTTTGCAACACTTAATATTTTCTGAAGAGAAAATGGAACATGAAACAATATTTCAGAATGCACAGCAGGTTCTCTTCTTACTTTCATTTAGAGTCACAACATCTAAGTCATACAATAAACAGGATTTCTGTAAAACAAACATAAGCAAACAATTAAGATAACTAGAACACAACAGTTGAAAAGCTTGCTTTTTCATGTATTTTAATGTAAAATATTTGGTGCAGTCACTAGATATATTTGTATTTTAATATTTAATTAAAAGATTGCAGTTTTCTAATAAATTAGATGGAAACTGATGCCCATGCAACTCCTGTTTTGGCATCTTTACATTCTTTAGCTGCCTCAAACATCTCTCCTAATTCTGAAGGATGATAGAAAGTGTCTTTTGAGGAAGTACTACAAACCATGGGATCCTGAAAAACTTTACTCACATAACTGTTTATAAATACAGGTTCTCCTGCTGACCACACCAATTTTCACTAGTTTCAGTTAAGAGCATTAACCCTTGAAGCATTGAGCATGGGATGCAAAAGCCCAGTTGAAAGGAACAGGAAAATACAGAGTATCAGTACCCATTTAAAAAAGGCACAGGCTATTAACTGTTAAAAAGAACTTTAACTTGTTTTGTGAAATTCACTAAAATTCTCTGTTTTCTTGCCTCTATTTAATAACCACGAATACCTCCAAATGGAAACAGTTCAGTTTTTATCACGATAAACTATCAAAATAGCACTCCACCCTTGTAAA
The DNA here is from genome assembly GCA_036023395.1 of Myiotriccus ornatus. Taxonomy (NCBI): domain Eukaryota; kingdom Metazoa; phylum Chordata; class Aves; order Passeriformes; family Tyrannidae; genus Myiotriccus; species Myiotriccus ornatus. Next base: position 108,589,754 of record JAYRBT010000082.1, read on the forward strand.
ACATTTATGTATTGATTGCAAAAGCAGATTATAACAAAAATAAAAATCATCAAAACCAGGACTCTTCCTTTCAGCAATGAACTCGACTAGATAATTAGTGTTGACCAGAGAAACAATCAAACCGAGTTGTGCAATACAGCACAAATACATGTCGCAATCCTGTACTCTGAAACTGTGAACACTGAACCCCGAACAAGGGCACAAAGACACAGAGAATAGTGTCACATGCCCAGCAAACAGAAAGTCCTAACTTTTCTACTTGCCATTCTCCTGCCTGTGTCTTGGCAGGTTTACCAAGGATGTAATGATACACAGAGAAGTCAGTGCAACCACGGGATTCACCACATTCATCTCAACCCAAACCCAACAGCCACAAACAACCATTTCTGACAATAAAGAGAAGCTTCCAGAGACAACAGCTATCTAAGATGGAATTCATGAAATTCAAAGCACAAGAAAAGAGAAAGGAATAGGGGAAAAAAGTCATCATGAACAATGCTAATCATGATTCAGAATTAAAAACTTACATATACAATGTCACAGGGTAATTGAACATTGACTACATCCAGAAAGGTTCATCTAAAACTACTCGGGTGAATCGGAATGAGGGCAAAATAAAAAGTTGTCCCATGTTACAAATAAGCCTGATGCCTCTTTGGCTGAGCATATTTATTGCTGCCTAAAATCCTGGAGTGGACGCATGAAATTTGTTTCCTTTTTCCTTCTGCAGCCACAGTTTCAGCTCTATCTGTGCCAGGGCTGCCCCCACAAAGAGAGCAGCTGAGCTAGGCTGCAGAGACCTAGGAAGACTTTCACAGTGCAAGGTGCTGGGAGAGAAGATGAACCTGGGAAGGGATCAGAAGTGATGGGCAGAGGCAGGAACAGAGGGCAGAAAACGTACTGTAGTGTCTAATCCTCAGGATGGATGCCGAAGCTGTTATCAGTAAAATTATTGGCAAATACTGTTCTGACTGTAGGGTACTGGAAGACTGTGACTTACTCATTTTAGGAATTTCTTGTCATTAGTCACATAATGAAGAAACACAGCATCTGCACTTTTACTTGTGGTTTTTTTGTTTTGTTTTAATTATTTTTATTTTTTGAGTGATAAGGACCAAGAGACATAACATTTTTATTACCCTTGAGAATTCACACAAATACCAACACACAGATTTATAACTCCTGATAAGTTTTAACTTTTTACACAGTTGCGTAAGGTACTTGAGTACAGGCATTAGCTATTAACATTTGTGCTAGGCAGGGGCAGTATTTGATAGTCTGCAAGCACAGATATCAAATATGAAGTATGAAGACCTTTCTGAAGAAGGGAGCAAGGCAGAATCCAAAGTACACAAACATAACCTTGCCATCTCAAGGAACAAGATACCACTCTGGTTTAGAGATAAGATTCTGAAGGGATAGCTTTGGAAGAAAATGGTACAGTAAGATGTTTAAATTCACTCTTTTGAGACCAAGAAATAACATTGAGCATTGATTACTGTGGACATAAATTCAAAAGGTTTTGTCTCACCCATGCTTTTTCCTGAGAAAACAAAATCAGTTTAAGTAGTAAAGGAGTTCTAGAAAAACCCCCTTTGAACAGTTTCAGAATTCAGATTTCACTTAAGTTTAGAGGAAACAGGTAATTCAAAGATGTTGCAGGCTATACTTCAGGATCAAACTTCATGCTTTCAGTCACAGGGGAGAAACTTTCATATTCCTTAAACACTGAAGATGCTTATTTGCAAATATTTTACTACTTAATAGTAGTTCTGGGTGACAAGTAAGCTGTTCATGTATCCTTAGCAAGGATCCTCAGTATTGTAAGTAATTAAGAATGGTGAAGCATAATGATAATGCAATGGTTCTTATAGACTGTAAGATCATTATCTGATAGTTTATCAACAGACTAGCCAGGACAGAAAGACAAAAACCACCACTCCACAAATAAAGAAAAGCCATTTTGAAATCCGTTTTAAAATTTTAAAATGTAAATTTGAGTATTCTTAATCACTTTAGTTTGGTAAGACCGGTAAGACTGTTCCATACAGGATCTTTGTGAAGCAAATGAGGTCCTGGGATTCATTTAACCAAATGTGCTTTATAGATTTTAACAGTGCACATTCATAATCTAAAGAGATATCAGGAGTCCTGCATAAAGCGCTGAAGCAACGATCAGATTTGGGCAATCCCACATAGTGCTCAACTTCAGCCAAGCCTTGGAAGAGGTGGGGCACCCCCTCTCCTGAAATTACAGCAGGGAGTTATGCAAATCTCTCCCACCTCTGGGAACGAGGCAGGCAGCATTCCTCCTCCAGGGCTCCATGAACACTAATATTTCCAGCTCACATTTCAGCTCAGCTTTTTGTAACTCACTGCCTGACAAGTCAGCCAACAAACACCAAAAGAGCTGTGGAAAGATGAGAAGAACCAAAATGGTACCAAGAAGCTTGAGTTTCCACTTTGGCATCTTGAGCAAAGCGGGGTTTTGAAAATAAACTCCATGGACAAAGATGCCACTCTACCCTGCAGTGATTTTAGCAAGATGTTGAAACTTCCTGCTATCAAATACTAGTTTTTCCTGTTAAATAGCACACCAGACATGTCTCACCTAACAAAGAGGCATCTGTTCAAGCCAGTTTTATGCTTCCTGCTGTCTTCCCTCCCGGCTGTCTCTCCTCTCCAGCTCTAAGCAGAGTTTGTATCATTGGCATACAACAGATACCTAGACACAGGAATTGTGATAAGATGGCTTAGATTCCAATTTTCTTTTTCATCAGAGAAAGAAAGCTAAGGTGGTATACAAAGGGAAGCGTAACGGAAAGACAAACCCTTCGAAAGTCTTCTAATGAAGTAAATCTGTAAATCTTCATTAAGATCTCCTTGCTGCAAAAACTGCTCAGATCAACTGTGCCATACAAAGTCAGATGCACCAGTTCTTGGTATCTTGATACTGGTTTAGTTATTTCAGAGGTGAGGCTCACTGTGTCTCTCAGAAGAAGGACAGAATATTACTCTGTCCATATAAAGCCCCCAGTCAAAGACAGTCTTGGAGTTCTTGCTGAAAAACTAGCAGTTTTGGAGAAACAAGAACGGACTGTAACTGAGGTTCCTATTATTTATAACTTATTTAAGTTTTGAGGATTTTTATTCTAATGACAAAATGATCCTCCTTAATCACTGCAATAATTTTGTTTATATTTAACAATGATAGTTGACAGAGACTGACAAAGCATGGCAGAAAACTTGATGCAACCAAATCCATGCCATTTTTGTTCCTGAACTGCCAGTAGAGGAAGCTCAGTTATGAACAGTCATGACACTTTCTGTGCATTTTCCCTATATGCTGTAATTCAAATTACTTGTTCAAAATGAAAGACAGTCTCCTCACAACAGCAATGGGCAGGGCATGGCACAAGCAGTACTAAGCAAGAGCTAGGGATATATTTACAGGGAAGGCAATCTCTGTGAGAGAGGAGAATCTAACTGCTGCTGAATACGTTCCTCAAGAAATGTTGATGAAGGCCTTGCTCACAAAACCTGCTATTCTACCATGTCTAAAACACCTAACCCACTGGCAAAGTGTGGGGCTCTATCTCCCTCTTCTGTTAATACCAGGTAGACTGTAACGATGTTGTACTGCAGTTAGTTCACAAACTTGAGAAGACAGCTGTGGTCCTCCTGTAAGGTTCCTCAACCCTACAAATCATCGAGGTAAAGTTTAGTATAGTTGTACCTCAACAGCCCTATTTAAGAAAGTAATACATTTTTAAAACCAAGATCCCACAGAAGCAGTAACTGCCAGAAGTAAGTCAAGTCTGTAACATTCTTTTGGTCTCCTGGAGTTTAATTTATTTAATTTGAATCATATGAAACCATATAGGCTGAGATATGGAGCCCCCTATAATCAAGGGAAAGAGAAATGCACCTATAGAACAAAATTTTATCCTAAAAAGACTCATCTCTTTCCATTGTATAAAGAGGATTGCAGACAACCAGACCAGTCATGCAAATTTTAGCTGGCTAAGGTTGCACATCAAGATGAATCTCATCCCCTATACTCAGACATTGTGATTAAGTTTTGATTTACATAACCTAATTATATGCTACTGTTTCCAGAAGGATATCTGGCTCATTCAATGTCCAGAACAGTCTTTTTTTTTTTTTTTTTTTTTTTAAATTAAACAAGATAGTGTAGTTAAATTATGCCTTACACTGAACCAACGCTAAGTGAGTTGGTACAATTTATCCTCTTTGCTTTAATCTCTGTACCTTGGTTCCCATGTGTGCAATGCTGAATGTACTACCTTATGTTACTAAGAAGGTTATGGAGATAAAAATCTAAAATAGATCTGAAGTACAGCATTAAAAGCATTATGAAAACCCTCTCGAAGGAATTAATATTCTGTGGTCAGTACAAGATAAATAAAGGGCAAACAAAGCCTGGGGCTCCATGCATGACTGAGGATAATAAAGAAACACTGAGTATGCACTGCTGGAGACACAGGGATCTTTTAGACAAACTAACAATTCCATGAACCTCAGCAATAATGAAATCCGATTTCCTATGGATTTGGGTCTTGATGTGAATTAAATTTGATATCTATGATGCAAGTTCCAGCTGGAATGGCTGGTTGAAGCATTTTTCAGTCTCTCTATAGAGTGGTCTCTGTCCAACACTGTATGGAGTAATGCTGGAGACTTTCCTTTTGCAGAGCACTCTTGCCTCTTACCTTATTTTCAGGGAACTCCTCAGGAGCTTAATTATCTCTTAGTTTGACCAGTCAAATTTGCTTAAAATCAGCTAACAAGTTACAAAGGTACTTTAGGAGAGAAGGCGTGGGGGACACAGTGTAATCTCAAAAATCTGTTGCCATAGGAAAGGAAGGTAAAGAAATGAAGGAAGGGCAGAATTGAGGCCTGCTTTTTCAGAATGTTCATCTCATATGACATCCAGCTGTTAAACATTAAATGTTGCTCTCAACAGCACAGGGCAAGGTCTTAAATGGATTTTCACTGTTCTCTACTCAGCAGATACATGTTTATTCAACACGATTAAAATAATCTTAGTAGTCAGTTTGGGAGGTAGGCAGAACTTAAGTTTTGGTTAAGCTTTATTGCAGTTTTCAGAAAAAGGTGAAAACATCATTCTTTTTTCTTTTTTTTTTTTTTTTAATACAGTTCCCTCCTTCTGCTCCTATTTTAGAAAAATACCAGCAACCACACACACAAAGACATAAATACAAAGGTTTTTTAAAGCTAGTGGAGAAAAGTACTGCTTGTCAGCCATGACACGAAACAACACAAAAATGCAAATGTTAACTGCATTCTGGGTGGTATTTGTTTGGTTTTGGTTGTTTTTTGAGGATTGACTCGCAAGTAAAAGTAGTTCACTGGCAACCAGAAGCATTGTCAAAGAACAGCTGTCATCTATTACTGAACAGGTTTAGGCATATCTGAGACGTATAAGAATTGCGAATAAATGAAATATTGTTGTAATTTGTCAACATTTCTAAGCAATATTCTGGAATAATCTGTCATTAACATCTATTTCCACTGCAGCCTTTCAAATAGAATCAAATTAGCTATTATTGCCCTTCTCCAAAAATTCATCAGTCAGAGGAAGTTAAAGTACTGCATTCAGTTATTATTAACTGATTGGTTTGAAAATTGTGAGTTTTTGGAAATATGGCATGACTCCTTAGCTGCTACCAATGTAAACTGTCAAATAATATCTGATGGTTTTAGTGAGAGTACCCACGTAAATTAGAGCTGTAGGACTGAGCCCAAGCATAGAATGGCTGAGATGGTGTCTGAAATGTCAAGCAGTACTTTAGTTATCTGAATTGACGGGATATAGAAGTCTTCTCTCTCCCTTAAACTCACTACAAGAAAAATACAAATGAAGACATAGGAAGATACAGCAGAAAATAGTGACAATACAAACTTGTCTTTTGTTTTGTTTAAATGTATGACAGATTTCAATATGCTCCCCACTGCCCCCGATCCTCCACTGAACAACAACTTGTTCTAAATTTCAAAAGAATCACGAAACTTAGTACTTCTGTATGAGCTCTATAACTCTGGACATTGATCTTCACCATCTACAGAGGTGTTTTCTTTACATTTAGTTAATAAAGAAATGCCTGTAGTAAACAGTAGGCGAGAGTGTATATAAAAAATACTAGATTTCCTCAGATTAATACAAGCTACTGCAATGTCTCTGAAAAGGTCTGCTGCCTGTCAGTCTGCCTTGCCTATTTATCTTACCTCTGAACGACCTTCACAGACTTCCCAAAAGCATGGCCATAATAGACTTTTCTAGGGAGTTCCTTAAAATGGGTTTTCTCTGTGGGACTGCTAAAGCAATGACATGCTTCCACTGAAGCATCTCATCATCTGGGGAGGTGGTCCTATTGCAGAAGCATGGGAGGCCTGATGTCCTCAGACATAGGTGTTTTGGGCCAAAACAATATGCAAAGCTGTATCTCCTTTTTACAATCAGCAAGTACATATTTCACCACTACAGAATGGATACATGACTAAAATGATCTCAGACTGGCATCTATCATGTCATTTTCCACAGCTACTAGTCACACTTCCTACTGCATTTTCCCTTCTCCAAAATTTCATCAGTTAGAGGAAGTTAAAATTCAAGTACTACATTCAGATTTCACAGTTTTGTGAACAGGCAAATTATTTTGTCGAACCTGAAAACCATGATGAAACTGTATGGTAGATTTTTTTTTTTTTTTTTTTTACTGCAAACTCTCTTATCAGGCCAGTGGAAAAACCAACTGGGCTAAAGGAGTCCTTGTTTAAATCAACAAATCCTTTTCACTAAAAATGGCAAATTATACACCCATCAGGATTCCAAACATTTCTAGCTAGGATGAACTGTTACTACCGACAAACTCAACAAATTCTCATGGGCATACCTCCCAAACACACATACATGCAAGCAGAGCATACAACTGTTCAAAGCAGTTCTAATTAAAACCATGCAGCGGTATAACATTTTCAACGTGGTCTGAATTTGCCATGTCCACACTAAAAACCCCATGAATTTTCATGAAGATGAGTAGGAACACTGAAATTCCACTTACACTAAAGTAAGTGCAGGCAATCTTAATGTGAGAAATAACCAAGCACCATTTCTGCACACCGAGAGAACTCTTAGATCTTACCCAAATACACTGTGCAGAAATGCTCACTTCACACATACTTATGTTTGCAGCAGTTATGATCATAGCTCTTGTTTTGTATTTTCATGCTTCATACTAACATACTAATATATTCTCCATTTACAGCAGTCAATGTCTTTAATTTACAACAAAATCAGAGTTACCTTATTTGAGACTTTTTTCCCAACTATTCAAGGACCTGCCATTATCATCCTGTTCTAAACAATATTTGACCGTCAGGTTGCTGTGCTTCATTTTCATGCTAAAGTAATCAAAAGATTTTTTTTCCTTCTTTTGTATCCCCCCAAATAACCAACTACAGCTTGTGTTATATAATACAACAGGACCTTGACTTAGAAGCAGTCCAACCCAGAGCTGTTACTCTGACCATCCCCTATGGCTACTTAATCAAAACACTGCAACTTGTGACTTTGTCAGTAATTTTGCTCATTTATTTTTATTATGACTTCAACAGTATTCAGAATGGAAGGTTAGTTTTGTATAACTAATACTGGTGATGAATGGCAATGATAATGCATTGCATGAAGAACATCTATTAATGTCTAAAATAATATTCTACTGTCTAAAAATAAATTACAATGCAAAACATTTTCAGAGCTAATGAACAATAATTCAGTCCTACAAAAGTATTGCAACTCCAAGGAACAAGGACTTTTAAGCTAACACACTCGAGTTAGAGATGCTGACTCTGACAGCTACAACATTGATTCCACTACTAATTAACTCAAATCTTTAGGTCACGATAACTTCAAAAGCACTAGTGTAAATCAGCCAAACAAACAGCTGTGAACCTTGTATACAACATTTGATTGCTAAACATAAAAGGTCCACTGATTACATCATCATAGAGCATCTTCACTGTGTGCACATTCTGCAGAAACCTAGAGGAAAAGGGAATCATCCTGGCACAGAATTGGAACCACTCCAGAGCTTTTAACCACTCCCTTACAGAAAAGCATGGGAAAGAAAGTCATAAAAGCAGTTGTTCTGAATTTTCACTTTCTCTCTGAACTGTATTTTACTTGCTCCCCTCTATTGTTTTTCTCTTCTCCCACAATTCTTCTCCCCCATGTTCCTCCTCTGTATGCGTGTAACTACAGAATCCCTTCAAAATATTAACTACATAATACAAGAAAAAAAGCACTAGCTGTGCTTTGCTAAACCTGTTCTGTATTTGCAACCTTGTTTACCCAATCTGTCAAGGAAAATCTCCCATTCTTTCTTCTTAGAAGCCTACCTTTTCCAGTATTTCCTTAGTCAAGATTGAGAATGCATGCTCAATGTTCACATTATCTTTAGCACTGGTTTCGAAAAATGGTATTCCATATTCCCAAGCAATCTGAAAAACAAATGTAGGCAATGGGATGAACAGTCTTCAGGAAAAAAACCACTTCCTAATACTAGTATCAAGAGAAATGGAGGTGTTCTGACTGCTTCTAACATGCTATATAAACAGTGATTAAATGTTAGCTCAGTAAAGTACACTGTGTTTATCATCAGAATGTTTAAATTCTTGAAAATGTTTTAATTCAAAAATAATTCTTGAAACATTCTTCTTAATTTTTTTCCATTTCCAAAACATCTTTTTTAACCTATCTCTACTTGTAAATGACAACAATAAACTTCAGTGAGTCTGCTCTCAATGTTTTATTTGGAAAACAAACTGTCTCCTAGGCAATTATTTAGAGGAAACTAATGGAGTGCCCGCAGAAGGGTATAGATAAAAATGTGTCAAAAACTGTAGGAAAAGAGACATGATGAAATGTGAAAGAGACGTTCCTTTATGCCAGACAGAGAGAAGTACAGAAATAACAGGCAAGCAAAGAAAAGATACGTGTGCAAAAATATATATGGTAATAGGCACAGAGAAAATACTTAAAAGGGCAGCATAGACTTTATATTGGTTGGTTCTATTTAATTTACTCGTGTTCTCTCATTTCCAGTGTACTTCCCTTACTGATAGCTTAGAGCTATGCTGGTATGAAGAAAAAAACCCAACACAACACAAGTCATATTTTTTTAGGGTCCTAAACTTTTCCTAATTTATACAGTTAAATACATGCACAAAAAGAAAACACAGTTGCATCATTGCCTCCCAAGAGAGGGGGGCAAAGTGGGAATAAATATGCCAAAAATAGTGGAAGAGTCTATTTATTCCTATTGCAAGGGATCCCTTCTTGCTAGACATCTGGAGAAGATGATACCAGGCAAAGAAAATACCCTACTGCTTATAATGTATAGAAAACTCTTTCATTACTGAACACTTAATGATTTATTTGGAAGGGTCTCCATTAGGATAAAAAGTCTAATGTTGGCAGTTCTGTTTGCTTTCAATGAGCTCTAGAAATAACAAATCAGTGCTTTACAAAAATTCCAAAATCAGGTATGAAGACAGAGATAAAAGAATCAGACTTCCTAAGTTTTAGTCAAAATATAATAAAGATTATATTAAAGGTAGGGAAAAAAAGTGAGCAAATTGGTTTCCTTTCCTAAATGCTGCAAGAAAATTTAATTCTGAAAATAAAGATGAGATCTAGACTGTTTCTTTAGACAGACTGCTTCATAAGGGATTCTGAAACTCTAGCTGACTGCTGTGAACTATTTTCAGTACTTCAGCAACTTGTTACAGAAAATTAAGATCATTTAGCTATTTGCAAGTGTCAATACAAAACAATCATGCATAATGGTTCATAACAAATTAAAAACTATTGGACTACTTAAGTAAACTGTTTAGCAGTTTCTAAAGTACAGAGAAACTAATTAAATATTCCCTTTTTCCTTGTATCATGTAACAGATTTCTAGAGGGTTACCTGCGTACAAACTCTGATGAACACAAAACCCCCACATTTTAGTCATGGAATCACAGAAATCATTCTAAAAGGTAACCCCACTTGAAATGGGGTCAGCCATGGCTTTGCCTACCCAAGTCTTGAAAATCCAGCAATGATGGACATTCTATAACCTTTATGAGACCCTCTTCCAGAGGTACATCACCCTTCTAGTGCAACTGGTTCTCCTCATCTCCAGCCTCAACCTCCCAAGCCCACTCTTTTGTCCGCTGCCCCTTGCTTTACTGTCTGTCTCTACTGAGAAGAGTCTATTTCTGTCATTTCTCTAGCTACACTTCAATTGCTGTAGACCAGGACCTGCTTCTTAGCCTTCTCTTTACCCAGCTCCCACAGTTCTCCTCATGGATCACTGGTAATAGACCCCAGTCACGTTTGTACCTGTATGCTGGACCATTTACGGTTTCTCAACACCCTTCTGGAGATGGAAGAGCCACAGTTGAACACAATATTCCATGTAGCCTTGCCAACGCTAATTAAGGGGGGGTAATAATCTCCCCAGATTTACCATCCCCTATCCTTCTAATGTCACCATGCTTTTAAGCCATGAGGGAACACTGCTGACTTATATTCAAGCTGGTGTTCAGAGAAACTTGAGTGCTTTGCAGCAGTGAGTCATGCCTGGGATTACTCCATCACAGGTGCAAATCTTTCCACTTCATGAATTTAATGATGTTTCTGTTGGCCCAGTTCTCAAGTTTATCAAGGTCCTGCAGAATTGGTGTTCTCCCATTTGGTCTGCAAATCACACCTCTTAACCTCATGCTACATGCAAATGTCCCCCTATCATCAGCAAGATCACCGATGAAGATGTTGAACAACGTGACTGAAGCAAGGCTGACTGACTATAGCTCCCTGAAGCCCCTTCCTTGCCTTTTTTAAAAGATTCTTGTCATGCCGGCATCTTTCTAGCCAAAAGGGATCTCTTCCAACCACCATGATTTTTCAGAGTTGACTGACAGCTCTTTTGGTACAAGTGGATGAACTTCATCATGTTTATGGATGCATGCAACTTTCCTAAGCAGTTTCTCATCCAAAACTTTCCCATTGCTGGCTGACCTGCTCCTTCCCAAACCATGCCAGTACCTGCAAAGGCCTAAGACAAACAGATCACAAATAGACCTGCAAGCTCAACCTCTGAAGACCAATGCAAAAGAAAAATCAAATCAAATCAAAAAACTTCAGCCTTCTCTGTACATGTTACTATATTGCCTACGACATCTATCAGTGCACCTGCATTTTTCTCTATATGTGCACAATATTGGTCAAAGAAGATTAATGAATGTATGATTTCAATTCACCCTGCATAGTGGTAAGTTCTGTGGAAAGCAAGTCTTCTAAAAATGTAACTAGATGGAAAAAACTCTACCAGTCCAGTGTTAAAGCAGTTGGAAACATGAATCAGATTTGGGTACTCTCTCACATAAAGAAACTGGAAAGACATATTCAAAGAACTATTTCTTTTCTCCTTTGGGAGTATATTGAGTAGATCCATAAATAAAATATCTAAATACATGTACAAACCTATTGGAATTATACTACTGGGCAATTTTATTTTATAATATCCTTGAGAACAGTTTGGAGATCCTGTGTTAAATAAGCTCACCTCTCATAGTAAAAAAATAAGTAATGCTAATACCCCTTCCAAGATGAAATTTAATTCCAGTTGTTCATTTACCTCAAAATATACTACTTCCCAGCAAAGGGCTCCTATGATTTCTTTGTGTTGAATCAGAGAGATGTGACTGAAATATTCCTAGAGCTGTGCAGAATATTTTTTTTAAATTCGTATTGTACACGTAAAATCAGCTTCAAAGCTATAAATCAACTTCAGCCATGAAGACAGCAAAAGCAAAAATAAAGGGTAGAAAATTTTACTTGGCTTTTTATGTTAGACAGATTTGATAGGAAAAAGTCTGCCATATTCTATCAAGTCATATAACCTTTAACACGTTTATTTTTCAGTGAAAAAGAAAATTATACTGAGGGGGTGTGAACAGAGAAGGCCAAGAAGCTTGAGTTAAAACTTTTGTCAAAGTGAATAAAAAGCAATTAATACAAGAAAATTATACTTCATAATGTTAAAATTAAATATATAAATTTCTGAGTGATTGAAATTATGTAACTACCAAAAGAATAACACAGAAATTCTCAGCATTAAATTAGTCTAGGAAGTGGTATACAATAGCCACTGAGTTATAACAGATTTTTACAGAAATGCCAACATAGATGATGAGATTCCCAGGGAATCTAGGGTCTTCTCTGCGAGAGACTGAACAGAACAATATTTACAGTTCACACTTTCAGGGTAACATGAAATACCTACATATGAATTATTATGTGTCAATCTTAGTATCAAACTGTTTTCCCCTCTTAATAAGGATATTTTCTTCTTTGGAGTGAGACGAAAATTACTATCTCTCTCTCTGCTAATGGAATATTTCTCCAGCATGTTCAGTCAGATACCTCAGCACTTGTAAATCATATTAAAAGAAGAAATAGTATAACTGAATAGTTGCCTTGCCTAAAAACACAGGGGAAATCTAGAAAGTAGACTCAATGGGGAGGAGGTAATGATTTGTTTCTGAAAAAAATACTACATTCAGAGAAATTTTGATTGCATGGTTAAGAACACAAAAGTCAGAAAATGTCACGCTTAATACCATATGCAAAACCCTACTACTGCCCTCTTGTGCACATGCATCCAGTGACTCTTTAGATTTCTGACAGTACATTCTTCGTGTGAGAGCACATATGTGTTTTTCAGCAACCTTATTCCTTGTAAACAGTTATGGTACATTAACACTGAAAGCACCTGCCATACAAACAATGAACTTTCAAGACTGTAATGCTGTCAAAGAGGTGATGTTATTTTTTTAAAGTTCTCTAATCTGGGATTATATAACTGGTAAGATATCATCAGTGTGTTTTTCTTAGAACATCCTGCCTGACTCACCGTCCCTGAAATCATAATAGGAGGGCTAATTCCGAGTTCCAGATAACAGATGCACACAGTTTGCAGTAGCAAAATTTACTTGTATATAGGCCACGCTCCCCTGCAATATTTAGTTATTATCAAAATTTCTTCTGTCATAGCATGGCTTCTGAATTTCCTCACTAGTTCTTAGTGAAAGTAACTTTAAAACAGCACTCCCCACTTAATAACAGTTCTTCCCCTAACCATGCTCAGCAGGTATAAACTTTACTGTAGTCTCAGCCATACCACACATACAAAGTTAGGTCTAGTGGAGCTGGATGTTCAGTATCTGTCCAGTCTTATTTAGGGCTATTCACAGAAAATGCAGATCACTTTGCATAGGCTGCCAGAATAGTTCTTTATAGTCAGACTGTAGCAAAAAGATTATTGAGGGATGGTACCAGAAATATTACGAAGAATGTATTGCATTTTAATATTCCTCATTACAACACTATTCTGAAAATGCAGACTCTATATAAGATTTCTATTGTAGCACCTAAAACTTTTAAAGTGCATTTGAACCTTTAAAGTGTATTCTAAAGAGATAAGCTAGGAATTACTTAATGTATTTCTACTCTTATGCTAAAAAAGCCCCCAACTCTCCAGAACTCCACAAGTGTTCTTCTGGAGCAATCCCTAGTTGAATTTTTGGGATTCAGGAGCTTTTTACCATTTTCACTTTAACAGCTCACAGTCACATACTAAGATACTCAGGAGACTTCAAAGAAAGTATCAAGGATACCTTTTCTCCTTTCTGTTTTGGAACTACACGTTCTGACTCCTTATCACACTTGTTGCCCAACAGTATTACGTCCACTTCATCACCTGCTTTCTAAAAGAGAACCAGCATTAATAAATGTCAAATAAGAAAAAGGAAACAACATAAGTCCTTCACCTTCAGCTCACACGAATTCTCAGCACTTCACTTCCTTGAAAGTAAAGGCTAAATTCTGTCCTGACTTTCATATGTGGAAATATTTTCCATCAGTTACTGGGATTAGGAGTGAAACAGCAAGATTGCAAAGAGCAGAAAAAAGCTACTTAGAAGTGTTATGTATAATTTCCAACCCCTTTCATAAGATATAAAGTATATGGTGCATGGGCACCATCTTCTGATGAGTGCTCCATCTTGAGTCTTTAAAGTGACTGGAAATGCCCTGAATTCACAGCCACTTCCCTCTGTAAAGTAATAGATCCATGGATTAGCATATGACTCCTGTCTACATCCAGCACGCACAAGTTAAGAGGAAAGAATTTGCTGCACCTGAAAGAGCACCTCTCTGTACTTCACTTTTGCACACAGACAGTAAAATTACATTCAAAGTGTTCTAACTCAACATAAAAGTCTGATTATTCCAAGACACTATGAAGAAGGCAATAGATTTTTAATGAAGCAAAATTTAAGAACCTCATTGATCCCAAAAGGAAGAAAAATCTACCTTTTTGACCTTGTCTCCATCCTTCATTCCTCTAATCCGCTCATGTGCATGATGACTATGAAATGCACTGGGTTCTTTACATCACTGTTATTTTAAGATAAGCTACTGTAACTATGCATGACTGGAATAATGACAAGGAAAGGGAACAGTTCTGCAACAGCATGTGAATTTGAAAACTGACATTTGTTGTGGAAGTCATTATATTTAAAACCACTTTTGGTGCTTAAACGGAGGAAGCTGAGGGTCTTACTCTAGAGGCAATTGAAGCTAATGTGGTCTGAGTGCCATGGCTTTTATTCTGGAGGCACATGCTCACACAGCTTCTTTGATGACTCAAAAAGCCTGGTCTCAGGCTGCACATTTCTCTCTGCCAGGACACTGATGAAACCCCTGATCTCTGTCATCATCTTAATTTTTATGACTTTGCTGTAAGACAGAATCAGTCAAAATCATCTTGCTGAAAGCTCACACACATATGCATGCATGTCCTTCCCTTCAGAGAAATGCAGAGAAAAACCTCTATTCAGTAAAGGATGAGAGAATCATTGTTTTTAATCTATTTGTACTTTTACAACTAAGTTGCCTCATTTGAAGAGTACAGCAGTAGGCACAATTTATTATTAGGGAACGCTATTTCATTTTTTTAATCCATTTTCCTCTTAGAGTCAGCTAAACTTATTTCATACCCAGACCTGATGTTCAAGATAACGCAGTATTAAAATGAAGTAAACTTAACATAAAAGTAGGAAGTACAGGCTTAAAATAGTGAATCAATCTAACCTAGAATAACAGATCAAAATGTTGGCTATTTCAGAATGCACTGGAGATTCACTCATTAAGGTCAATGGCCCTCCTCCATAAAGTCACGTAAATCAGTCCCAAAATAGGCTAAATAGATAATTTAATCTCTTCACATAATCAACTTTTCATTTGGAAGAAGCATGTATGTTGATGAACGTTTTATGAGACACATTTGACTTTACTCTGAAGTTAAAGGTCAAAGGGAAATACTTGCATACTGCACATACAAAACCACTGAATTCATTCTGCAACTTTATTTCTGTATAAACACCACAAATTTTTGCAGTAGGAATGTTTATTCTAAACAGCTTCAAATAATAACAAAATTTTAAAGAAGTTAGAGGTACCAGGCCTTTCAATAAGTATTTATCAATATTACCAATCAGTATTTATTTCTGCAAATAAGTATTAATTTTATATCAATATAATGTATTAATGTATGTTTACTTTGTCTATATCCTCCATCAAAGCACTCAAAGTACTCCTTTTTTAAAGATGATGCCTTGCAGTTTCTTGCATTTAGAAAATTGAAGATTATACACTAAAACAATGTCCATTTTAGATTCTGAAAACTGACTATGTAGATGAAGACTTAAAAAATTAAGTCAATATGACTAGGCAGAAGTTTGACCATGTGCTCAGTTGGCATAAAAACTGCAAGGATACTCTGATTTGAACTGGCCAAAAATATGGCTCTTCAGTGCTTCCAAAAGCTCACTGCGTATTTTCATACTCTGTTATTTATAGCTCGGGAATAAGCTTTCCAAATGCAAAATCGAAAAGATGATGGTTATTCTACTGTTGTTAAAATGCTACTATGCAAGTTCAGCACTGACTAAGCTCTCGACTCAGGAAATATTTTTTCCCTCATATTAGGGAGAAGCACTATTAAAAATTTCATCCATTTCATCAAGGCAAAAAAAAAATTTTTTTTAAAGATCAAAAAAAAAAAAAGTTTTGTTCTTGTATCTAAAAAATGCCAGACTTTTGGTACACTTTCTCAATTTTCCCTTGGGTTTTAGTATTTCAAAGTTCACATTTTATTGAAGTTTAAAATAAAAACAACCTGAACTTATAGAAAACCCATACTATTTTATTTTGAAAAAGAAAATATCAGCACTATATTTCTCTCAAAAAAATTAGAGTCAAGAGATTTATTGAGACTAACCAAATTTTCTGAGGTGTTTGGCAGAGCTTGGAGTCACCAGGTTTTGGCAAAAGGGTTTTACTTCCACTGGGTTCCCAGGCAGCTGGATCTGGCGGCAGCAGGAGCCAGGCTGCTCCGAGCAGTGGCCACGGGAGGGAGCAGTGGCAGAGCCTCAAACCCAGCTCTGCATCACACTGGGCTCGGAACACTGGACATTTGCACCACAGCACCACAGCCTCTTTAGCGACCTGCTGACAGGGGACACCCACCCATGCCCTTCACCCTTCTGCTTAATGTTCACCCAGCCTGGGCGCCCAAACAGGCAAATACACAAATCACTGCCTGACTACATGACTATTAACAGAAATCAAAAATGCAAAAGGGAAAATATCTTGCTTATCCCCTCTGTATGTAGTTTGTTTGGTGTTTGGGTTTTTTTTTTTTCAAATGTTAGGTCTTTTTTTTCTGAAGTTCTTATTTTCCAGAAGTGCTGTGAATTTATGTGAGTATGAAAAGCAGCAGACACCTTTACTGTAAGAGAACTACACCACATCTGTACTTACAGGTTATTGGAAGAAACGATACTTTCACTTTTTTAAATGGTGAGCACAGACCCAACCACGAAGGGCCGGCCTCAACCTCCCCTGCAGCAATCTGATCGTGGTGCTTACAAGCTCATCCAGACTCCTTGTTGTCTGAACCAGAAATATCACCTTGTCCCTCCACCATACTTTCAGGGTGTAGTTGTGAAGGGCTGCATGATTTTGACACTCACTAAAGACAGTTTGAAAAGGGAACAGAAGTTTGTCTTTAATTCCAAAAAGCGAAACCGATAGGTCCAAACAGTGAAACCCACACGTGATAAATACACTATGGGAATACTTAATTAGTTTGTATATGAGGCAAAAATGTAGTATTAATATAATTTTTCACATCTGACGAAGATGCACATGGTCAAACAGCAAGATGAAGGCAGGGCTGCAGAAGGCTTTAAAGCTGGAAAGTTTCCTCTTCTTACTCATTAGACAATGACAGTAGAAACTTACCCTTTGTAATACTGAAGAGCAAGTTATCAGGAATAGATTGCCCTCACAGTCTCTTTGACAGTATCACATGGACAATGTTCATATTATGATTCCCATACATGTCTCTTTCTATACATTTTTCTAAGTGCCACCTTATGGCCTCAGTTACAAATGCCTGTTTCCAGGACTTCAGTGGAAATAAATAAATAATAAAAAATAAAATTTATTTGCCTACTAGCAAACTTAGACTGCAGTAAATATAAACTAATTTATCCCAGATAAACTAACTTAGTAAAATGACAAGAACAAGAATTTTAAGTTCTAGTCAGAGCCATAACAACAAACTTATCTACAAATTGGAACAATTAAATTTTTTGACATCAAGCTTTCCCTCCTGAGGAAGAAAAACTCAGAAGAATTTGAAGTCAAACTTATTTACATTTGTACAGTAGTTTGCTGTGCTGCTTTTATTTAAATGTGATGCAGAAATACTGAAAGACAGTCCAGTCTCCCAGATGCACCAGATGAACTGAATCAAAAAAGGGCACAATGTAAAAATGTCAGCAACACAACACACCCACACAGTTTATATACTAGCTGAGGGGTCACTTCTTCAGGTAGGACAAATAGAAAGCTAATGTATTCCATTAGTGATTTAGGTGGGCAAGGACTTCTGGAAGTCATTTGGTCTAATCCCCTGACTGAAGATGGGCCAACTTCAAAGTCAGGTCAGGTTTCTCAAGGCCCTGTTGAATGGTGTTTTAAGTGTGTCCTTTAAGAGTTCCTCTCCTGGGCACCTGTTTGAGCATTTGACCACTCTATTGTGAGGAATTTTTTGCCAGTGTTTGTTGGAATCTTGTTCAAAACATCCTAGAAAGACCTGCTTTCTCCAAATGGATTTGGTACACAGATGCTTGTACTTAATTTTCAAAGGCCAAACAGAATCAGCCTTTTGAGAACAGGTGCATACAACAGCTAAAAGCCATGTCAGAAGACAAGAGGAACACTTTAATAAATTGCACATACCCTGCAGTCCTACAAACAAATAATGGTTTCAGGTTCTAAGTAATTTTCATGCAATTATCATGGTCCTAATGAGTGCATTACAAATCCAATACACCTGTACTGTATTTGCCAATAATGCCCTAAGATACTAATGTGTGTGTGGGTAAATTATTCTACTAAGATTTTTAGGTACAGTAATGTTACTTTGTTTCCTCTAGTTCTGAATACAAATTTTACAGCAACAAATATATGGCAGCATATTTCAGTCTTGAACTTCCTTGAACAATAATTCAGTTTTAATAGGAAATTTGCTGTATTCCACACTTAAAGTA
The DNA here is from genome assembly GCA_036023395.1 of Myiotriccus ornatus. Taxonomy (NCBI): domain Eukaryota; kingdom Metazoa; phylum Chordata; class Aves; order Passeriformes; family Tyrannidae; genus Myiotriccus; species Myiotriccus ornatus. The sequence continues at coordinate 108,608,532 of JAYRBT010000082.1, forward strand.
ACTGAAATATAATAAGAACATTACTGGTAATCTGATTGCAATTGCACTGACTGGCCAGCTTTTATAAAATCAATGGACTTCTTCAGAATACTAAATTGCTTAGATTGTTATTTTCAACTGTTGTAAAAACAGCTTAGGACACTGAACAGATTTTTTAAAAACTTTAAAAATTTTATGTGTAAAGAATTGAAAAATCAGAGCATAATGTAATAACTGCATTGTCTCAGAAATTCCTGTTTGGTTCAGGTGCAAGCTTTGCACTATCTGTTAGTTTGGTATTTAATGAAGCCTGTATTCTATCTGTTTTCCTTTTTAATACTTACTTATTTTCTCTATGCTTGCATATTTCAAAGGGTGCTGCAGCAATAGCCACTTTGATTTTGGGCATTTGTGGGGAATGAAATACTGGTTGGCATTCACAGACCAAAGAAAATGCAGGGAATGTCACTGACCTCCAGGAAGCAATTAATTTTCATGAACTGCCCTGAGTTTAAACAGTTATTGCTTAAAAACATTTCTTTTGCAATGAATGGGTCCATATATTTCCACCAAGACGCTTCAGAAATTGATATCCCACTAGGACTAAATTAAATTTTTTATTATTATCTAGCTCTGTTACAACACTAATTGCTAGTTTTGAGATTAGTGTAATCAATCATGCAATTTACATTCCTGAAAACTGGTTTAGATTGAGTATTTTTCGATTTTTTAAATTTTAAACTAACAAATTACCTTCAGGGGTTAAGATTAAACAGTCTAAATAGCTTGAGTACAATTACAGGGAAGCTTTGAAGTGTCACAAACAGAAATTAGGATTGTGCAGGTGTCACTGCCTGACTGACTTAAGCAGATCTAAGCCTGCAGGGTGGCTACAGGAGCTAGTCCCATCCTTCCCTCCACCCTGGCCATACAGTCCCGAAACTTTCTTGCTGTTTATGGTTGTGCACCGTAGCACACTGAGTCAATCACCCTGTTGATCTAATTAAAGATGACAGGACAAAATGACGCTTTTGGAGCCAGTGTGAAAAAAAACAGGTATTTTATAGAGAAATTCGTACACTCAGACATATAGATATATGCATAATAGATATTAATGGAATATATATGGGTAATCTATATTTTCAGCTTCAGATTACGGTAAACATACTATACTACTGTGTGCTGAGTTAAATCTTAACCATGAAAATATACAAGCAGTGGCATATCTAGGTGTGGCTTTTATTTGCCCAACAGAAGGGCATGTGCTTTTCTTAACACAATAATAAAACAGATGTGTTAATTTGAAGTGTGTGCAGACAAGCCATCAAAAATACGGTGCCATCGAATCTCCTTCAGTAACACATTACTGCAGTTAGGCTCTGTTGCCACTAGGACTTTTAAGATGGCTCTAAGGTGAAGGATAATGATGTACTAGGTCACCATGGTAATGCTGTTAATAATGAGATAACGTAAATGTAATGTTTTACCAAGAGTATAAGATACCCTCTGTAGGTATTATTGGATATATGACCACGTGTAGTTCATTAATTCAGCTGTATACTGAAGCTGTGAAGAGAGAAAATGATGTGTTTGATGGTTTTATTTCAAGCCCACTTTCCCAAGATGAACTCTCCCATCCATCATGTCATATTCCCACCAAATTGTAAGAGCATTAAAAACACTGCCTGAATGTTTACTTGATTTTAATCAACAAAGAGCACTACCTTGCTTGGATTCTTACACAAGCACACTAACTTACACAACTGTGCTAACTACAGATTGCCATGGTACTGCTTAGGGGCAATCTCATTGCTCTCTACAGCCCCCTGAAGTAGAGGGAATGGTAATGATCTCTTCTCCCTGGCATTGAGAGACAGGACACATAGGAATGGCTCAAAGTTGTGCCAGAGAGTGCTGGTGAACGGGGCTGCATCCAGCTGGCGGTCGGTCACCAGTGGTGTCCCCCAGGGATCAGTGCTGGGCCCAGTCCTGTTTAACATCTTTATGGATGATTTAGATGAGAGGATGGAGTCCTTCACTAACAAATTTGCAGACAACAGCAAGTTGGGAGGGAGTGTCGACCTGCTGGAAGGCAGGAGGGTTCTGCAGAGGGACCTGGACAAGCTGGAGAGTTGGGCTGATTCCAACGGGATGAGGTTCAACAAGGC
>JAYRBT010000082.1:108610778-108645121 GCA_036023395.1 Myiotriccus ornatus
TGGATATTAGAAATAAGTTCTTTACAGAGAGAGTGATCAGGCATTGGAATGGCCTGCCCAGAGGGGTGGTGGATTCAATGTCCCTGGAGGTTTTTAAGATGAGTCTGGATGTGGCACCGAGTGCCATGATCTAGTAATCCCAGTGGGGCTGGATCAAGGGTTGGACTTGATGATCTGAGGTCTCTTCCAACCCAGTTAATTCTGTGATTCTATGATTCAGAGAGGTTCAGACTGGACATTAGGAAGCATTTTTTTACTGAGAGGGTGGTCAAACACTGGAACAGGCTTCCTAGGGAGAAGGTCGACTCCCCAAGCCACGTTAAGAGGCATTTGGACTATGCTCTTAATGACATGCATTAACATTTGGTCAGCCCTGAAGTGGTCAGGCAGCTGGATTAGATGGTCACTGAGGGTCCCTTACAGCTGAACTTTCTGATCTAAAACTGACCTGCCTCTACCTAACATAGAACAGAACAAAAGAGACCTAGCAATAAAGACTTGGAATACAGGCAACTGAATAATCTTATGTCTAAGGGCTTGCCTGCTCCTCCCTCCCTGGTTCCTCCCTCCACATTGTTCCCATACATTCTTCTCTCTTCGCCTTCCTACTCCTACCTGTTTACCTTGCACCAACTCCAAGAAGTGTCAGACCATTCTATAAGCCTCTTAAACTCACTGATGGAGCAGAAAAAAGATCCAACTTTTTTTGCTCTGTTAGTTTTCTATTGCATTAGCAAGTCAGAGTGAACCACAGAGGGCTCTTGGCAAGTTTCAAAAGCAGCACAGCAGGAGCCAATGTTTAGGAGCAGAGAGGTGGGAACACACTCCCTGTTTGGCAGCCACGTGCTGTTGAATCACTTCCTATTTTACATGAAAGCACGTGTTTGTGGCTGCAGCACCACAAGCAGCTGAGCTAAACAAACAGCTTCCCACCCCAATTCCTCCCTCTTGAAACCATCCTCTCATGGAATACCCAGCAAGGACAAAGAGCATGTTTAATTCCTTTGATCTTGTGATGAGGTAACTACAATAAAGTAATGGAAATAGAAAAGGGAAATAACTGGCTGTGATATGGAATTTTCATATAGAAACCAATTAAAATCCTGGGATGAGCTCATGGAGATTGACTTACGTGTAGTCACTCCAGTGACAAAAGCATCATAACTCAGCATGCATAAAGCTGGATTGGACACAATGTTTTAGAATTACTTCAAAAACCCTCCTGCATCACTACGGGCTTGTCCTGGATAATATACATTGTGTTCCAGTTTCAGATGACAGTAATACTACTATCATACTGTGTGCTTAGTTAAATGGAAGAAATTCTGGTTATAAACATACAGAAACAAGAATAGATCTCATGCAGTCATTCACACATTAATTACCTTCATTAAGAGATCAACCACTGACAGATATATTTACCTCATATATGTCTTGCATCCACATTGTTATACTCTGAAAACTCTTCAGATTTGTGATGTCATATACAAGAACAAAGCCTTGTGCACCACGGAAATAGCTAGTACTAAGTGTATGGAATCGTTCCTGGCCAGCAGTATCCCTGAAAGAAATTGCAACAAATCACACACACACACAAACAAACCAATAAAAGATGATCAAAATGCATAAATCCCAAGAAAAATCACTTTACTTTAAGAAGTATTGTCCATATTTGAATTATATACTCTAACGTGAAAGGAACAAGAAGAGATATCGAAGAGAGACACAGCATTAAAAGAAATACACTGGAAATTTATTCTGAATAATACAACTCTACTAAGGAAGCCCAAACAGTTGGTTGAAGTCTGAGTGTAATGTCAAGTCCATCGCTGCTTCTTTATCTACATAATAATTATGATCAACACAAGCCAGGTGATAAAAAAAATCTGGAGTACAAGCATTGCAGGAGTCAGGTGACATCCCCATATTCTGACAAGCCCTGGGTAAATTCTGACACAAACAGTAAGCTGGTTTAGATGGAAGACAGGTCTCAGGAAAAAAATCAACAAAATACAGGGATGCAGTGACTCTCACACATAATTATGCCTTAAGAAAGCTGTAAACAAGCCTGCAATACTTTTGTATTAAAGCTTGGGATCTAATAATGGTCAGGTAACTCATGTACAGATTTATTCCTTGAAAAGTTAAATACCGGTAAATATAAATAACATCCAGTACTGGATGCCTGGAGAGACGGCTGTCTCTCTTTAGAAAAACCTCCAAACCAAAAAATAGTGTATGTTCACAGACTCCTCTTAGTGGCTTTCTCTTGGTAATGCTTTTGAACATGCATTTGATGCGCAGTGAAATGTAAAATTTTCTTGCTTTGTCACTTCCCTCGATGTTCCTATACAATTAAATATACTTAATATAGATCATAGATCTGCACTGTTTGTATGCGGCAAGTTTTATTGTTAAAGCAACCCAGGGACAGCCCTATTTTAAACTTACAGTAGTTGCTGCAAAAAATGTGCTCCCCTAGGCTAAATTCAAATGTTAAAATGACCTAGTAGGAAGGTTTGCATGTGAGGAAGACACACGATCAAAAGCAGATGAGATTTTTCAGCTCATAATGCAGTTTAGTTGGCTCTCATTTGTGATACAAATTAAAACTTACCATATCTGAAGTTTCACTCTTGTATCATTAAACATTACTGCCTTTACTTTAAAATCAATGCCTAAAAGAAAAAAAGGAAAATCTGTAACATTTCTCATACTAACACGGATTCCCTTTGAATAATGTTTCTCAGCTCCAGTTATCATGCGATTTTGAACAAAAAGTGAAAAGGAACAATATCAAACAAAGAATAACTAGTCAACCATATACATTCAAAATGGAAGTTGTAGAAGGAAATTATTCAGTGGTGAAAGCAGCTATGTGCCAATACATTGCACAAGTATAATACAAAGCAATGCCAATACCAAGCAATGGAGGGGCAGGCCAAAGCAAAGGTGCAGATGCTCTAAAACTACAAGTAGGTACTTCCATGGATAGGCAAGTGACAGCAGTTTCATGGCCCTGCACAACAATACATGGTGCAAATATATTGGTGATTTTCAACTTCATGGCAACTCGGAATGGGAAGGCAGACATGCTTACAAAGCCATTACACGTGCAACACCACTTTTCTGTCCTTACTTCCAAATCCCTAAAAGAAGTATCCAGGGTTACATGAACAGGAATAGGGGCTGGCTGTACTAATTACACGCAAAGACAAAACTTACATGGGATTTAATTCAATATGAAGAGGATTGTCTCTACAGCCTAAATCACCATGTATCACCAATCCAGAATGCTAAAAGCAAGCATTAACATTTGAAATCAGTGCAGTATGTCTCTGCAAAGACAACATATTTTCCTCAGTTATTTTCCTTATAATTCAAGTGTTTTCCTTCATTATATTATCAAATTAGTACTCCAAATGTAGTAGATTATACCTGGATTTATGGGCTGCTAAAGTTCTAGTTTCAGTATTACAATCAGCCAGCTATCAGCTGCTGTCTTAGAGTGGCACATTTCTCAGAGTTAACCACTGTTTCCCCTATTACTTTATTGCTGAAGTTTGAAATAACATTTGATAATTTCTCTGATAGCTTTTTTCTCCACTGAAAAACAATAAGGGTCTTTTTGTCAATAATAGTAATTGAAGTTAAGGTGACGTTGCAATGGCTGACCATATTGTATAGTCAAAATTCCATAAGATATACTATAGCTACTTAAAATTACATCAGAGTTGCTTTTCACCTGTAGTAATGTCATTTGAAAGACCTCGACAGTTTGAAAAGTCACAAAAATTTTAAGTTAATACCACTGTACTGATTTCTGTAAGAACCTGACTGCCAAATTAATTTATCAATGGAAAGTATCCATGTCAGCAAACTAAAAAATGCAACAAAGGAAATGTTCCCCTCCTTTGTACTGACAGAGGTATTGTGCACAAAATTTTGACAAGTACACTCTCACATGCATCATTCTGATGCCATCAACATTTTTTGTGTCTATGTGGTACAGAAGTTGAGGTGGATTTAAAAAATTATTATGATAAACATGTCCTTCACTTGATGAATTTTCATTGAAGCTTCAATGGAAAGGAAAGATGAAATAGTATAATTGGTATCTGTAATTAGTATTACACAAACCTTCCTTGATGGAATTAATAATGTCAGATGGAAATGTAATTTAAGTCAAATTTGCTCATGTAAGGTGAAATTCCAATGTAATGGAAAACATTTGCTCCTGGAATTCACACGGTTTTGTTTAATTATCTGTATCATTTTCTACAATTGATGTTGAGAAGGACAGGGTACACACTGGGAGGCTGAAACGTCGCTTTCAAGTGGTGAATTAGGAATACAGCAAAAAATTGTAAACCGGACAGGGATTCCCAGACCTATATGAGAAAGTTCTTAGTTGACATACATTTTAATGATAAATTGCTATAAGCTTTTTTTTAAAATTTATTTATAGAAAGGGAAGCAGAATGCTGAATCAGACTAAAACTTAATCTAAATTAAAATCAGACGTATTGACTTCTTAAGTCAACTTCAAAATTTATTGACCTAAAAGGTCAATGAATGTTAGTGAAAAACAGAAGTCAATATGTTCTGCATGCATGAATTGTTCATGTCTTTATATGAAATTTCCAGCAAACTTAGCAAATTGCAAAGACAGAAAAGAAAAATGAGTGCCACAATGCCAAAGACAGCTCACGGATTTCAGATGCTTTTAGGCCTACGTGTTCTACAACATGATCAACATAACAAAGCGAGCATTGATTACAGCTCTTGAGATAAATGTTATTGGAATGCAACAGCTTGTACTTGGTTCTTTTAGGCTGTCAAATGAAACCAAGAAGGGGTCTGCTGGGTTCAAGTTCAAATTCTAGTTGTTATTTTCAAGTTTTATAGCCATGAAATTAATTTCTTTTCTTTACATTCCAAAGAACAAATATTCACATATTAGGACTTATGCACCTTACAGACAATTAAGTCTAAAAAGCACAAAAATAGTCAGCTGTAATTCAGGGTAATTCAGCTGTGAAATGCCCCTCTCTTCCCTCAATATCTATGAAATAGGCTTTGGCTATCTGCAAAAGTCCTCTTCAAAGAGGTCTTTTGCAGTTGGCCTAGAAATGACAATACACTTTTCATGCCAACAGGGCTGGTGAGTTCCCAACAGAAAATGATCAAAAAATACATCTATCCAGAGAAAACACAAGTTTGAGCAGTTAGCAGGATGCAACAGTGAGAACACAGGCAGAGGATGGTGAATGCCCACTTACTGTCAATATACCATCTTCAACTCCAGAAATAGGGAAGCAGTTGCTATCAGCTCCTGTGCCCAAACTGGGCAAGCACCCAGTGAGATCTTGTGGTTTGAATTTCCACTGTGTTACTTCTACCAATACTTAAACCCCTACTAGTTATTGGTGTACTACTTGTATCAGGCTCTTTTCCTGTACATGTCAAGAAATATCTGAAGCGGTGTGGTATCTGAGCAGTCACAAGTAACAATAATTGCTGGTTTGCTAAGAAAAGCAACTCATAGAATAAGATAGTTCAACAGAATAGTAAGTGACAAAAAAATCCAGTCTTTTTTAAAAAAAAAGGAATTAAGATGTGGAATGCCATTGGTGATGTTAACACAAACATTCACTATGGTTTGTTTTTGCTGATTAGCTCTCCTTTATTTCCTTCTAAAGTAAGTATCAAGGCATCTACACAGACTTTTTAATCCTAATACTGAAGCTGTACCACGTTAAACTATGACAGAGTTGAGAGGACTCAGAGCTGTGCAGAAATGCTTCTCAAAGAAAACACATGTTCTGCAGGACCACAGGCACCATTAATACAGCAAAATAACCTCACAGTTCATGAGATCACAATTCTGTTCACTGGTATGGAAGGGGGTTTTTTTGTTCATAAAGTTTCTCTACGGCTTTATATGCAATGCCATTGTTTAAACAAAAACATTTATTCTTTATAGTCTATTCATAATACAATGCATCCGCCTTATGATGCGTACAAGTTTAATTAGAAAACTATAAGCTATAAGTGCTTACAATTTATCCGAACTGTGTAATTGAAGAGGAGGAAGGGCACCCAGCCTTGAGTGTTTAAGTGATGCATTAGAAGTTTTCAATGAAAATTTACTGTGAATGCATTTTTTGCTTTTTCTCATAAGACACATAATTTTAGAAAATATCACTACTACGGAAGCCTACTACAAAACCTTGGTTGGTTTTTTTCCCCCTGCAGTAACACTAGAGTTTTTCCTAGTAACAGAAATCTGTGATTCCTGATGACACAGAAATGAGACTTCCAACACCCTTTTAACTTCTGTGCATACGACCCTTTGCCACCAAGGAAGGTGAGGGAACATGAATTTGTCAATGAACTGAGAACGCTGCAACACTGCACAGCCGGGATAATCTTCCCTCTGCTCAAATCACTTTTCACCTGGACAGGTAAGGTGAGAAATCAGTTAACAGTAGATGAGCATTTAATAGGCTGCACAACAGAAAGGGATAATTTGACAGAGTTTGTATCTGATAAAAACATCCAGATAAAAACAGTTACTTGTTTTGATAGTGTCAACAATGAGAGAGAAGACATCAGGAACTAAGAAAACATTGTATTGTGTCTTCTTCCTTTACAATATTAGGAGCCACAACCTATAGGGCTTCTTCTCCATTGTAGGTGTCTACACAAAATCAGAAACTTTCACTTCCAATATTATTCTTTTGGAAGACATCACTCACAATCCCATTTGCTTTCAAAGTCTAAGATCTAATACACCTGTTAAGATGGAATTAAATGGAACACAGTATTTCAGAAATAGCTTTAAAAACATATTCAGGTAACAAAAACCACATCTGGATGATTCATTTAGATAAATAGTTTTTAAATCTCTCAACGATAGGTGTCTAATAAAACGAACAAAGCTAATCTCAGTCCATAATTGTCACAAAAACTCATATTATCTTTGCTATTCCTTGAAATAGTTTAAGTCATAACTTGGAAACTATATTCTTGATATCATCACTATATAAAAGGTTTTGAGTCTGCAGTGAACTGAGTTAGGACTAAAAGACGTATCTCAAAATAATAACCTCATGGTCAGGAATCTCTGTCCCGTATAAAACATATCAACAAAGCTGATGTTTATTTTCATGGCCATTCTTTGGGGTTCTATGCTAAGCCTGGCAACAAGCTGCCTGTTATGAGGATCAATTTCCCAACTTCACTGTCAAGTTATGTTCTTCCCTCCTTTTTCATGATGGTTTCAAAAAACGTTTTGCAAGAATGGGCAGGAAAATAAAAAGTGGTTTAAGTTCAGCTGTTCCCATGTGGGCAGGTCAAGTCATCTCATGTACATTAAGTATTCCCTGGACCAACTATTGCCTCAGCTACTGTCTTTATTTAATTCAGATAAGCCAACTCCTCCCAGACTGAAAAATGTTTAAAAGAGCCATGCATATTCCAAATGCAGGAACACACAATATCCTGGCATACTTTAGTCTCCTCTTCAAGAGCAAAGAAAATGAAAAAAAACCCAAAAGCTCATATACACAAACTTTTAAAAATTAAAATTTCCCAGGTAAAAACTGGGAGAATCTCCACAGCAAATGAAACCACTGCACACACATAACACGTTTGCCTGCTGATGACACGGGTTTCAGCATGTGGACAGTCAGCTTGTGGAGCTGGGATACCAAGGCAGTGGGAAGTTCCCCATCATTCCCCACTTGCAGTGGTGCTGGGGGAGGCAGTGTGGCGGCACAGCACAGAATGCATATGGTCGGGCAGGGCTAACTAGTTCCATCACATCAATGGCTCTTCTTTAATCGTTAATCATCATGCATGCAGCTACCTACAGTAGAACATATTTTGACTTTATACCATTAAAATTATTAGTGTAAAGTTAAATCCCTTTCTAGACCGAAAGATTGAGGAACCGGGCATTTTACTGACATCTGATATCTCTTTGAGGTTGGTATCTGAAAGGAGCTTGTAGCCAGGTCAGGGTCGGCCTCTTCTCCCATGCAACAAGTGATAGAACAAGAGGATAAAGCCAGGGTAGTTTTAAATTGGACAGAAAGGGTGATTAGACATTGCAATGGACTACTCAGGGAAGGTGGTGGAGTCACCGTCCCTGGAGGTGTTTAAGGAAGACTGGACATGGCACTTAATGCCATGGACTAGTCGACATGGCGGTGTTCGGTCACAGGCTGGGCCTGATGATCTCAGAGCGCCCTTTCCAACCTAATCGATTCTGTGGTTCTGTACAGCTTTCTCTGCACCCACACCAGTGTACAGCAGCAGGGCAATAGAAACAGTGAGAACATGCTGTCTTCCTAAGTTTAAAAGGGAGTAGGTTCCCAAAGCCCAGATGAACAGCAAGGACAATGTAACAGGCCGGCACTCTGCAGTGGCTCTGGGTGACACATGTCCTGACACCCTGGCAAAGCTTTTAAGTTGCTGGACGCGGCTGGACACGAGCAGAGCTCAGCAGAGGGAGATCTGACATCTCCCAGACCGGCAGTGCGGCGCTGACAGCGCCGGTCCGGCCGCGTGTGAGCCGCGGGCACCCGGGCAGGGCAGGGCAGGGCGAGGGAGCGCGGCGGGCGGAGGCGCACGGAGCGGTCACTCACCGATCGTGGCCAAGTAGGAGGTGGCGGGAGTGCCGGCGGGCGGCGAGCCGGGCTCCGTGTACCGCCGCACGATGGAGGTCTTCCCCACGCAGGACTCTCCGGCCATCACGATTTTCACCAGCAGCGGCGGCGGCTCCTCCGCACCGTCCGGCCCCTTCTTCGGCCCCGCCATGGCGGGCGCCGAGTGCCGGCCGGGCCGTGCCGGGGGGGGACGGGCCGGGGCGGGACGGGACGGGGCGGGAGAGGGTGAGGAGGTTCCTCGGGCTGCGCCTCAGCCGCTGCCCCGAACCACAGTTATGGAATTACGCAAAAACGAGCTGCTTCTTCTTCTTCTTTCTTTTTTTTTTTTTTTTTTTTTTTAAATGCAGTTCCGTCACCGAGGAGGAAAGAGGGAACTGTCACAACGCCCATGACGCTTCCCCCGTGAAGTACAGAAATAAACAGTCTGGTTTCGCATTGCTTCCTAGCGCTAAAGACAGAGATAGAGGAAACAGGTGTTAAGAATTTCCTGTTTTTCACTTTTAGTTTGTCCTCATCTGACAGTCAAAGTGACCCGTAACATCCTAAAAACCAAAAAAATAATAAAAAAAATCTGTACACACAGTGTAGACTTGCTGCATATATGTCTGGATGTTTTTACCAGAATCCCACATTGTCCAAATTATAAGGCCCTTGGCCATTTGTCAGTGTGCACATGGAACTCATCCAGCGCCATAAATTTAGGAATGGGATATATTTGAGTGAAAAGTGCTAATATACGTTTGTGTCTATTTAGGCCTGCCATGACTCACCATGGGTTTTTATGTTGTCATCTTCGACCCTTCAAGTAACTCCTTGATCTGTTCATGTATCAGAGAGCAGTAGATCATAGAATCATAGAATCACAGAATCAGCTGGGTTGGAAAGGACCTCTGAGATCATCAAGTCCAACTCTTGATCCGCTATCACCGTGGTTACTAGACCATGGCACTAAGTGCCACATCCCATCTTATCTTAAAAACCTCCAGGGACAGAGAATCCACTTCCCTGGGCAGCCCATTCCAATGCCAGATGTGACATACTCATTTTTTTTGTGGAGGACAATTTGTGACAGTGAGCTCCACCTAGCAGAATTCAGGATCATATAATCATAGAATCATCAAGGTTGAAGAGACCTTTAAGACCAAATCTAATTGTCAATCCAGCACTACCACTGTAACCCCTAAACCGTATCACCCAGTGCCAGATCCAGATGCCTCTTGAACACCTCCAGGGATGGTGACTCCACAAATGTTCTCCTATCAAAGGCCAACTATTATTTCAGGCCTGTCTTCCCTTCACCCCGCACACCAACCTGCACCTCATCTTTCCAGTGTCGGACTGGTTAGCCACAAACCTTCAGGACTTTTTGGTAGAAAGTCTTCAAAGCGTGTCAGCAACCTGTTTCTCAGTCATTGCTGGAAGAATGAGAATTTCTGCTACAATCAGGAGGAAATGACAGATAAAATCAACTACTGAGTTAGCTGGGCTTTTAAGGAGTGACCTCTGAGATGTGACTGCGTGAAGAACCAATATTAGCAAAGAAGGCATCAGTCAAAGTGTTTCCATTAGGAACAGAGTAAAATTTTGTACTGATGAGACTGAGTACACTCTTGAGTGACTGCTGGTGGAAGAAGTTGAGCCCACAGTACACTTTCAGCTGACACATCACATTATGAAGGCATCTGGGGAGCCTGGCCTGGATAACAAAGTTGCAGTCATGTGGCTTGCTTATTTGGACAAAGCAAAGGCTAGGAGGAAATATGATTACTCTCTGCCAAGGATTAAGTTTTAAGGTGTTAAAAAAAGCTGCTTAAACAAAAGGATAACAGAATGAATAGATATACACTGATTGTCAGTATGGCCAAGCTAAAATTTGTGAGGTTTCTAATGATATTTCAGAAAATTCTTGCAATTGAAGTAATTGGGAGAGAATTCTTAATAAAGGCAAAAAAAAGATGAATGTGTTAGGTTGACTGCATTAGGGAAGGACTGGACTTCATAAAATAGAACACTTCCTATGAGAAACATCCCCTGCTTTCTCAGCAGCCCCATGAAGTTCTCAGAAGTCCCACGAAGTTCTGCTTCCCTGTGCAGAAATTTGAAGTTGCCCTTGATTACCCCGGACCTGAGGGATGACATCCCTGAGGCGTGCTGGCATCTTCTGGTAGTTCTCATGGGTCAGAGGTGACAATGTGTTTGGCGAATCTGTAGCGCTGACAGATAATCTAACATCTGCAGGCACGGGCCAGGGTCTTCAACCAGCTGTGCACCAATCCTGCTCCGGACCCTCTGTCAGTGCAACTCAGAAGTGAGGACAGTGGTGCTTTGCCCAGTAGATGGATGCTGTAGCATAGGTTTGACAGATGCACACGTGTGGGTGGCACACTGGTTTGTGTATTTACCATAAGGCTTTGTCTTTATTGTGGATCCTTCTCCCATTGTCTCCTCTGAAGCTGTTCTTCTCAAAATAACTTTCCTAAATGCAGGCCGCTCTGCAGCTACCTGCAGCAGTTAGATTTAGGTGTTAGCCTGGAATGATAGTGTTAACAAGGATGCTATGTTAGCTCAGTCTTTACCCTCTGCTGTTTGTCAGGCCAAGCAATTTAAATTAAAAGGCTCTTTGTAGCATTTTGTACATTTGAGTGTTGATTTATGAGCAATGTGCAAGGCAGGATTCTAGCCAATTTCTTAATGAAGACTCCAAATGCGCAGGGTTACTGCTGCTATCAGTGAGTTACAGTATCACTTTTCCTCATATTCCTATCCACAAGGGGACAGTCTTTCCATCTCTTACCACTGACTAAAACCATTTAAAAGTTAGCTCCTTGAAAAGCTGCCATTCAGTGAACTAATTTTTTTTTTTAAATACGTTTCATGCTTTAGAAAAAGGTTCCAGATCTTTGTAAACTATATGATGTTACTGTACTCAGAGCTGATCGTAAGTGAAGTTAGTTTAATGAAGCCAGTGACTTCAAAAGAATGACTGCAGCTACAGGGCAACCAATGCAAAGCACAAAGCAAAGTTGCCATGATATTTATTGAGATATCCTTGGAAAAGGATGTATTTGCTTCTCATTCAGCTTTTTTGATTGTTCACTACCATTTCTTTGACTCTATATTTCAAAAAAACATTATTATTATTATTATTAATAATGAGATAATTTTAAGAAGCATTTTAATGGGACACCTTTTCATTTTCACATGGAAAAATTGCTAGATTTATTATAATTTAATTTTATAAAATGTGTTAAAACATAATGCATATTTTTATTTAATATTTGTAAATTGTTATGGTCACTCTCATAGATATGATTCTGACATTTTTGCTTCTTATCTGAAATGTTCAGTTTAGAAATAATTGCTCAGTTTACTCTGAGGACAGAAGTAGTTTGGGCAAAGAAGATAATGCTACATTTTTAAATTCTCGAAAGGTTCACACCTCCTACTTTGCAGTAGTGTGGCATATTACCCCAATCTCTTCTGAAGAGTTGATACAGCAGCTGATTTTTCATATAGCCAAACCCCCACAAAAGTGAGCCAACTCTTCATCACAGTTACAGAAACTACTGTAAATTGCTCTGAATGCAAGAAGGAACCAGAGATTCTTCAGCAAAATACTTCATGCAAAACATTCAGCATAATCTTGTCACTAAGCCTGCTTTGCACATTCTTGCAAGCAACTATTATTTAAAAAGGAAAAAAAAAGGAGAAGAACATAAATATAAACCAAGGATGAAGAAACATGTTTCTCAAACATAATGGCACCGTTACAGGTGCCACAACCTCCTTAATAAGTGAAGCTTCCCCCTTAATGAAATAAAGCTTACAAAATATTGCAAAATGGTTCAGTGTATTTCCATTTGAATTTTTTTTGATGGAATATTAGAATACTGATGCAAATATTAGCAGCATATTCATGAGACTTTTCCTGAGCTGAAGGTATAAGCTAAAAATGATAATAGGAAGAAAGAGCAGGGCTTAGTTTGGATTTAAAATCCTCAGTACTAAGTCACTGCTCGTGCCAAGATTACTCACTGAATAGATTCTCTTAAGTGACCAAAGTGAAACTCTTTGCTTTCATTTCTGTTAAGATAAAACCACTTCTGAGTGGACAAAAATTGAGGTAAATTACTCATGATAGGCAAAACAGGGTTCACTAATCCTTAAATGAAATTTCTGGGCCAACTAAAAAGTATTTCAGTTATTTAAGAGACAGGACTCGCTGTTAAATTGGAATATAATTTTTAAGATTTCATCAGAGAACAGGACATTTCTCTGGGTCAGAATGACTGAAATGAGGGGTCACTGATGAAAACTCTGTTGAAAAGTGTCCCTTCTAACCCAAACCATTCTATGGTTCTGTGATTAACTCTTACCCCAGCTGCACTACCACTGTCGCTGATGGGCTCTGCCTTGGCCAGCTGCAGGTCCATTTTGAAGCCAGGTGGCATTGATTCTGTTGGACATGGGGAAAGCTTTTAGCAGCTTCTTGCAGAAACCACCCATTTAGCCTCCCACCTACCAAAACCTGGCTATGCAAAACCAATACAGAAAATATCTTGGTAAATAGCACCCCTGCCCTATCTTCCTGTTTGCTTCTCATTTGAGCCACAGGAATCTATGTTATTTGGAAAAAACTTGGGAAGCATTCTAAATCACAAATAGAACCCTGGAATAGGAAGAGAGGGTGAAGAGATATGCTATCATCAAGATATAAAGACTAGGAGGAAGACACTAAGTACATGTGCTTATTCTGATTTTTCTTAGCACCTGTAATGTCAGGGTCAGTGTGAATGGAGGGAGATGATTGATCTCTAAATCAGGGGGATGGAGAGTAGAAAATTAGACCAAACGTACAGATGAAGGACTGAATTCATCCTCTCAGGGGCTTGTCGGTACAATTTATGGGAATGATTCCTACAGGAGTTTTAGAAGATCAAAATGGAGTACGTGGCCAAGCGAGGTCACAAACTAAAGGCCAAGCAGCCGTGACAGTCAGCTTTGAAGGCAAGCTTCTATGTACTCTTCCAATTACTTTTTTACACAATAATGGAAACAAATAGGAAACCATGCAAGCAGACTGCTTATAGATAAGCCTGAGAACACACAGGGTGCATCTGTATCACCTTTAGTAGAAATATCCATATTTCAGTTAAAGTTCACCAAGCAAAGTTGCTGGAGGGGTAAACCAGTGAAGACTCTCTGTCTACCCTGTAGGCATTAGCTCACCTCCTCTGGCTGTCACTCGCTGGCTTGCTCCTGTCTCCATGTGTTGTGCCGCAGCTGCTCCTGCTAACTCCCGTGCCAGATGCTTCTCTTCTACATCTGCACTTGCCTCACTTCAGGTATAAGGTGGCTGTCAGTCTGTCACAGATGGAGTTGAGGCCACAGCTCTGCTGCGTGTGGTGGAGCGGGGTTTTTGGAGGAGACATGTTGGTATTTGCTGATGGTGATGTTTAATTCTCTGAATCTTGATTAGCAAGCTGTAAGGCAGCTGGCAGCTCCCTGAACAGGTCAACTTTCCAGGACAGGAGTCTCCATCCAGACCCAAAAGCACTCCTGAAAAGAGCTACCCCCAAACCCTACCCAAAGGGCAACATGAACATGCATCCTCTCATTTTTCATCAAGAACAGGCTCCTCCTAGTGAGGAGCTCTCACATCTGGACTGTACCACTCCCCTGTGAAATCATCTTTTTTCTCTGACCTTGAGGTCTGATGGACCCATCTTCAGTTTCCACTGGTCATGGGCACAAAGCTGGGACTGGCCTGGGTGCACTCAGGGCTGGGGGCTCGGTGGGCCCCTTTCTTGAATGCTCTTAAGATTTGAAGTCACCTTCTCAAATTGCCCTTGTGGTTTTGATGAGAGCAGCTTATTTGAATGGCTGTCTGGAACAGGCGATAGTTTTTAATTTGTTTTTCTGTGACTGTTTTCTGATTTAATGGTGGTTGCTGATTTTATACTTGTTTTCACCAGTCTGACTATATTTTCCTATGTATGAAAAGCATGCAGAGTTGCAGATAGACCTTTTTTTAATGTGTCATGTAAATCTATTTAAGTGAATAAATAAATAAACACTGCCAGAATGGAGTAAGAGAGAAAGATTGCATTGATGCTATTTAGGGATAGAAATATTTTGGAAGTACCATGATCAAATCATCTGTGAAAATGTCATATAGGCATGTGCACATGCGTAACTCACAGATAGCATGTTTGCCTTCAGATAAATGCCAAAAATGCGGGCCTCCATTTTTATTTAAGTACCTGACATATTCTTCAAATCCACAGTGCTTGGCAGATACCACAGCATCTTCCACTAATCCTTAAAAGATTTAAATAGCATTTTATTTATATTTAGCATTATGAAAGCAAAGTAGAGAATAGTAAGATTATTTGATGCCCAGATCCTATAGGCTTTTTCCTGGAAAAGACTGTTAGAAGAATGAGGCTAAATCAGTAATAGCTTAATCTGTTGTAGATAATATAATTTATGTTGCAATGTATCATGCTAATGACTCTAAACCAATGTGCACATTATATTTTTTTTTTCATTTGCAATTTGGGATTCTCAGAATAAGAAACGCAGAGACAAGGATAACCCATGTTTTCTATGAGAGATTCATGGAAACTGAAAAAAAAGGTCTTTTAATAGTTCATGATAACTGTTTTTCTTGGCTTAAATGTAGGTTTTAAAAAATGGTACTCATTGTTTTGCTTGTAGTTCTTTCATGCATGAACAATCATGCTGATGATGCATTTACTTCAAGTGAATTTTCCAATTGAAAAAGTGCTTTCAAGTAGTTTAAGTACTATGAATCACCAAAATGTCATCTAAGTCCCATAAAAGCGCTGGCTGTGGAAAGCAGCCCTGGAAAGAAGACATATTGGGATTGTACTGCATGATTCAGCTGAATGGAAGTACATTTTGTCAACACAGAACTTGAGGAACCTGGCAGTTCTGTAAAAATGAAAATTATAATCTGCTAGAAAGACAGAAACTAACTCTGCTGCTCCCTCCCCTCTTACATGCCTCAGTTGTTCCTCACTGGTTTGAAGCAGTGATTCTAAAAGAGAGAACCTTAGCCTTTGAGACACAGGATTTTTGTAGGACATTTTTTCATTCCTTATCACTTTCTTAACTTTTTATTTTGCTATTGTCTCCCTTTCTTCCTAGTTTCCCTTGTAGAGTGACTTTTGGAAGTTCTCTTTTTCCTGTTATCACTGCCTGTACCATTTGGACAACTAGGGTTTCTGATACAATGTGGTTTTTTAGTATTAACAAATGCAATCAATTTCTTTCTATTTATTTTGACTGAAACAACTTTAAGTCATAAGTATTTGTCAAGGTAACATTAGTGATTTTTCAGTTATTATGCAGTTTTTATTTAAGGCTATCTTTGAAAGCGGATAAAGCTGTTCACTAAATCACAGCATTTCAAAATTGTAAAATGTTTAATGATAATTTCAAAATAATTAGCTATTGCCTTCAAATTTTTTTCAAAATTTATGATGTAACTTAAGATTAGAAGTTCTTAACAGTATTTTAAATATGTTGAGAGCTTTTTGTATTTTAGATAGCGATGTATTGTCTCAAGTGAGCAACTCAAGTGTAGTGGGTTTCATTGTGTCTGGAATTCCTTTCAGGATCTAAGGCCTTGGGGCCCAGATCTAGTCAGACTGCTGAGCCCTATGGTGCTCCCGTAAGGGCTCAGAGGGTCACTGTGGTCAGCTTTTCTGCTTGCTGGCACTTATGCAGCTGTAGGTCAGTTGATGCTGGAGCCTGGAATGTTGGATGACTTCCCTCTTGCCCTGGTGAAGGAAAATATTTTTGCCCACGTGAGGCTATTTAAACATTTACATTTTGATTGTTTCTCCAAGATAATTTAGATACAGGTTAAAATGTTTAATATGAGCAAGGAAGGCTTGTACAAGAAGTCTGGTTGCCTGAGAGGGAGGCACAGCTGAGCTCTGGCGGTCCATGTTGGCAGGTTGACCATTGATGTGAAGCGTCTCATACCCGACATCAGTTTGTGATTGCCACTGCTCCTGGGGAATCTGGAGCAAGAGTGCCTGAAATGCACCTTTAGAGTGGAAGAAACTTGAGAAAATTTAATGGTTTAGCCCATGTTTTATTTTTTTGGTGACATCATTGAAGCACAAGCATTACTTTGGAGATTAGCATTCTTGTGCTGTTCTTTGAAATAAAATACTTGGTGAAAGTGAAATGTAATTAAGTGGCTCACACTCTCTGTTGAGCTATTAGAAAAGTAACTGTAGAACAAGCAGGAATAAATGAATTGTCTTTTGGTCTCTATAGCTTCCTAAGCAACATGAATGATATCTTCCTCTTCCCCTCTAAAACATGTAAAAATGCCTTGAGGGAGGTGTCGAATGGATGAAAGCTACATGAACATGAATGTTAAATACCCACTGAAGAGAGAAGTAACAGAGGGTGCAGTTGTGCCACAAAGGTATGAAATAGTCAATGCTCAGTTCTAACTCAGCCTAATACTCTTAAAGATATGCCTCCCTTAAGTAAAAGCTGTGTTTTAAATCAAGAATATTTTCTTTGATTTACAGTTAAAACAAATCAAACTTCCATCCAGGTCCCCCACACACACACAAAGGTGAAAGAGTGATTGGGCACATCATTTGAAATATTGATCAAGCAGTTGAATGTCATTTGGAGAGACAGTAAAAATGTGTTGAGAAAGGCCCATGTGCCTTGTTTAGTGAAACAGAAAGCAAATAATTAATTTTGCGTTTCTAAAATGTTTCTGTTCACAGTTCGACTGGTTGCTTTTAATATTGCTGCAGAACAATACAACGGTATGAAATAGGTGTTTTCTTGGGGAACACCATTCTGCTCATTATTGTTAACCTTCTCTGGTTGTTTGTACACCAGAAATTTTGAAGTCACTGCTAGGACTTTTTAAAGGAGTATGGCTGAGGGAGCTGGTTTGTGCTGTCCAGTCACATACACAGCTCCCGTTTTCCCCATGTGCTGCTCTTGCAAATGAGTGGTTTAGGCCACTAAAAGAATCATCACCGAAGGTGTTACCAAAAGCAGGCTTCAATATAAAGTTGTTGAAGTATGACTTAACAGAGTTCAATGGCAAGGTTCACTCTATTGCTCACTACATAAAAGAAGCATACAAAGGAAAATCAGATTAGAATCAATTTAGAATTATTTACACTGAGACCAGGGATGCAAAAGGGTAAGGGTGCAAAAGGATAAAGGGTGCAAAAGGATAAAGGGTGCAAAAGGACTTTTGCTGAGTCACGAGGTCCATAGAGGACCTTGCTATCTAAGCTGCTGGATCCTAGATGCAGCCAGTCTTAGTCCCATATTTGATGAACCATTTATGTCTAAAGGGTTTAGTAGTTTAGCAGCACTTAATCACTGAGTAATATTTATAAAGTGATTCAGTAGGATTTACTATACTTATATCAACCACTTAATTATAGATCCAAGATGGCAACATTCTATGCTCTATACTAGAAGGCATTGCTTATGCACCCTTACCCTTTTGCATTGTGAAATAAGTAAAGTTGCAATGGGATGCAGCATTTGATTTAGAGTTCCTGTTGGTGACCACCTGAATAAGGTATCCCACCATCTTTCTTCACTTTTCCTAGGACATGGTGTTTCTCTTCTATATCGTGATGAACAGTGATTTGAGTTCTGTGTCCATGGTTTCAGATATGTATGTTTTAGTAGTTGACTCATGTCATCATGTTTTCATCATCATGAAAGTTTCATGAGTCTCTTCAGCAATGTAAGATTCATGCCAATGGTGGGGGGTGGTCAAACTTGTAACAACTGGTGGATTGTGACAAGGACTGAATAGTTAAAGTTGCATCCCACAGTTTTGGTGAAATGACAGACGCAGATATTTCAGTGACAGCTTGTCTCTCCAGTGGTGTTGTCTGTAAGTACAGTATCATAAAGTGTTCTCAAACAAACACATCCATTTCCATCATATACAAGTACAGTTTCAGGATTTCATCAGGTTGTATTTCAAAATAACAAACATTTTGTTCAATGTCAAATAAATATCTTGAGCCTTAATGGTATTACTTTCACAAAGAAATCTCTGTTGCTTCCTGACACGTGCATCAACATCAACCATTTGCCATTTGTGCCCATTTTGTTGGACCCATACTTTTTGTTCTGACAGATATGAGTATAGTTCCATGGTGATTTAATCCTGGCACAATGATTAGCTTTGTGCTGTATACCGAAGTATTGTATTCAACATTGTATGAAAATTATGTCTCCTTTAGTTCCCTTTAAAAATGGAATTTTCTGGTTATCATTTTAATCTGTAATAATCCATTCTGGCCTACGAAAGGTGATGCTCTTGTGCAGTGCTGCTGCTGATGCATTTAGATTAGGTGTAGGTGCATTTAGAAGTACATACGCATCAACCCACAGCCATCACATTGTACACAAATTCCATATTTTGTGCTTAATAATCATAAAACAAAACAACACTTCTACGCCATGATTACCCACAAGCAAAATGTAAGTATGGGTTGTGTAAAAGTGACATTGAACCAACAGTCTGGTTTTGATATCTTATAACAAGATTTCTCATTATTTATTGGTTTGAAAAAATCGGTATATATTTAAGGGTAGATCCATTGATTGCCCACTACCCTATTTTTTTTTTTTATTCCATCTCTTCCCCTGCTGTCACTGGAAGAGATAGTATTTGTGAAGTGTGAGTTATTCTAATTATTTTTCCGTATAATGTCTCCCATCTCCATTCATCCTTTAGATATGCCTCATTTTCATGCATGACCAAAGTTAGCAAGGTTTAATTTTGCCTTCTGATCCTTTGGTGAGATCCCACAACTTCCAGTATAATTTAGTAGTGTATGGTCCCAAGGACTTGGTGTTTGATCTGGAGCGATTATATTTGTTTTAATCAGGAGGAAAAACAAGACTGTGCTGGGAGTATACTTTTGTTGTCATTATTATCAGTATAGATTGATTTTCTTCTGCAAAAGAAAAGAAATAAAAGCT
This sequence comes from Myiotriccus ornatus, assembly GCA_036023395.1. Taxonomy (NCBI): domain Eukaryota; kingdom Metazoa; phylum Chordata; class Aves; order Passeriformes; family Tyrannidae; genus Myiotriccus; species Myiotriccus ornatus. Next base: position 108,630,485 of record JAYRBT010000082.1, read on the forward strand.
TTTGATGGGGAGAGCATAGTGGGTTACCCATTTTATGGTGTAGGTTAAGTCCACTCTGCACTGCTTCTGTGTTTTTCACCTTTCGTATCAGTAACTTCCCATGCAATTGAGCCTCAGGGTTTAGTCAGTCATAGGCACAGTTCTAAATTTTTGGTAAATTTACCATAACAGGTTGTCCTGACTGTAATGCTATCCAATATTTTCTTTCATTGGAAGGCAAAGCATCAGGTTCAGGTTTTGCAAAGAATCCTCAGCTTACAGACTACTGATTATTCAGTTGAGGAAGTGCTTTGGAAAGCCTAATATCCCACTGAATACTGTGTGTCTTAAGGCTCCTTCTCAATAACCCATTAGCTCTTTTTACTGTACCATTTGACTTGGGGTCATTTGGAGGATGTAATACACATTGAATTTCTTCTTGCTTGTGCCTCTTTATGTGAGCCAGTATCGTTTTGAATGGTACCAGGAGCAGATATACCTGAGAACCAAGATAACAGCCCCTGTACTTTTGTCCATCAGCCTTTCAGTGCTCAGTCACCATATGTAAGCTGGAAGACTACTGCAGCTCCTCTGAGGATAGATTGGTATCCCACAGAGAGTTTGAATGGCCTGATACAATAAATTCGCCATGTAGACCACAAAGTTTTTCTTTGGTTGATATGTAGGGTAGATATAGCAGGGTGATCTGATTGTAATTTTATTCTACACTGAGGACATTCTGTAAGTGTAACTCCACAGATTTTCCTGTCTAGGGGCTAACACTGTGACCTACTTTCTGATGTGGCTATTCTCCCAGTTGATACCACTCAGGATTTAAAGAGTTCCCAGTTTTTATCTCCCTAATTTTAGTCAGTTCATCCAGTTTCAATTCCAGTTTGTGGCTGGTTTATTATCCTTGGCATGAGCTTTCACCCACCCATTTTGAATGGCGTTTTGCTGACTATATCTAACAATAATTGCCAATCTTGAGTTCTCCAAACTGGAGATCTGCCTACTTCTCAGTTCAGTGATTCCCACTGACTGAACCATTGTGTGATGCTGACCCACACAGCATAGGAGTCCACATATATCATTTTTCCTCCATGCTGTGCTGCCAAAACAACTGCCCTTAATTTTCCTACTTGTGTACTACCTTCACCTTCTTCTGTTGTTTGTTTGCCAATGTTATTGTTTAGTGCAGCAGCCTTATATTGCCATTTACCCTTTACCATTTTTGCAGAGGCATCAGTAAAACAGTTTGAAATAGGTTGCTGTAAAAAAAACCCAACCCATTCTGTTATGATAGGATTGTGGGGATGTACTGGTCCCAGTGATTGACATGTTTTTAATTCCTGTATTAAAATTTTGACTGCCTCTTCATGTTCCTAATCCCACCTCCAGAGTTTTCCCATTCATAAAAGTGAATATAATGTGCAAGTAGTAGTAGAAAATCCAGGCACGTGTTTCCTGATATCCTAAAATTCCCATTAGCTGTTGTAATTCTTTTCTAGATTGGGACATTTGCAAGTGTTCTATTTTTCTTTAAGTGTCTGCTATCCACCAAGTACCCAAAATCTCTGCTTCTTTGCTTGGTCCTTGACATATTTCTTAGGTGGGATCTCAACTTCTGCTTTATGTTGTGCTTGTCACACTGTTGCTGCTGCTTCCCTTACTTTTCCAGGTGAATCTCTGCAATTAGAATATCATCTGTATATTGATATAATTTCACATCTTGAGGAAGCGAGACTGTCTGCAAGAGTTCAGCAAGATCAACAAGCGCAGCATGAGTAAACATGGGTGAGCATTTATATCCCCATGGGAGTCTGCAAAAGGTACATTGTACACTGTCCCAAATAAAAGCAAATTTCTCTTTATTCTCTTCCTGTAAGGGGACCATAAAGAACATACCTTTTCTATCTAGCAGTGCCATCCATGGGTGCGTGGCTGATTGTGGTGTGGCTATTAGGTTTTCAGCATTGGGTACTGCAGCTGTTAGTGGGGCTGTGTTTAAGCACTGGTAATCCCTAGTTAGTCACCATCTCGTGTCTGGTTTTTGAACTGGCCAAACCAGTGTATTATATGAATTATGAGGAGTGAATTCTGGAGATGATTTTTCGTTTTTCCAAATCAACTATAACTTCATACTTTCTGTTTCATGCTGCAGCAGAAATTCAGTATTGGGTGTGTGTGGGAGGTGTGTTTGTGCTGGACTGGGGGATGACATGTCTTAAATTAAATCAGAACCCAAGAAGTGTTGAAATGAGAGGGGGTCTCCTTTCTAAATGATTAGGAAATTAGAATTCTTAGCTTAGATAAAAATTGTATCTTAATCAACTAAGGGATTTGCTTTCTTGGCATAGTAGTTGTTCTTTTTTTTCAGTGTCCTGCCTCATAGATGAATTTGTCCAAGTTTGAAACTTGGAGTTTGTGGTTGTTCAGGTTGAGGAACAAGATTACCTCGGGCTACTGCAGCCCGTGGCTAACCAAAGCGGAGCTGACAAGTTGACGGCGGTGCTGTAGTTGTCGAGACCGAGGAAACTGTGGCTGTAGTTTATCCACAAGCGTGGGCATTGATATTTTCCCTGAAATAAGGATAGTTAGGACTGAGGGAGAGCTCCAGAGCTCTTCTGGAGTCACTGATCATGCACATTACAAAGCGCATAGGAGTGTGTCAGCTTAAAAGAGTGCTGCTTGATGGCTGGTGAAGTTGACCAAATCTCGCCTTCAGAGGAAGCTAGAGATGAAAACAAGTAATGAAATGTGTGACAGATAAGTTACATGGGATAAGCCTGGAAAATTATAAACCTAAAGCTTATCTTTAGAAAGCAGGGAAAGGAAGAGCCAGAGAATCATGGAACAAATAATCCAACTAGCTGCAAGGACAAAGGGGATTTGTCAAGTACAAATTGTATTAAAGCAGCCAAATTTCCTTCTGTGACAGGATAACAGGCCTTTTGGATTAGGGAAGAAGCGCTAAGAGTTCGTAAATCCTGATTTTGGGGAGACTTTTGTCAGGGTTACACATGGAATCCCCATGAGCAATTAAGGGAAACAAACTCTGTATACATCATTCCAAAACCCCTTCAAAAACTAAAGGCAATAATTAGTAGACCACTCTCACACTGGAACGTGTTTTAAGAGACAATGTCCCAGAGATCTCTATGGACCTGGTAATACTGAGTGAATATTTATTCAGAGTAAATTTCAGTAACAACACTGTTGATGAAGTAAAGATCATATTTGTTAAATTTGCAGAAAACACCAAGCTGAGAGACTTGCACACACTTTGAAGGACGGAATTAGGATCCAGACTACTCCCAGCGTGTTAGAGAAGGTGATAAGAACAAAACACTCTGCAAGTTTATAAGGAAAAGCCCTGCATTCGGTAAGGAGAATCTGCACTCCGAACCCACAAACCTGGGAAGAGCTACAACAGCACAAAAGTCATGGAGAGGAAGCTGCAGTGAATTTGAGTTCACGATATGGCAAAAAGGTAAACATTACACTGGGATGTATAAAAAGGCCCTTCATCTGCAACATCCATGAAAGTTTCTTCCTCTGCTCAATGCAGGTGTGTTGTTCCGCTGGAGAATGGTGTCCAGTTTTGAGCACTTTGAGCACTTAAAGAAAGATGTAGGGGAAGAAAGGTGGATCTGGCAATTTTCTTTATTGTCCTCTAAACTCTTTGGCAACATTAAAGGAACAAGGCTTTTTTGGTCTAAAGCAGAGAGAAATTAAAGTAGACAGATTAGGCATCTTCAAAAGCAAAAATGGTAAAAAGGATAGGAATAACCTCAAAGAGTACAACGACAAGTAGTAGTACGGAGTCTACGTTGCCTCAGGAGAAATAGAGTTTAGGTATTAGGAAACATCTGAGAGCAACAGTGAGGCACTATGATGCATTCACCTTGTTAGGATCAGAATCTGGTTAGCAAACGTTGGTAAGGAAAGATTATGTGTAACTGATAAGTGTATAGATGGTCTTTCCCAGTCACATCCTGTTTATGATGACTCTGTGTATGTGTTGGATTAAATATCAGTGTAATAAAAGCAACTCAAAACAGTCTTCAGCCACTGGATGTGACAACAGGATACCAATATCAGAACATCAGTGTTGTAATTTCCTGTCTTAGGTAGAGTGGGAACAGATTCCCAGGAGAATTATCTCTCTCCCTGGAAAAAGAGGATGTATCAATACCTTTTCTCCAATACAATATTAGCCTTTTCTTTCTTTTTCCTGAGGCAGGAGTAGAAATACTCTCTTGTATGTTCCTTACCCTTTGAGAAGCTTGTGACAGCTTTGCAGAAGAGTGTGATGCCATTCCCAAAGAACTTTCTCTCTGTGACTTTCTCAACAGCCAAAATTTTAGCTATTCTTTTGCTAAAGTCACCTTTGTCTGAGGAATACATGTCAGAAGAGAATTTGAGGATGTATAGTGTCCTTCCCTGTGATCATGTGTTATAAGCCAACTGGATGGTGAATTGAAGATAATTGGATGCACTGAGATAATGAGCTAAAGACCCGTGTGACAATTAATAATTCTTACTAAATAAAGCTCTAATTCAATATTTTTAGTAATGTAACACTAAATGTAATAGAAGAGAGGAATGTCTTCTTTTGTCAGCTTTTCACGGATGAGTTAGATGAACCCTGCCTGTGTGCTTAACCTGACTTCAGCAAGGCTGCTGGCAAATATGTGGTTTGAAGCAGATGGACAAGCATGGATTTACAAGAGGCACTAACTGGTATAAGTAGAGTAAACCCAACATATTCTTATGCCATGTGATGTGCAAGCACTCATATAACTGTACAGTCGCTTTGGATTCCCCCCTTTTCATCAGACTTGCAGAGGTGCAAGTCTTCCTAAATACAGTAAATTTCTTTCTTGAAGTCTAGGATCACTGAGCATTGAGCACCTCTTGTCATTAACAGCAGAGGTTTTTCAGCTGGGTTCCCTCCTGTCTTCTGAAGCCAAAAGTGTTGTACATGTAATGCAATAATATGGAACTCCCTGGGGCAGAAGTATCACAGCAAGGAAGAAAAAAGCAGCTGAACCTTCACAGTCCCACTGGGTCCCTAGTGGAATCACAAGACAAAAAGTTTAAAATCCAAATTGATTTCAGGTTTTTGAAGGACCTATTTGGTGATTAAATATTTCAGGTCTTCACTAAAGCTTTTGATAATATGTCTAACATCAAAACTCTCTCAGAAAGATGAATGTGTAATATCAATAAGAAGAATGATTTTTGCCTCGCCAACCTGTTCTTTGCAGTTGCATGTTAAAGGTGAAATGCAGATATTTTCCGTCAATCCCTGGTTTTCAAGAAAGTATTTAGCCTTCACTGAGTCACTTATCTTTGCTGCTATCCTATCATTAGTAGTTATATATAAAAATATAGATGCTTCTCTCATGCAAAAACGAATCCCAATAGCATGTTAAGGCTCTCCAGGCTTCAGTTCCAATTTTTTATCATTTTCTGTGCTGTATAAATAAATTCCAGTCCCTGTAAAGGTAAGGTTCAATAAATACAGGTTGCAATTCAAAAATGGTCTGAGGTGCATGCTTCTGGCTCTTGGACAGCATTTCAGCAGGCACAGATCTGCAGTTCACACTGAACAGCACGTGCAAAATTCCAAATCATGTTGTAGCTGTGATACATATCTACAGACACCGACTGTAGGAAGAAATTGCGCCTTTTATTCTTGGAGCAACTGATATAGCTGAAAAAAAATATGCAAGCTTTCAGGCACAAACTTCTCTGCAGATGAAAAAAGCTATGAAGCTCTTCTGTGTTTCACGATCAAATAACAGGTCTAAGCAAAGATATAATGTCTCCTGACAGATTTGCCCAACTGCAGCCTGGGCAGCATGACTCTGTGCTTGCTGGTGGTGTGTGCTGGAACTGTGCTGGCACCTGCTGTGAGACCATTCATGGGAACTGTGGCCCTCCCAGACACAGCAGAAGCGGGACAAGGCAGGGATGCAGCAGCAGGAGTGAGTGAGGCAATAAAAGGAAAAATCTCACCATTTGACCCCACAAAGCCCACATTTATCCTGTAAACCCCATCAGGCTTCAATTTCCCCTCAGCTGCCCCAGCTTTGTCCCTATTTTGGACAACATTCTTGCCATGTCTATCCAACTAGCCTTCAGTCCTGTTGCTTTTGTTCCATCTTTCCCAGAAAGCCCACACACCACCCCGGCAGCCACCTGTCTGTGGGTACCAATGAGCAACCATCACTCGCCACAGACACCGAAGATGAAAAAGGAGAAATGCCACAGCTTTTCACTGAGTGCAAGTTCAAAGCATTTCTTTCCAGGGAAACATTTAATAAATCAAAGTCTCAAACAGGAGAGAGAAATTATAGCAGAATAAACCATATCACTGCAAGATTGATTCAAAAGTGCTGAGAGGCAAAGCAAAATATGAACATTCCTTCTGAATGTTAAAATAAGGGATTTAATATTATGAAGAGTCTAAGGAACTACTTAAGAAAAGGGCAAATATTTTAAATCACCTGCTACTTTTGCAGGCATAGTGGTTTCACCCTCTGAACACTCTGCTCAAGTCAAGAAGTACTTAATTTCCTCCATTAACTAGGCTGTATTTCCACAAAATGTGACTAAAGTACCCCTTTTCTGACCTCTTTCATGTTTTTACGTAGAAAAGGCTTGTGATAAATGTGGAACTGGGAAATTTTTAGATGCTGAATCAAGCTCATAATGAGGAAAATAACAGAAACCATGAGAGGACTAGTATGTACAATGAATCTGTTTCACCCTGCGGCTGCTTCCACCCATCTTTCCCTGAGCACTGGTCTGGGGACATGATGCCAGCACAAAATCATCAATTTCCATAGCAAGCTGGTGTTCAGCAAGTGAGGCATTTCACAAGGCAGTGCTGGTGCTCTGGTGGCCATACGTCCTGGGGGCTGTTTTCTGTGGAACTAAAAGCGTCATCCTGTGCCCAGAGTAAGGGTTTTGCCTTGCACTCAGCAGCTCTGTGCCCTAGCCAGTGCCTCGATCCCTTTATTCAAGGAAGCCAAAGCAATATTGCCCTCCACTGGTCCTGAAACTAGTTTAACTGCTAATGTGAGTTGGACAAAACTGTTGTCCCATCAGGGACACTTTGAAACCAAGACTCAGATTCCTGGGACAGTGGTACTGGTGTAGTTCCATTTGTGCTAGGAGCTTTTGCCTTTCAGTCTCAGCTGTAGCAGGGACAGTCATTATGAGTGGCCATGGCATGACTACACAGCAGGGGTACAAGCAACATCACATCCTGTGTGGACCAGTGCTCTGTGAGGGATCTTTGGTTAGGGGATCTGTGGCTCAGCTTTTGCTCAAAGCAGATAGAAACTTCACTCAGCATGAGCTCTGGCATTGTCCAGTGTAAACCTCCCTACTGACTGGATTTCCTGTTGTCAAACAGTGACTTTCCCAGCAGGTAAAACCTGCAGGTCCACTAAACGCTTCAGATTTCTAAAGCTTGTAATATTACATTGAATGCTCGCTTTTTCAACTATTATGTCTGCTGCTTCTCACTGCTGGCTGAGGAAAAGGCAAGGAACCCTAGTTACAAAGCCTCCAGACCCTGCAGATACCAGCACTGGCTCTGAGGCACCCAACGAGTCACTTCAATAACCCATCCAAACACCAGCTCTATGCTAACAGCAAGGGAGATTAAATACTTCCCATCACGCTTTGAGGACCATCCCGAGGCTGTGCAGGCAGAGCTGCAGGCTGCAGGTTTATTCCTTTGGAGCGTGTTGTGAATGTGTGTGGCACTGGTGGATTTCACCTGCGTGCTGGTGACACTGAGGAGGTCTGTTGGATGATAGGTATTTCTGGTATGGTGAGCAGCAGTGAAATGATTAACTGTCCTGGCATTTAAGTGACCATAATTAGGCTTCCTGTGAACAGCCCTTTGAAATAAATAACAGAAATTCACACCTATCTGGGTCCTACAGCTTTCCAGCCTATTTGGGGCAGGCTGAAATTGGGTGTGTAAATCTCCTTGAGTACCTTGGGCACTCTGCAGTTGTCTTAAGGAGCTCTAGCAGTTGCTGGCTTTGCCTTCCTAATTCAGTCTTTTAACCTGCTGTTCCCACCATCACCTCCATGAATAAAAACGTTCCTGGTTTGCAAGGTATGCTTCCTGGGAAATTGATCTTCTACGAACCCACAAATCTTTCTTCTGTCTGAGCATGGCTTGATACACCTAGAATAGCTGTGGAAAATAAGTCCAAGGCTACCGTGCATGGTTGAATTAGGAAAGATTTTAATGTTGATACACTTATTGTGACTTATTGTAAGTAAGAAAAACTTACTTAATTTCCACCATTAGTTTCTTTCAATGAAGTTGGAAGAGGTGCCTGGGAGCAGCTTGGATGTCAGTGAGGTTTCTGGCAGACTTAAGGACTTAATTTTAGAATAATTTCCAATAAGTTGTGAGGAAAGATTATGGGCAGAACGTTTTTGCAGGATATTAAGAATTATATCACCCCTTCCAGAGCTATCTGCAAATCCTGTGCTGGTGTGATAAATAACCTCACACTTGTCAGAAGACAGGGAGCAACCAATGTCCTTGCAAACTAGAAGAGGTCTGTTTTCCAGACAGTGTGGAAATGAGAGCTACAGTTGTTGTTGTAATGCTGTTAATGGGTGACTGTATGCTAATTAGTCAGATTAACTAAGCGGGTGAGTCATGCACTAACCCTTCTTGAGAGAAAGTGCCCATTTTGAGATGCTAAATGAGAACATAAATGCAATCAGGTATAGAATTCTTGAAAGATAAGACAAGAGCAGACCTACTTGTTAATGGAGTTGGTAAAATTAATTCTGCTTTGGAGAGGGGTGCACATTTTCATATTCAGGGTTCATTTTAATGGGGAAGGGTTCAAAACCTTTAGATCTATACAATGCATTTCACTAAATAGCTTTAATGACCTAATATAATAAAGATATTTCTGATATTCTCTGCTATGTTTGTACCTTTGGAAAGATTTCTTTCTTTCTTTTTTTTTTTTTTTTTTTAATTAGAGGCATTCAGATGTTTCAAATTAACACAAAACTATAATATTCTGAAAAAACACAAAGCCCTCTCATCTGTGATTGATGGGAAAGTATTAAAAATGTTTATTGTGAATGCTCAAGCTATTATACTGAAAACCTACAGTTTTCCCACATTTGAGAAGTCGGCATTGATGCTGACAGGGACCACAGGTGTGGTCCTGCTGTGGTGCTGGGAGTCTCCACTGCAAGTAAGGAAAAGAGGGCTGGGTGCCCTTCTGTGGAGAAGATCAGTGTCCTTTTTTTGGTGTGTTCAATCCCCCCCTTTCTTGGTGGCCACCCCCTGTGTGTGTGTTAGCCTATGTCAACATTTTTTTCTTCATTACTCATAGCACTGTAGGCATGAGGGAAGCATAGCAGTGGTGCGAGCAGCCATCACACACTGTCTGGGATGATGCTCTGGGTCTTGAGCTTAACAGGGTTCAGACAGTCCAGAAGCCTCAGTCTCCACTCTGAAATCCTTATCAGCTTCCCAAGTGCCTGACATGGTGAGAGGAGGAAGCACCGGGCCTGGCTCCAAGTAGCTGTTCAGTGACCAAGCCTGTACAATGACCAAGCCTGGCAATTACTTTTGCCAGCACCCCAGCAGTCCTTTGGGCACCATGAGGCTTGCAGATGCACACTGCATGTGCACGTGTGAGCCTGTGGGGAGGTCAGTCAGTGCTGCAAGGAGGGCTGATGCTGGGCAGAACTTGTGAGGGAATGATGCCTGCGGGGTTCTGTGGTCATCAGAACCTCAGGAGAACACACACGGCCCTTGGGCACTGAATTTATCATGACACTATTCTGCCTCACACTTGCTTTTGAATATGTTCTGTTGACTCATCATTTGCCAGAAATAGCCTTTTCTCTGAAAGATTTTTGACACTTCCAGTCTGATATCAAGGCAGCTGCTTGGCAGTAGGATTGCTAGAAGCGCTGGGTCCATGACCCTGCCTTCTTTTCTAACCCAAAGCCTTCCCAGTGCCACTGCAATGACCACGAGTTTCCAGCCCAAAGATGGCTGCACTGAGATGATTGGTGAAGTGATCCCTATATATATTTGCAATTCTCTGAAGTGCCTTGAGGCTTGCAAAAGGCACTATATAAATCAATTAATAACAGTATCGGGGTCAGTCAGCCAATAAGAATACAATTTAGTTTAATGAGAGATAAATAAGACAGACAGAGTGAGAGGGGAAGGGAGCTACAAGGCTCCCTACTCAGTGCCAGGCTCTAAATATGCCAGCTCCTGGCTTTATCACAGTGATCATCATAAACGTGGAAGATAATTGTATCATTGCCATTTCTTAGTCCAGTGGAATATCTATTACTGGTTTTGATGTCTTACTCGGCTCCGTACCAGTATGATTTTAGAAAGAGTGTACATTATTTTCATGAAAACAAATATGAGCATGAGGAAGCATTTTTCCCTTGCGTGCAATTCCTACTAAAGAATTTACATTCTTCTAATTTACTGGTTTACTGCACCACTTAGTGCACTCCTGAGATGTGCAGAATGTCCTCGCAGTTAAGAATGTGCAGATGAAATTTACCCTTTTTGCACTGAATCACTCACTCTTCCCTTGGAAGTCACCATGCTCTTTCCTCCCTCTAAATCTCCTTTAACTACTCTAGTAAAAGAAAAGATTATTCTGCGTAGTTACAAAATGGATCCGAAATGGATGGCTGGCAGTTTATTTGGATTTTAGGGTAGTTACATATTTTTGTAACTAGTCCAATACTAAATAGGTGAATGGAAAGACATTGTTTTACATTTGATTCTTCCATTTATATGGGACTGTGGATATAGGAATGATAATTCTTCACTCTGATTTAGCCCCAGACAAAAAGCTGGGCTATGTCACCCTCATGAAAGCAGTATCTGATACGTTGTCAGAAGACAAAGAGGACATGGGGCAATAATCCTGAGAAGGGTAGGACAGGGTATGGGGGAGGCCTGTGTGGCCAAACGAGGAGGTGTTCCATGTTTGTGCCACACCAGAACATAAGCTGCACAGCCTATCACTGTGCCTGTGTCCACGTGAACCTGTTGGAATGTCCTGAATGACACCTCAGGCCCTACTGCCCTGGATGTGCAGCTCCAAGAGCTGTTAGGGAAGGCAGCAGCTCCCATCCAGCCCCTACACATGTCCTTTATGGGCGTCCAGAGGGGGCTTGTGCATTGGTATGCATTGGTACACTGAACATTGCTAAGGAATGTTCCAAGGCTCAGTATTACAGAAACAGCCATTAGCAGCAGAGCATGAAACATGTATCTAAAGCAGAATAAAGCAGTATGAACACTCATGGTGAGCAAGCCCATAGCTGTAGGCAAGAGTGACTTGGGCTAAAATTTAACACAGTTTAGTGTAACATCATTACATATAGAATCGTCTCACCTGGTTATTCCTAGAAACTCTTTTTTTTTTTAGCTGTGTCTGCATTCACTGCATATCTCTGTCTGGCAGTTGCCTACACTGGGCTCTAAGGGGGTACTTGTTCAGATCTCAACCCCTGTGGCCATGGCAAAGGGACGCAAAGGAGGCAAAACAGACCTTCCTAAAGCTCTTTGACAAAAAGCCGAAGCCAAAGGGAGCTGACTTCACACACATCAGCACTTCCAAGGTTATATGCCCCAAAAATTCCATGTACACTTTTGAGTCCTTTCACGTGCCTCAAAACGGCAGCCTGTGCAAATCTGGGGCTGTCTGCTTCACACTTAGGTAATCCATTTGCAGCAGCTCAGATCTGGACATGAAAACATTGTTTCTGCAAGGGGGGCTGCTCTTTGTTCTCTCTTCACCGTGCCAAAAAAAGCCAGCCCTGAACACTGTGACAAAGGATTAGCTCAAGCTGAGGCCAGGCTTTAATGTAAATAGCCAGACAGAGAATAGAATGGCTTCTTTTATCAAACTTAACATCCCAAAGCTCTACTGATTTCACTGTCATTATGGTGGTGATTAATTTGACCCAGAGTACTGCCACCCACTGTTAAAGCCTTCGCTGCATCCCTGTTGATAGCTCTCATGACAGAGATTACAGTCTGCCACTGCGTTGTCCATAATTAGTACTTGTCAAAATGAGATTTGCCCATGGTAGCCCACTGCCCATGAGAAACCCATTCAAAATTAAACATGCTTTGGAAAATTGAGGACAGTTCATCCTCTAATTGGAACCAATGAGTACAAAATGACAACTCTTTTTTTCTCATCTATTAAGTGTTATTCCAGGTCTTAAAAATTATTTTGTGAGTTCTCTCCATAGCTATCAATACGTGTCCTCTGGTGAAGTACGAGAGTGTTGATTCTGTTCTGCAGCTGGGTCCTAAATTGTTTGTACAGTTAATTCCCTAAAGCAACATAGTTTAATTGCTTCATACGAAACAGGGATGGGGTCAGGGCACAGCGGCCATCCCTGACACGTGGCCAGTGCCAGCCCTACTGTTATCCCTGAGCGACAACAGGCCCTGGGGAAGGCAAGGGCTGGACATAGCCTGGGGAATACTTGGTGCCAGGGGTGGCACTGGGAAGGGAGCATTTGGGTGAGCTGTCACATATTTCCAGGGAGTGGAGGGGAGAGGAGGGAGTGAAAGTACACAGCCCGTTGCTTGCCCCATGGGCTAGCAGAAAAATGTGAGGTTTATAGTGGCTGGGGTGTAGGCTAGTCCAAGGCTTCATTCATCGACTTTTTTGGTTGGACTAGACATGGAGTCTACTACACAATTCAGTTTGCAGGCCAAGGCTATGACCCTTTGGGTTTTTCCCCAGTATAAGAGGAATGGACAGTGTTATTGCAACCCTAAACGCAAAGGCTCAGTATCCGGTATGACGAAGGATTGCAACAAAAAGTTTTCTGATTGAACTCCAGGGCTAGGGATGGAGTAAGTATTCACGCTGGAATCAAGTGAAGTTGATGTCCAATGACATTTTTCACAGGACAAACAGGAGAGCTGGTGTTTTTCAGAAGCATGAATAGATATAGCTATGGAAACAATTTCCTTGAGTAACCACCTAAAAACGAGGATGTGATCCAGAGCATGACACCCTCGTGCTAGTCAAAACAGACTGCTGTTGGAGAAATACATCTTTCATTTCAGGTACCAGCAATGCTCAGTAGCTCTTGAAACCAGTGGAATATATCATGGCAAAAGTGAATGCTTGGAGAATAATTCACAAGAGGTGATGATGTGCCAGACGTAATTCTTCACCACTGTCTTTCATTTTATTCCACTAGAAGAAGCAAAAGAGCTTAAAAGACAACACTAATTTTTTTCTGATTGCCCAGCCACTGATAGAAGTGCCACACTTTCCTACAGCAGGTTAATTAATCTTTATGCAGTCCTGTATGTAAACTCCATTAACTAAAGTTTACTGCACTCCCTACCTGAATCTTGCATAGCCAGATAGCAGCTTTCATCCTTATCTTCAGTGGAAGTGCTGTTAAGAAGTGGATGTTTTGTCTTGAATAGTGCCAAAATATCAGTCTGATCTGTCCTGACCTGGGAAAGTTACAGGGAGGCTTCGTAGGGATAGAAAGACCTCATTGCAAAGCTTTGGTCCATTGCAACCCTGGGCTGAGTTACTATAAGTTAGACAGAAACCTCCTGGTCTTCTCTGCACTGGTCAGTGTGCAGCTGAAGATGTGGGCCAGCTGGAGATCAGCTAAAAAGGGAAAATCAGACTGCTGATAGATGTAAATTCTATAGTCAGGGAGGAGAGACTGAGTCACAGGCCTAGAGAAAAGTGAAGACTGGTAGTCTCAGTTTCCAAAAACAAAGCTGTTGCGAAGAGTGGGAATAAACAGTTCTCCTTATCCACTGAAAGCAGGAGAAGGAAAAGCAGCTTTGAAGGTTCTGTCATTTGTGAAAATTTTAGATTATCTAATTGTGGACTTACATTTTTGGAAAATATTTGTTTTCTATTTTAGGTTCTTCCTGGAACCACCTCTTTAAACTAATGAGACATTTAAGCTAGGCATTAGGAAGCATTTTCTAATGATGACGATGACTGCATCCCGTCACACATCACTACGAAGGTTAGGCAAGTCAGCAAACGTCTGCTGGGAGCGAACGGGCTGGACATCGCTGACCCCGCCGTGCTGTGGGGGAGGTGGGGGACGACCTTGGCAAGCACCAGTCAGTTCTGTTCCCTATCACTCTGGCAAGTCTGAAGATTTACTTTCACCCTGAAGGTAATCAGTCAGTCGTGATTTTGACCTACAGTTTAATGTGCTCTCTTACTATAGTTACAGACATCCTCCTTCTGGTTATGCTCCCTGCTGCGACTAATGGCATCTTTGCAGTTAAAGAGGTGGTTTTTAAAGAAAAACATCCAAGTTTCAGTGCTGTTACTGAGTTTATGGGTTTAGCAAAAACAATGGCACAGCTGTCCTTGCTATGGCCTGTGAACTTGACATTTCTTTGGGTGCAAATGTACGCACCTTTCTCGAAACCCCTAAATATACAGTAAGCAAGAATTTTTCTGTTACTGTTTATGCAAGGGATCATCAGTCTTGGTAGTCATTATTCACAGTGAAGTACATTTAAAGTTCAACTTCCACTCATACAAAATCGTCTTGATCAGTCAAAGTTTTTTCAAAACTGAA
>JAYRBT010000082.1:108645221-108672663 GCA_036023395.1 Myiotriccus ornatus
ACAGTGAAGTACATTTAAAGTTCAACTTCCACTCATACAAAATCGTCTTGATCAGTCAAAGTTTTTTCAAAACTGAATAATTTTGCACAAATGCAAACAAAAATGAAAATGAATTTGCAAAGAATGAGGAATTTAATACCACATAACATAATGAGATATTAAGCAAACTTTACAGATATGATCCTGCCAGTGTGGTTATCTGGAAGATGTTTAAGGGTAACATGAGGAACCATTTCTTAGACATAAAACCATAAGGATTTTAATGATTATTTTGCAAAATAACTCAACCATTCATAACTATTCCTTTTTAAAACACTGCAATGATTGAAGGCAATTTTCCAAACTGAAGAATGGTTTTTTCGATTAACTGATGAGACCACTTTAAATAAATTCAATTGATTTTTTTTGTCTGTGTAGATGCTGAAAAAAAATTGTGAAAATGCTACATTTGTTTAAATCTCCTTCCCTGGTTTTCACTTTCTAAATAGGTTCCTTGTATCTGTTCACCTCTAAGCCAAATTAAACTCAAGGGCAGCAATTCACAAAAGCTAATGCTACTTGACCAAAATTTCTACTCTGTGTGGCAAGAAAATCAGCAGAAAGTAGCTCAAGTTTTGCTTTTCTTTGCTATGTAAGACTGCAGATGTAATTTGGATGTTAAGTGGAGTCATTGTACAATCATGTTAGATGCCCTGTTCTCATTCAATATGTGGCAGGTAACATAGTACCTTTGTTCATCAAGAACAGGATCAATGACAGAAAGGTAGTTTTCTGCTGCAGGGAGAAGACAGACAATTAGAAAATCACTCTTTGTATTCAATCTCTGTTTACACTGGTTGACCACATCCCTTGCAAGTGCTCATTTCTCTCTAGCTTCAGAAAGTCACGAATATATCAGCACCAGAAGTCTCCTCTCATTTTAGTTTGCAATTCAGGATTGCTTTATTAATCAACGCAAGATGCATTCATTGAACTGGATTAATCCTGCATAAGTAATTTTGAAATTTCCTGCTGAAGTTATTTTTCATTTCTGGGAACAAATCATTTATTTGGATTTTCATATATCAGGATCACAGAGATTTGCCACAGTCAGATTTTAATTTTAGTTACATCTGAGCTGGCTTATATATTAGGGCACATAGTTTTGCATGAGAGCATCTTCTAAAATCTGTAATTGGTGTGGAACACTGACATGCACAGAATACATCTGACAAGGTCCAGAGAGTTAGGTTCAGTTTCGCTGATCAACATCTATGCTGCAGATTAACTGAATCTTTTATGGCATTACAAGCCCTCCAGAATTCATTAATGCGCTTTCCCTTCCTGCTAACTACTCTGACCTCCAGCGCTGCTGTCACTGCTTCCTTGGGCTGGACCTGAGAGGCTGAAACACCGACTCTTTTCCCCTGCTGCACCAACAACAGAAATTAGAACATGTATCTTATAACTGTCCAGGAGTGTGTATGTTGGCAATTACTGTCTTGGCCTTCTGGTTCTGTTTGGGATTTCTGCCTCCTTTGTCTGTACCCAGAAAGCTCCATCCAAATTGAAATATGGACTCTCCCTTAAAACAAGGGAACTAGAGTACTTTATTGATGAGTGATTATAATACAATAGAAATCGGTACATATAATGAGGTTTTATCAGAAATTGGCTCATAGATGCAGATAGCAGAGTAAATCATTGTATTAAAAGCAGGAAAGGGGACAAACACGTGAAGAAAAGCAATGCCAGCTTTTGGGAGGTGAGTGCACAGTATCTTCTAAGACAGTGCTATAATTAATGAAAAGCGTATTTCTGAAATGCCATCTTTGTCATTCTTAAGGGCATGCATACAGGTTGCAAGTCAGCAGCAACCCAGTCTTCTCACAGTTCTCAGGACCACAGGCTCCGGACAAGGGAAATAGCTTCATTCACCAGTCTGTTGTTTTCCAGGTCCAGTTCATCATAGGTACCTAGGCAAATTTGTCATGCTGAGGACAAAATGGAGAAGATTAAGGTTTGGCAGGAAAAACAACAGAGAAGGAGAACCATGGAACAGTACATGTGTCCAGCTCCCAAAGATGACACTCACCAGAGGATCAGAAATGGAAAGGGTGCTTCTCTCCAGCCCAGTAGGGACCAGGAGTTGTTACTCATCTGCTCTTCTTGTGCTTTTCACAGCCAGTGTCAATTCTGCTTCCTGGTCACAGACGCTGCTGCAGTTGGGTGCTTGCCACAGCCCAGCCACTGCAGAGGTGCCTCTGAGCTTCTCTTTCTTTGTTTTTGTTGTGCTGAACTCCGTGCATTGAAAGCTTGAACACTGCGTCACCTAAGTACTCTGCAAATTTATTCTTCTGCTTGACAGCTAGACCACTGAAAATGATTTGCTGAATAGGAGCTGTATCATCACCAAGTGCTTATTTAGTTTAATGTTTATCTCACATCCTCTTTTATTGCATTTTCTCATGTTTCTCTTTCACTCTTATATCACCGGTCTTGTAATTTCTTTCCAGCCTTGCTCTGATATGTGCTTCTCAGAAACCATCTTTACTTTCCTCATTACTCCACCCCTGACTTTCTCTGTGCCCATGATCCATCCACAAGAACTTCCCACTCTCTCCTCTCACAGGCTCTTGTTTTCTGTTCTTTCCTTTCATTTGTACCTCTTCTCACTTCATTCCCTTCCTTTCTAAATCATATCTCTGTGCACTGCTTCCAGCTTCTCCTCTTCCTTCGTCTCCCACATTAGTTAAAAAAATATGCATAAATCTCCCTTTTTTCCTCTGCTGAAATAAACTAATTAATGAGAATCCTATTCATTGTGCTTTCTTATTGTAGTTGCTAGTGGCTCACTTCTTCCTTCCTCACAAAGGATGTGATCAGGGCTGATTCCCTCTTGTTAGAACAGACTCTTTCACTGTCCTCTTAGACACCCCCAAGCACAGCTCACGCTTGCGGTGAGTGTCGGGGTCGGGGACCACCCATCAGTTTGCTCAGTGCACCCACCTGGTTTGCATAGGGAGATTCTGGTCCATGAAAAAGGTTGTTAGGCATGAATAAATAATGCATGTAGTAGTATAGTAACTGGTGTTGATGGTGCTTCTGCTTCCTGGTAAAAACCCCCGCCTTTACCTTGTCTTTTCAGCCTGGCAATACCTCTTGTCCAAACTCCTCTACCGCACACCCATGTAACACCCATTTCTCCTCCAAGAACGGAAATACCTGTAGTTAGAAGGATTAATTGCCACAGGAGGGTCATTTTGAAGAGGGATGAAGTTGCCACCACTAGCATTAAACTCCCCAAAGCAAGACTGGGTTTAACAAAGCAGTGCCCTTTCCACTTGAGATGAGCTCAGTGGGTTAGAGCATGGTCTGAATAAACACCAATGTTGTGGGTTTGATCCCTGTATGGGGATGGCTCGATGATCCTTGTGGGTCCCTTCCAACTCAGACTATCCTCTGAAACCTTGGGAAAGAGGAATGGGGAGCAGCCCAAGGCAGAGGCATTTCACTAGCGTGCAATTGCTTCTGTGGTCAGAGCAGGTGCACAGGTGGAGCTTTCCCTGCTGGAAGCACAGGACAGGCACTGTGCTCACGGGAAGACTGATTCACTACAGACTGTGTTTACAAGCACTGGGTAATGACACTTGGAAAACAATGAGGCTGCTACGTAACATCACAAAATAACAGAAGTTTACACATCTGCATGATAAAAAAAGTTCCAAAGAATTTAATGTAGATAATATTTATACATACACTTTATAAGTCAGAATATGGCAGACAGTTGAATTAGTACATAAAGTTTTATTTAAAGTTTCCCCCCTACAAGCAAGCTTCATTTACACAGTCTAGTACTGTACAAAATTTACATTCTTTATGTGACTTAGGCAGTTAGCATTTTTTTCCTTGGTCATGCCTTCCTGAAAGATAGAAAGATTTACATACAGTCCTCATAAATCTTTAAATTATCTTGGTAAAAAAGGAACCACTTAAAAGGACAAGAAATATCCTTTAAAAATGGTACATTTTAGTAGAGACAGGTGACAGTCAGTGTTTAGTGGCAGACCTTTTAAATGTCATTTGACGTTTCCTCATTTAGTATCTTAACAGTTTCCTTTTTATATATATTTATATTTATATACTTTCAACAGGAAAGAAAAAAAAAGTCATGATTGCACCAAATATATTTTACAAGGGATCCCTTGGATCTGAACAATATAAATAAATACAAAACCAACTAAGATTGCACTATATAGTAGAAATGGATTGAGATTTCAGGATATACACTCCACCTTTATGAGTTCCTTAGTGATGCTCACTGGAAAACTCCCCAACGGCACATTCAAATATTAGCATCTTCAGATAATTATTTCGTTTAAACATTTTTTTCCAGGCATGCGGCAACCTCATCAATTGGATTATTGCATTTGTGTGGTATCAGTCTTTACTGCATTACTCCAATTTTACAACTTGCGTAATTCTGCTGCAAGCAAGGGAGTTGCACGGCAATAAAACTGGGCTGATGCCAGAGAGAAACAGTCCCGCGGTATTTGCTCTCTGTTATTTATATTGCTCTCAAGCATCAATATATAGTGTAATTTCCGTGTACATTCACCATTTTTATATTTTGCAAAGCAAATAATGAATTCTTTCTCCCATCTATTGCCTCTGCAGCACAAACCAACCTCCAGTAGTTGCCTGCTCCTTGCTTAATGCACTAGCATTAAGTCCTGTCATGAAAGATACGTGCAGGGTTGAAAATGCAGGATCTGAGTGTCCTTTGCCTTTTATCTGGTGCAGCCAGCTACAACTAGGCAAATTAAAGGCCAGATATTCAGCTGACATAAAGTACATCCATTGGCTTCAACGGAGCAATGTCAGTTTATACCAGCGAAGAGGATGGTCCTGAGGGTAATGGATGCAGCACCAGTAAACCACAATGGAAGAATTATGCATATACTTTACTGAAGTGCAGATGATTATGAGTCTGTTAACTGCAAGGTGGTGAAGAATCGGGCTCCGATTTTGTCACTGCTTTTGCAAAGCCAGGACAGAAAGGCATAAGCTTAACACATAGACAGTCTGATTTGTGCAAGCAACTATGAATTCAAGAAGCAAGTTCTAAATGCCACTGGTCCCGTGTGGTAGCATTCTGACTCGCTTTGTAATGTGTAAATAATTACAAAGGCTATAAGGCAGTGGAAAGTCTAGCCTCATATTACTTTGGATTAATAGTAAAAATCTCAGAGTACATCTTAAGATCAACCACACAGGACTACTTTAACTATTTAACAGCATCTCTCCAAAAATGTGCATAAGCATTTCAGAGTCCAAAGTAATGAATTTATAATTAAATGCAATATTGTTGTCTTTGGAAGCAACTAGCATGGATGCTGCTATCTAACAGGTTACTGAAAAGGAAGTAAGGTTTCTGGTACTCCGTTAAGTGGTCATAGAAATAACTTAGTTTACAAAGCCAGATTTTAAGGTGTAGGACCCAAATTCTGTTATACTAATGTAGAAACAGCCATTCCGTGTGATTTCAGTGAAATGACTCTGACTTTACACAAGTGTGATTAGAAGAATTTGATCCTAATCCCTAAGCTGCTATTGCAAGAAGTGCTCTGTAAAGCATGGCTTTCATTGTAGTCTGCTTTCTGCTGCACTTACAAATGGGGACTTTGAAGGCAGAGTGTATTAGTTGCCAAGCTGTGCAAAAACAGAATGGTATTTCTTTACCTTTTATAATCTTCTGATGCTGTGTTGCTTGCAGAGCATGTGAAGTAGCTGTAGGTTAGGATTACAGAGGAGGAGACAATTCTGCAATGCAGTGTGAGCTTTTCACTATCTGAATTCTGAAGCATTCATGAAAACAACATCCTCATGACTTCAACACAGTTCACATGCAGGTAGATACAATGGACAATACTGATCTTGTCTCTTCAGGCTGTATTTGAACAGTTAGCCATCTTTTTTTTTTTTTTAAGTTAAATTTGACGTGAGGAGTATCTCTGCAGCAGGAAAAGTTTAAATCAGTCTGAAATGGTAGTCTGTCAGCATGTAATGTTCGGTGTGTTTTAGCTACTTGCTTCATAAGACACGGGCACCTATCTGAGATGGAACAATGCTTGGTTTTTCTTTTCTTTTAGTTTGCTCCCAAAGCATAAATATGGAATGAGGGGTCAATTATGGTAGCTTTGTTTTAACAGGAATTCTGTTCTAATAAAATATTTACGTCACCCGTCATTATTTTCCCAAATGCAGTCAGTGTTCGTGTGAGTGCTCCTGGATTATCACTTGTTGTATGGCACGCAGGCTGGCAATACCACAGTTGAGCAGGCAGGTCCTGCAAGTGGCTCTGCAACATCTCCTTCTAGCTCTGTCCAAGTCCCTTTCTCAGGACTATAGCAAATAGTAGAAGATTTGTAGGCTCCCTGTAGTAGAACAAAATGTCACAGTAAATAGGGCTTTCGTAAAATCCAAGTCACACATCTGCTCTAAAGAGGTTTGAAAGTGGCTCATGGTTTTGAGCTCTAACTTAGAAGCCCTTCAAGAGGTTTTGGTTTCATATGGGCTGAGCACCCAGCCTCTGCAAATAAGTCTCCTTTACAAGTGCCTCATAAGCAGAGCTATAAGCATATAGTCTTGTCAATCCCTTTTTCAAAATTCCATCTTTTTATATTAGTCCATATCAGCAAGTACAGTCTAATAATAACTTATCTAAATAGAAAAACACAAAGGTGGAAAAACACTCCATGTTCTCCACTGAAAGCTGAAAACCAAACCGAAACCTACCCCTGCAGCTACTTCCCCATCCCATCTCCTCTCCATCCCATTTGAGTATTAAACGGACTGGCTGCAAGAACTCAGAAGAAATAAAAAGGTCATTGCAGAAAGCAGGTACTCACCATACTCCAGCTGTAGCCTCCTACAAGATAAATACTGTCTTCAAGGACTGCACAGCCAGGGCCACTGCGACCCTCCAGAATAGGAGTCTGGAGGATATTCCACTGGTCACCTTTTGGATCGTAGCATTCCACAAGCATTACGTCAAGATGGGAGAAACCTAAATGAGGGCATTGAGAATAGAGAACATGCTATGTTATGACATACTTTTTTATTACTCATTTTATTGTTATACTTATTAAATTACAGTTACAATTATATTATTATAGCATTATGAACCTTTACTTTTAGAAGATACTGCCACATACATTTAAGCCAAATTCTGTAACATTAATGTCTCATTATTTCAGTTTAGACAAATCTGTTGAAGGTTTTCACTATTAGTTCTACAGTCTTCTACAAATCATGAGTACATACAAAACATGGCCACTTCAGAAAAAGCTCAGTAATAACTCATCAGCAATGCACTCAGATTCAAGGAATAGTCTTCCTCATCTATCACTGTTAATACAAGTTTGAACATGTGGGAAAAGATTGTCCTGGCAGTCTTTCTTAAAGGTCAGCAGATCTAATCTATTCAAAAGTCAACAGATGCACCTTGGTTCCAGAGGGATAAAGTCCTTAGCATGATGGACATGATGTGCAGGACCAGTTTCAATTTTCCAGCTGATTTAAGGTATACCCTAAAGCACACAGCTGTGATCAAGTCCTTAAGGCAACAAAAAAGGTAATCACAGAAACAATGGTTCCACCCTTCCTTGACAGGCCAAAAAACACTCCAAGCAACTGCTGCTTTGTGATCACCAAAGGGCAGATGGGTCTCAGCTCAAGACTCTTAAGCTGTATCAATTCATATGAATTAAGTGAGCTGAACACAGACATAGAACACAGGAGTCCTGGTTCCTGTTCCTGTATTTAGGCATTTCCCCATCTCAAACTACTTTCTGTTTCAGAGCACTGCAGTAAAACTATGACTTTCTTAATACGCTGGGATGCTTTACTTGACATTACTGCCTTCTCTTCAGGGTATGACAGCAAAGAGAAGTAAGATTTTCTGCAAAAAAGGTATTTGGCGATATTGGCACATCACGATGCTGCTGCTTCCTAGAGCATTATTTACATCAGGAATGAACAGCTAATACAAAATAATTTTTTGCTGCTGTAAGGTTTTCAAGAGGCCAGAGAAAGGCTACTGCTGTGCACCCAGAATCTGTCCAAAGCTCTGTAACAATCCGCACTACGCACATGACTGGACGCGATGCTGAAAATGCATTGCTAACGCTACTATCCAGATCCAACTTAATGGAATTGGACGGCTTTTCCATGGAGCCCTGCAATTCCCTGCCAGTGGAGAATTTGCAGCATTTCATTTGCACTTCAGTCCTCTCCCTCCTCCCTTTCCTTGCAAATCTTCCTTTTGTTTCACTGTACAGAAGAACCCAGTTTTCCAAAAAGCCCTTCTACGAGACAGCCATGTCCTTCTAGAAGCCTGGACGTTAAAAACCTCTCACAACAATGAGCAGTTCATACACAGCAAAGGCACCTAGGGCAACAGCTGTAGAGGCAAAAATATAATGTTCATTAGAAGTAGGTGAAACTGTAGGAAAAAGAAGCAGAAGGCAGGAAGGAAGTAATTCAAGGCTATGCAAACCAAAGCATGTGCTTTAGCTATAGGAGAGCTGTGACATTTTTTGCTTTTGTAGGAGGAAAAGCCAATACTGCGGAACTCTGTAACCTTTACGAAATTTGCAGGTGTTCACGTGCAAGCAGCTTTTACCCCCTTCACCCTCTGAGGTCCGGTTCAGAAACACCCATCACAGCTGGGGGTGGAGAACAGAGGCACAGCACCCATAAACCTGGCTGCAGGCGTTTATGCACCCATACTATTTAACAGGGAGAATTTACATCTAAGACTTTGTCCCCTACATGCTCCCCAGACACAGATCTCCAAAAGCAGCATGTGGCTTCACAGTCCCACGGGGACCCAGGTGCCAGACTCGTACATGGCCTGGTGTTACTGGCAGCTAATGTTACATTTTCTTTTGTATTAAAATTTTCTCTTTTGTTGTTGAGGGTCTTTTTTTTTTTTTTTTTAAGCAAGAAAGGAGAAAGAAGAGAAAACATGAATATAAACTGTCAAATATTGTCACGGGACAAAGGAGCAGAGCTGTGCTTTTTGTCTAAGTGGCTGGATTAAGCAACATCTCTTTAGCAGTAACAGCAATGACATATAGGCATTAAGACAAAAATACCAGATGCCTCAGCAGTAGTTATTTTAATATGAGACCTTTTCAAAAGATGAAAACAAGAGACCTCTAAAAAGAATTATAATTGAAAAGCTACATTTAATACTAAAAAGGGATCTAAAGAGCCTAGTCCTAATATTTAATGGCTGGAAGTTTGCCTTTTTTTTCTCTTCATTAAATAAGGAGCTTGTTTGTATGTGTTGCTCTGAATAAAGCTTTCTTTAACTGCACATTTTGGAAAATGATTTACAAAGGAAAATATTGCTGGTACTTTCGGGTCAAAGAATAATCTGTTTGTTTCATTGAATTCTTGGTAATGACAAATTGTCCATGCCTTTGAGTAATGGAAGCTCCCATTTTTATTATCTAAAGCATTCATTACTCATATATTTAATGTCCTGTTATAATTTTAAAATAATTTGCATTAAATGTTTTTAAAATTGCTGGCTCAAGTGTCCTGTTAAATTGTGTTGCTTGGGTTTTAATGTATTTAACAATGACTGTCTAACAAAAATATTCTTTATCAGGGATGTGGGACACTGAAATGCTTTTTTGCTATTAAAAATGTGACCTTTCAGATGGTTTCCTCCAATTGCATACAGTCGATCATTCATTACAGCCAAAGTGTGGATTGCTCGTTTTGTGTTCATGTCCTGTTTTCGGGCCCAGACATCCATCACAGGGTCATAGCAGTACAGCCAGGGGACATATTCTCCATTGTGAACACCTCCTGAAAAGTAAATACACATCAGTTAATTCATGTAAATAAAGTTGTTGGGTGCAGCAGGAATTTAATGCTCTGGTTTTGGGTTCTGAGGGGTTTTTTGGTTTTTTTTTTTTTTGGCGGTTTGGGGTTGTTTTCTTTTTTTTTTTGTTATATAGCAGGAATTACAAAAGACACTGGCCTGAAATATATATCTTGCCATTGTGAACGGCTCCTGCATGGGCTGCCAAAGGTTGTGGTAACGAAGATACGTAACGCCACTCGTTTGTCTCCAGGTTGTAGCACTCAACGCTGGACAAGTAGCCAGTTTCGTTTCTTCCACCGATTACATACAAGTTCTTGTCAAGGCGACAGGCAAAGAAACTGGCTCTCCTGAAGGACAGGGCAGAGCAAAACAAAACAAGCCAACAATAAACCAATTAGCCATGTCAATCATTTTTTTCCTCCTCTACAGCTGACTCCCTGAACTAAGATAGCTGCTCCTTCACTTGCTACCCCAGAGAGAAGTGTTCAGGAGCCTCATATGCTTACAGCTATCCTAGAGACAATGTCTGCTTTGCTAATCAAATACACACTCCACATCAAATAAATACTTCACTTTTTGTGTCAAAACAATTAGGCACACATAAACCTGGCAGAAAATACCCCTTTTCAAAGCTGTTTTTTTTCTTTTTTCACACTCATGAAAGGTAAAAAGGTGCTCATTAATGTTTGGGGCATTACCTTGTAAGGGATATAACAACTCAGTAAGACAAAGTGAAAAATGAGATAGATAATGTAACAATAATAAATTATCTTGACATTCACTTTCTTTATGGTCCTTCAAGGGTCATTGTTCCCAATTTACTAAGAGAACCACATCATCAAAATTTTTCTTCAATTATCATTTTTTTCTTCTTTCTGCAGTACTGCAAATAGAACAACTTTCCTTATGCTAGCCACAACACTATATATGTGCCCTTTAACTCAAAAGAGGTCTGTCTCCTTCAAACTAACTCTGAGAAATGTTTTAGCCACTTGTCTGCTTTCACATGCAACTCAGGTGTACTGGAAAAGAATTAATTTTTCTGGCCAGGACTGCTAGGCATATATTAGTTTGTCTTCCTGATGCCTCCAGAATTAATGGTGAGTATTTGTGGCTGAAGTAAAAATTGAGCAGCAGGCAGTTCTGAGAGATCCTGTTTGGTGTAATCCACTTTTAGGGAAACCTCCCTAGATCATTCAGCAGGAGGAAGGTTTGCTAGAGTAGAGACCTCTAATATTCATCTGCAATTATGTGAGAAAGAAAATTGCAGAAGAGCACAGCTGGGCTAGGATGAAGAACTTTACTAAATATTGAATGACAAGAACTGTCAGTCCCAACATGAAATTTTCTCCTGGGTGAAACCAGAGTGACGTGGGAGCCCAGAGATGAGCAGGCAGGTCAGACATGCTAAGGTGTAGCTCTGAGAGCTCCTGGAAAGAAGGCACACTGGAGCGTGGATGCAGCTTTCCAAACCCTGCTCCATGGCTGACACAATGCACTCTGGTTCCTGCCCAGGCAGCTGAATTTGAATCTGGGAGCCGCTGCATATTGCATTCCTGAATCATGCGGTAAATCCTGGGGGCTTGATGGTTGCCTGCACCATCAAGGCGTGAACCTGCAGGCCATTGCAAAGCATTTGGGATGAGCAGTGGTCCACCTACAGAGCACAACACCCTCAGTGAACAGCTTTGGTATGTCTCAACTCCTCCCAAGGCATCCCAGTAGTCACCCCATGACCAGGTGAGCTAGCAAAGCCTGGTGTGCCCTGTCTCTTACCTGCTATCTAGCCAGGGACATCTTGGGAGCATTTCATCCAGTGAAGGAAAGAACGAGACTTCTCTCTTTTACACAGCTGCCTATTTTCACAAAATTTGTACAGTCCTTTAACATTTTAGAGAAATCTCCCTCTTTGTTAAAAGTGTCTGAGGCTGGCTGGTGGTTTATAAGTTGGAAGAGAAGCCAGGCAGACAGCAAGGTACAGCCATGGAAACAGCAAGGCTGGCTGGGCGTTCACAGAGCAAGTTTGACACAATGCTGCCTGTTCCTGACCTTACTTTTTGGATTTGATGAACACCTCACAGGGCTCCTCACCAGTAAGTGTCACTGAGCACCTCTTGTCTACTTCTTTGCTTTCACCTTGCCTGCACATGAGTAGCTTGGATGGTATGGGACAGAACCCCTTGCTGAATGGGGGCGAGAACTCCACCACAAGGATAAGACTACTGAAAAAAACCCCATTCAAATAGGAGGACAGGAATACTGCTAAGTGCCTCCAAATCAAGTGACGAATTAAATAAGACCATTTAATTTATCTGTCAATGGGCAGACAGAAGCTGATGGCGTATTGCTGCTCCGCATGGTCGGGCAGCAAATTGTGCATCTATGTTTTTTAGCCTGATTTTCTATGGAAACAAAGCTTATTTGATTACAGTGTACATGTACCTATGCCTGCCTGCCTGTTATCTCCTCAAAAAAAACCCTATTGGCTCTAATCTGACAGAGGGTATAGGTATTACAGGCAATCAAGAGCTTATAAAGTTTCTGAGAATATATGAAGGGCCAGAGGCAAGACAGCCCACAGCTGCCCCAAAAGTAGGAAAAGCTGCAGAGATCACCTCCTGTTACACCTCAGAGAGCCTGCATAGGCTGGCATATGTTTCCCAATGCTCCTGTGTCCAGCAGCCCCAAAGCACAAACCCACAGGGTCCCTGTCAGTGCTCCCACATCCACTCCTCTGTCCTTGTGCCCATCTCTGATGAACCCATTAACAAAGTGCTCTCAGCATGTCTGGTAGTTTTTGTTTGTTTGTTTGTTTTTCAGGTCAGGTTTAATAAACAGAGATAGGTACAACTTCCAGATATTATTCCGTTAAGTAGGATTTCACTGGCATTATTCTGTACGTGTACTCCTGGTTTCATCCACACAGTGTCACTATAAGGAGCAAAAATGAAAGCATCAGCACGCTTCAGTCTTCTGCTTGAATGTGAACATTCACTCAGTAGCTCCTGTCAAAAATAGTTTAAAGCTTTTTGGTTTTTTACTTTTCAATGATACAGTGTGTAAGGGCATGCTGTCAAGTGATGATTTTTAAATTGCTGTAAAATGTGATTCAGATTAAAATACAATACAGCAATCTTTGCATGACAACTTTCCCCACAATACTGGGAAGACACTATCCATTCTAATCAGATAACTGGAATGCACCTCAGGATCTGAATGTGGACAATAAGACAATTATTTTGTGGTTTTCTTCAGGACTTGCAGGTACTCAATGTTCACTGGTCTCTGAAATGCTTTTCCTTCACACCCCTTCACTCAGTCATCAACCCAACCAACTTCTTTCAAGTATGCCCATATAAAAGGGAAGATTTTCTTCCTGATTTTCACAGATGATTAATTTATGCCCTGAAACACTAAGTAGAATTACCAGGACGAGGTTTAAAACTACCAATGCTATTACTGATCATCGCAATATCTGGACCTGATTTCAGAGTCACTTACTGAGTATATGCTTTGCTTTTTAAAAATAAATATTCTTAATAGGGGTACACATTGCTATTATTAAAGTTGAAGACAAAAATAAAATGTGAAATAGTTTTATATCTTTTTCTGTGCTTACTTTTCTCAGTTCATTCAGCCTCAGAGAGTACACTGACCTACTCACTTCCCACTTCCACTTGTGCTTCTTTAGAACATGGTACAATGCTGTGCATTTTGCTGGATTTTACAAAAACTTTAAATTCAGAATATAAGAAAAAGCAAGATGTTTTAAATGTTATTTTGTTCCACACACCTTGAACAGCTCTGTGCTGAGCTGGCAAGATGCAACAGTTCTGACTGAGGTGTCCAGCTGAGGCTCACAAGTTCAGATACAACTGCTACAAAGACTATCCTAGTCCCACTGAATTGTTCTCCAAAAGCATCCCATTGTTATGGCATCATCAGGGAGATGTGTATTTCCAAGCTTATGAGTCATTTGCTGGTTCTCTAAGCAACAAAGTTCTGAAAATAGTACATACTTTTCAAAAGCATCTATTTTTGAGATGTTTTTCAAATAAAAAGAAACCAAACTTGGCTTTAAAGAAAATACACTGACGGCACTGAATCCATAATGGGATTAGACTTTTCTTTATAGCTCATGCAGTAAAATCAATCATATATGGATTTTGGCATATGAGATAAAAGTTTACTTATCAAATATTTCATACAGATTTTCGACTTGAGAATATACTGCCTGTGAACGAAACCCACGTTTACCTGGTAGTCATTTCAAAGGAGCTATTATAATCCATCCAGCCAATTATTCTCAGACTAAAATTCCTAAGTAGGTTTTGACTTGATGGACCATACTGGCTCAGAAAAAAACATTAAACAGTCTGTCTTGTCAATGGTGCCTGTATTATGCCAACAGAGACAGGGCATGACCCTGTACTCCTAGGGGGAAAAAATAGCTTGTTGACTTTAATGGGAACTTTATCTGACTAAAGGAGCTGGAAAAGGAAACTGCATAAAAGCTCCCTCTTGTTTGTACAATCTTCTAAAAACTAGGCCAGTCCCTACCTCTGAGGGCTGCAACAACTTTGAGGAAGTCACTAGGGATGAGCAAATACACCATCAAAAACATTTTAGAAAGTGATTTGAAAACCCCTGTTTTCCATGAATAGCCCCAATGCTTAGGAGCCTTTAAATAAAGACAATGGGCAAGCCTACGAGCTATGTATCCTGGACAAAACAGGTGAGAATTAACGTTGTCACAGTAAAGTCCCTTGCAGAAGGAACTATGTATGATTATTCCATTACTTTCAAAGAACACTGCAAGGAGCCGAGATGCTAATACATTACAGTTTATTACCAGGCAGCTGCTAGGCAATCACAATGCACAGCTGAATTTCTGACTCTTGGCTGAAGGGCAGCTTCCACCAGAGCACAAGGCAAGTCACATGCCACACGACTTTCTAGTGAAACACAGCTGGCCAATGTGGAGGTGGAAAAACTCTCACTGTCTCCCTTCTCCAACCCTCAACTACCTTCTTCTACCTTCTTCTGCCTTCTGAGCTTTGTCAGCCAAACAAAGCCAACGGCTCAGACAGCCGCACACGCCCTTCAGGAATTCTGCTTGCAGATACCCAGAGGGCTTAATTAGGACACAGATTAGGCTCCACGGAAGAGCTTCAGGCTCGGTACAAACTCTAGTCAGTCTCCCGGTTCACCGAGGATGACCTGCATGGTGATGAGCAACCCGATGCTCAGCTCCTGTCACCCCCCTGCCAACACCTGCGCCAGCAGTGACTCCCTCTGGAGAGCGGAACCCTCTGTTTTAAGGTAAACAGTCACAGCTGGGAGGTTATCAGCACTGGCAGGAGTGAGGGAGAAGGCTGAGGGCTACCACTGTTGGACTAGCTCCATTAACAACAACAAAAAAAATTTTAGTAAAGGATTTTTAAAGTAAAAGATGAGGTTAATAATGAAGTCGGAGACTAAAATGCACTGTGATGCTCTTTTTTATCTGTATTTTTGTGGTTAATTTTATCAGTGCACTCAGCTCCAACAGGGAACCTGCTCAGAACTGCTCCACTTGCACATTTCCATGTACTGGTAGAAAGCAGTATTTTTTGGTGACAAACATCACATGTGGGTCTGCATAAGGATTTAGGTCAATTAAACTGAATCCCGAATAAAGGTCCTTCTAGAACTGTGCTGATTGACATTTTACCTCTGGAAATTTGAAAAGACAGCTGTATTTTCATGCATCTCATAATACACACCTCGAATCACAATGCTGCACTGAAATCAATATATTTATGACTGCCAGACACCTGAATACTGTGGACAGTCAACAAAGAAAGAGCCATAATACTGACAGCATATGGAATAAGGAGACCACCTTAGGGAGACACTGTGAGATCTTTTGTACGTGGGATCCATGAGAAGATGGATGTTGAACTGAAGGATGAAAAACACTGAATGTTTTTTCAAATGACTTTGCAACTTTGGATCTTCTGCCTGTGAGATTCCCCTTATGAAACATGCATCATTCAGTTCAGGTTTGGGGGACTTTTTTTCTGCCAGGGTAGGATTTGGGATCCATGGTTAACTTTACATCATCTTTATGAGTCATTGCTCAAGTCCACATGCACCTTTGCTCTTTGGTACACAGCAAGATTAAAACATGAGCTACTCTAATAAGCATTAGCTGACAGCAACTTCACTCAAGATCACCTATGACAAGTGGAGACACGTTCAGAAGAGCTTTTCATGGCTGGTGTGGTGAAACAGGATGGAGTCAACATGTGAGTGTTTCAGTTCCCTCTAAGATATTTGACTATAATTACTGCTTGTTTACTGCAAACTCATCATGACAGTTCAGTCAGGGAACATGACAGGACACTATGGAGACTTCATAAAAATTCTTCAGACCGTACTCAGGCAACCAGTAATTGCACAAAGTCCATGGCTATTTTGCATGATTTAGCACTGCAGGATTTGGCATCTAGAGTTCTGAATTTGGAAAGTTTTAAAAATCAGGAGACGAATGGGATGCAACTGCATCCTACAGTTTTATCTGTGTTTTCAGTGCTTCTGTAGGCCTCCTTACTCCCAGAACTAAGCCAAACCTCAGCTGCTCCTAGGATGAGAAAACAGAAATTGAAAAACACATAGCAGGATTTTACCTCTCTTGCATGGGTGGAAGTTGTATCCAGCTGTTAAACCTGGGATCGTATCGGCTAACAAAGTTTGTACTGTGTTTCCCTGTAAAGATAGATTATTTTGACACTCAGCTGTTTGTTTCATGTATTTAACATCATGATTGTAATATATATTACATATACTTCACAAGTTGACAGCTTTTATGAAGGGTTCCCCCTTTTACAACAGTGTCTGATTACACTATGTGTACAGTAATAATTCAACAAATGGGGCACTGCAAGGTTTGAATTAGCAGTCACTAGCAGAAAAAGCAGGCAGAGATTATTCTTGCTCTCTGTAATAAGATCTTGAAAATGTGTATTTAAATTTACCTACATATGCTGTGGTATTTTCACAGCCACAGAAAATCACAGCTCTAAACAATATTACTGCCCAAAAGAGGGCATCCCCACAATATTTTTATGACTAGAGTATTTCGTGTCAGGTAAAAAAATTAAAGGGAGAACTTGCTTTTCTTTCTCCTCACATCACCTCTACGTAGAACATGGCAAAACACCCTTGTGCAAATAACCAGGAGCTGCATAAGCCGTCAGCATGGGGTATGCAGCATTTGCACTAGATGGTTTATTCTACCATGTACTTTCAGTGTAAGTTAGAAGGAATTACAGATGTGCATCGAAGGGGGAATACACTCTTAGAATTTTATTCCAAGTGTGTTAGCTAAAATATGAAACATGAGCAACATACACCAGCTAACTAGCTTCTCCCTTCTGTCAAGCCCAGGAACTGTGTTCATGTCTTCACGATATTAAGATTTCACCTTATTTTACATGCAGATTGACATCAAAGTAAGAAAACTGAAGCAAGAGAGTGCATGGCAATTTCCTGTAACACCTGAGACTTCAACAGTTGAGCATTTCGGAAACAAAAACCTTTGTTTATGTATGTATGACTAAAAAATTGAATTAGAGGCTTCACAGGCTAGCAGAATAACCCAATAGCATATGTCACAGTTCTATAAATGGTCACTAGGTATTCTACAAGGTGAATATTTTTGCATAAGACAAGCCTCTTCAAGGATTGGCTCGCTTTGCCTGCTTCATTCCGCACTTACTTCAGCATGTGTAAGTAGACCATCAAGACTGTAGAGAAGAAAAACAATGCAGCTAGAATTTGTGTTTGTAATAATTTAAGAACATGTTCTACAAGAAAACAGAGAAAGAAAC
Source organism: Myiotriccus ornatus (assembly GCA_036023395.1). Lineage (NCBI taxonomy): Eukaryota > Metazoa > Chordata > Aves > Passeriformes > Tyrannidae > Myiotriccus > Myiotriccus ornatus. The sequence continues at coordinate 108,662,979 of JAYRBT010000082.1, forward strand.
CATGCTGACCACCCTGGAAGGAAACTCATTTCCATGCTATGTTATAAGCATGTTCTGTATGAGGAGGGTGAAGCAAAAGACTGATAAGTAATGCAGAATTTCCCTTCCAATCCAGCATGTTGCCTAATAAGGACCATGCTTGGCACCATTCAAACACACGTCAAAATACAGAGTGAAACCCCCACACTCTAAGTGCAACTGGTCATTCTGCCCCTGGGTTTAGATAAGTGAGACTGTGTACTTGGTGCTTATCTGAATTTCTTTAGTCTATACAGGCAATTTAGAAAAAGAGGCATTGAGAGCTACAATAAGCAGCAAAACAGTATCAGCAGGCATCTAAGTGCCTCTAGGTTTCACTATTTAGGACATTTCTTAATCTATTTGTATTTCAAAAAGCAAGATTTCAAAACAGTGTAAGTATTGATCATAAGTTTGGACTTCTAGTAGGAGGTTTTAATGCTGCCATATTCACAACATCTTTCAGAGTTACTGGGGACTTCAGTGGTCACTGGTTATACAGCAGCTTTTTCATTGTTGTCATACAAACCTGTGATTTGGGGACCTCGGCCATTTAACATACCATGTGTCACACACATGTTCACTACAAACACTACATGTGTAGAAGATTGTAGAGCGCAGGGTAGAAAGAGAAGGGTTTAGTAAGTCTAGAGTAGGAATACAGGATCCAAATCTGGTCCCTTCACAGGTAGGGAGATGAAATCAAACTAGAACAAGCACAGAGAAGAGCTACTATGGTGACAGGAGGAGCAGAAAGTTTACCTTATGGCAGGAGACAAAGAACTTGGCCTGTTGCACCTAAGAAAACAAAAGCTGAAAGGGGATAGGAGTGCTGTCTGTAATACTTTAGAGAAACAAATCTCCAGAAGGGGTAAAACTATTAAGATAAAGGCCAGCTTTGGCATGAGAACAAGGTGATTTAGACAGTCAAAGAATACATTTTACTGGACATTACAATAAGGCTCCTAGTCATTTAGAGCAATTGGATTCTGTAACAGCTTTCCAACAGGAGTACTGGGGGCTAGAAATCCAAGGGCTAGAAATCCAACTGCTTTTCAAATGGAGCTTAGAAAATTAACAAAATGGAACTATATGATCCCTGTGATGGCAGGAAAAGGACTTGACCTACTTAAGCTGCCTTTTGTAACTGGTTTGACTCCAGTTTAATTCAGGACTTAGAGAATTGTATCTATATTTTTGCCTTGCTCGTTAGTCAGGAGGTTATACATGTTAGGAAGCACCAGTCAGAAGAGAGAACTTGGGACAAGTGATCAGAAATCAGGATTAGCCAATCAGGACGATGGGACAAAAGGCAGCAGATACTATTCTGTGCTCTCTACAGGAAGGTCTCCACAGCCATGCCAAAAGGTGAAGGGCCCTGAGGGTTATGAAGGTTGGTTTTAAATCCATGTCTGTGTTGTGCATCCTGGTGTTACCAGCGTTTACTCCTGCAAGGACCCCTTGTGATTGGAAAGGCAAAGCTGTACGAGGATGCAAAAAGGTGAGAAAAAATGTTTCCTATGCTTTCTGCATTGCCAGGAAGTCAAAGGAGCATGAAGGAGGCATAAGAACTCCTTGGGGACCATACAGCTTCTCAGGAATCAGACAGTGTGATGGCTAAAGCAATGTATGGTGCTCTTTCCATTGCCACCTCCTCAAGGATAATTCTTTACTCCGGAAAAAACACCTGGAACATTCTCATTCAGAGGAAAACCCTGTAATGCCTTGGCAAGACACTTCCAGCTAGGTCTGAAGCCCCTTCTGTGCCATGAGAATAGCAGACAAGCAGGTACATATGAGCTGTTCCCTTGTAGCTCCACATTTAGAGCAAACTGTTTCCAAGAAAGAAGTAGCCCAGCAGTAGCACAGGATGTAGTTTATGATTTCAGCTCCGCTTTTTGTGACAAGTACAATCCATTTCTCTTGGGGTAAATTCATTAAGAGATTGGTATAGCAATGCTCCTACCTCTTTTATTGCTATCTTCTCTACAGAAAAAAACCCTAGCCCTGGCATTCATGGAACAACAAAGTTGTTGGATGTCTTCAGTAACATCTTCAGCTCAGGAGTTGATCTAGGCAACCTTAGACCTAAGTTACTATTCATTTCACAAACAACTGTTCTTGACTCCTATCTCAGACGCCGGACATGGACCCCTTCTAATGTCTCTCCATCGCCTTGCAACTCAGTCTCCACGTCTTTAAAATGTTGGTAATTATATTTCTTTTGCCCTTCATGTGACATGGTCATTTAAGTATAAACTGTCTGGAACAAGGTCTGCCTCTTACTGTCCATATGCCTACCACCAAGCACAACGGGGGCCCTCAGTGGATGGATATGGCCGATGATCCTAAAAAAAAAATGTCATTATTGATACTGCGCTGTCTCCTGTTTCACATAAAGGACATTCAACAACAGAACTAAGGGGCTCTTCTCCTAAGACACTTACTGATATTCTTAACTACATCAGAAACATGCTTATAGGGTGGACTGGATTGTTTGTCTCAGGTTTTAGGAAGTGAACAGATGTAACAATTTTCTATAATTTGGTTTAGTGCAGATGCTGAAATGGGGCATTCACAATAAAATATATGCAGTATATGTAATTTCAGCTGGATCCTCTGGTGTTTTAAAGTAAAAATGCGTACCTGCAAGCTGTTTTATGGTTTCTCAGTCATAATTATCTCTGTTACACAGACTGCTACAACTACAACTCTTTCTTTGTGTGCAAGCTTTTTAACAATGTCTTGACAATTCTGTGAATTTTGCAAGGCATGGTATTCTCCTTTTGCTTTGCTCAGAAGCCTGTTAAATTGTTTAATTTCTCTTTGCAGTAAATTTATGAAGTAATCAAATCAAAGAAGGTAGCAGCAGATAATCTATATGAGAAGCTCTTGCACAAGACTGAAAAAAGGACCAGTGTAAGAATCTCAGAGTCTAGATAATTAACACATTAACAACTTGAGCTGCAAGTATCTTGTTTGACAATAGAAAAGAAGCATTCATCTACTGCAATTGCATTATTATATTATGACTGGAAGGAGATTGGAAATGAAGGTTAAAATTTTTAACAGCTGCTGCCTGGTGCATGCACTTGAAAGAGTCTGTTCTGCTGCCTGTGGCATTTCTCAGGGGATGTGAGAGCTGATGAATGATGAAGATGCTAATGCAAAAGTATCAGATATTCATTACATCAACACCTAAAAGTAGCCTTTAGTAGGTTCAACAATTAGGCTGAGGGTCCTCAAAATCCCTTGCTAATCACTGACCTGACAGACATACAGAGGAAGGCAGATGCTGCCTTTGCCTTTTAGTATTCTATACATACCATTAGGGTTCCATTGGTCTTCTCCTCCCAGCACAAACAAGAAGTTTTCCACTTCCACGACACAGTGATGGGCACTGTTATATGGCATAACTGCAAGCAAAGCAAGAATTCTTTGTCATCTTAGGATACTGATTTCATATTTCCACAGGTACAAAGTACAGCACAGAGATTACATCTGTAGGAAATAATACAGGAACGAATCACTCCAAGCATTTAGGTCCACTGACTTCGCAGCAGACAAAGCCACTTATTAGTAAACTTATGCTATTCAATCTTGCAGAGAATTAAGAAAAAAAGCAGGAATTCTGGTCCCGTAGTGCCCTCTCACCTGCCCAAGTGCCTAAAAAATATACTGCTCTAAAAACAGCTTGTAAAAAGGGATGAAGTTCCTTGAAAATAAGCAGATGCTAGGAATCCTAGTATGCTAGAAAACATTAAAAAACCTCAGCCCAGCTTTGTTCTGCTGGCAATGTTTCCACAAGAAGAGTCAGTATGTTCAGTAGCTTTCTATTACACAGCAATGAACAAACTGCATTTCCATACAGTTTTAAGTTTTTAAATTAAGGTCCTGCTGATTTAATGCCTTTTCCAAATGTATACGCTTAATTTCCTGTACAATGTCATTAGCAGCACAATCACACATCTTCTATTCATCTAATCAGGAAGCCCTTTGTTAACAAAGATGAAAACTGTGGCATTAGGTTTGCAGTATCCCCTTTTTTTTACAGAGGTATCTTGATTACTGTGGATCAACTACAGATGCAAACATCCATTTTTGAAAATTTATGTTTTCCACTGTAAATGCTAAAATGCAAAAATAATTATTATATATACACTATTGCAGTGTGCCATACAGAACTATAATGATATTATAAGGTAAATGTAAACTTACACAGCATTAGTTATCATACCACATAGAGTAGTTTTGGCCCAGTGACACCAGTAGGAAAAATGATGTCCTTGTTCAGCTCATCATATGGGCACCTTAAATCTAGGTGAGGACAAATGGGGTGGTGATGTGCATGTACAGGCAGGGAACTTATTGCTTGACACGGATCAACAGAGCACTTAGGAAACCAGTGCAGTGGGAAATCAATATGACTCAGGGCCAGCTCTTACTTTGTGCTCTTTTGCCAGTGCCAAAAAAAACCAAAAAAAAAAAAAAAAAAAAAAAAAAAAAAAAAAAAAGCGGCAGCCTATCTCACACTTGGATTATTTTGGGTGATATATCTCTCATTTCATTTGTTTTATTATCTTTTATTTTTTTCGGAATGCAAGTTGTGCAGTTTAGCATATGCAAATAATAAGAAGAAGAAATATGCACAGCTTTGTTATTTAGGACACTTTTTCTTAAAGATCAAGTGGGCTCATTTAAGCTTCTTATTGAAGTTTTTGGCTAGGCAATGATGAACAAGTAAGGTATGTTTTTAGTTTCTAGTAAAGGTCGAATATCTTTTTCATAGTCTGTGCTCCTATAAGCCATGTAAGTGAAACAGTTCTCAAATTAGGTAGTTGGGTACAGTGAAAGTTCATTAAGATTATTTGTTACTTGTACACTTTATATTAACTGGGAACTAGTCCTATACCAGACACTGCAAAAGGTTTTGTACTACCCAGAGGTTCTCACACAGGGATGAAAGAATTAAATAGATTTTTGCTATCTTTTGAGCCCCCATATCATATTTTTCTCATTCTTTAGTCTCAGATGTTTTCCTATTTTAAAATCTTCTCTCCCAAAACTCCAGCACTTTTCTTGATTTTGTGGATGCTTGTAGTGCATAATGAATTTGGGTCTCTCCCATGACAAATGTGCTGCCTTCCTTAGGTGCTTGGGACCCTTCCTCTCAAGAAGAGGCTCCCCAGGATTAGTCTGCAAGAGCTTCAATTCTTACCTAATCCAATGCTCTATTATGGTTTCCTGTTATGTGCAAGCCAGTGGTTGCACCCTCAACCTCTTCTATTGGTCAGTCTGGAGAGCTCTAGCATTTATAAAAAGAACGGTCTGCAAGCAGCACACACACATATTTTTCACGCTATGTTTTCCCCTTTCCAAACACTTGTGTTTATTTATCCTCCATATTAACACAAAGAGGGTCAGTAGAGGAAGAAATTCTATTTTAAGCTTTTCTGCTGTTCCTATGCTTATAAGGTATGCAATAAGACTCCCATACTTATTATTACTAGTAAACCTTGAAAACTAATGGCTTAATCCTGGCTCCTACTTAATATAATGGCAACGTTCTCACTGATACAGGATTGGGTCCAAATGATCAGAACTACCATCCATAACTCATGGGAAAGCTAAAAGGAAGCTTGCCTTAGAAGGAGGGTAGTATTTGGGCTTCAGAAGGAAAGGTGACTGCAATAAAACACTGCAGACCTTCACTGTGACCTTTGTTTCTTGCAGAGCTTTGGGGAAAACTCTGTTCTTGGTCTCATGAATCTGCCCATGGAAGGGAGCTGTTAAAAACAGGGAGGAAGGAGCGACACCTAAGAGGGAAGGAAGTTTTGGACACTGAAACTGTGAAATCACCAACATCACAGTCTTTCCCCTTCACCATTTTCAGGGTCCCTCAGAATCATGAGTTATACACAGAAATCAAAACTATGGGAATGAAGATTTTTTTTTTCCCCTTACCATAAAACACCAGAAAACTTGTGCTGTAAACCGTAATTCCTTGTGAACACACACCCATACAGAACTTAGATTTTCATAGGTAATAGTCAAAATTACATGGCAGTGAGCATGCTATATTCAGTGTCTAGTAGAAACTATCTTCTCAAACTCACTGGGCTTGACAGGGTGTAACGTGAAGAATTTGGCCCATCACAAAGTCTGGCCAGGCTGCTGCTTTCAGTAATTTTATATGAGCCTTTGTCTGCTGTTTTGCTTTAACAGTGTGAAAATCCCATCTTCTCATTTTTCGATTCCAACTCGCTGGAACACCTGCCTGCCCCACAGAAAGGGTATTTGAAGAGAACTTTGTACGCCACACTCAAACACAGCCCAGTGTGAGTTTTTAGCGTGTCAGTCAGTGAGTTAGAGGGAAAGGGTAAGGAGAAGCTAATCAGGATGAAATGAGATTAAAGGCTGTCTAATTTTACAGCAACTGTGATCCATCAGCCACTGTGAAAGTGACAGTGGAAATGAATGATGGAGACAGACAGGTGGGGCTGTACATTTCACTGATTTATCCTCAAATGCACTGGGCCTTATTTTATTGAGTGAACATGACCGCATTTATCATGACTGTCATCTAAACCCACTTCCCTCCATTTAAAAAGGTCACTTTACTAGGAGGGAGTAGGATAGAGGCACTTTCAAAACAGATTTGAAATTTAATAACACATGTTTATAAAGCCCTGTGGAAGAATTCTCAACTTTATTAAAGACCAATTTACAAAGAAGGGGAAAAGAATATTAAAAAGAAGAGAAGATGAAAAAAGCCATGGTCATCTGAGAAACATGCTTAGCTACCAAGGTGATAGGTGCCAGAGAAATATGTGAGATAGACAGATATAAACAGATTAGTTGGAGGGAGCAGAAATCTCCTCTTCTAAGGCTCTGCCCCTCACATACACTTCCCAAAGCTCAGGATTCCCATACTTTCCTGGACCAAGAGCACAAACAAGTCTAAACAGCCCCACTGAAAGACAACACCCCCACCAGCCCCCTTTCCATGCAATTGATATATGATTGGTAGGAGACTGTTGGTAGGGTAGAAGGCAATTTCCCAGGTACGTATGTAACAAGTAAAGCTTCCTAGGTCAAAACCAAATGGATGATTTAAACTTGAGAATGATCCAGGACACCGTAAAGTCCAAGGCTGCAGTGGTGTTTGCTAAGAAATACTTCACTACATAAACATCAGTGACACTGTGCAGGAGGTGACACTCACGGTCGTTCTCCAGATGCAGATGCATGTGGAGGGCACAGCAGCACTGCACATCAGGATAGCTATCCCAGGCAGAAACTCCTCACACACGTCAAAGCTTAGCTAATGAAAGGTACTAGACAATGTTCTGGGACCTACTTTCAAAAACAGAGGCTACAGCTGACAATCAAACGCTTATGAAATGAAACACTCTCAACTATAATGCCTATGAGGACAACCAGATGCAACGATGCTTCAAAGGCACCTCTATGGTACACCTCACTCACCTAACAAACAATAACGTGTGCTCTTTTTCTTACCCAGTTTTGTTTAGTTTCTGCCAATAATTGCACATTTAGGAAACAGCATCTGGTTGTTCTCCATACATTAATAAAAGGGTCATCAGTTTCTCCTCCTCCTCCTTACACCTCCCCTGGTCTACCGTCACTTCAGCACTAACCAGCAGGGAAGAAGGGGGAATTGGAATAGCGTTTCTCAAGACAGAAGGAGGGATGAGCTCTGGTCCCAGGAGAACTGAAATCTGTGATACAGTCTATAGCAACAAACAAAACCAAACAAAAAACCAAACTCCATAGATTTTTCACTGCCCAGAACTGTTCAGATGCTTGAGATACAGGAGGTACTGTAAGGAAAGCCATGAAATCTCTTCCTCAGCTACTGCACAGCTTGAGCACAGCCCTTCAAGACTCAGTACACACCAAGAAGTCATGCTTATCATCTCTAATGACCTGTGCAGATGACGCAAGAGAAGAGCGTGTTTCCAGAATGAGGATGTCATTATCAGAGGACATATGGAGTCAATAATGACCTTCCATAATATTAACAGCCTATCCTCTTGGCTACATAATATTCAACTACTGCTACTTGAAAACTGGTTATTTCTAAAGCTCTGAGGAGGGCAGGGTAACTAACACGAGATGTCTCTTTCTAGTACAGAAGGCATCTACAGACTCACTTTAGGAGACTGTGATTAGCTCATGGCAGAGACACAATATTCATTTAATTCCCGACCCTTCCTGGAAAATGCTGGGCAGAACACAGCTGGTCCAATTATTTCCTGAGAACAAAATATCAGATACTGTTCACCTTTCTGTGGTTCATACATCATTTGCAGGAAGTCTATGCATTTATTACTGAATGCTACTTGTTATTTCTCACCAAGGAGGTTATATAAATAAATGCTAGGATTCAGCAGTGAATTGTTCTCTTCAATTGTTTGTTATTTAATAACTGTGGGGAAAGACTGATCACAATAAGTATGAAATTCTAGCCTCAGTGAATGTGGTGAGAGTTTTGCCACTGACTTTAAAGGCATTGGGCATTCTCTCACCAGTATTTTCAGTTCAAAAGATAATGAAATAAAAGAAGAGAATAATCAACAGTAAGTGGCAAATACCCTGTTAACATTCCTGGCCAAATTGCATTCTGTGACCTCAAATTCAAGCAAACACCCGTGAAATATTTTTTTCTTATAGCACACCAATTTCAAACCTTGAGCCTGAGCTCAGCTCAGTGGGGGAAGCCTGAGACAGTCCAACAGCAGTGACCATAAACAGAAAATCTTAAGACGAGGCACTATACCTCAAAGTCACCTTTGAGAAAAAATAACTGGTACAGCTGTGGTCCAGCTGCACCACTGAGAACACAATCAGCTCAGCTAGAAACTTCACCACCTTTTCATTCCCATGCCAAATTTGTGACAACTTTGTTCAAGCCATCACAAGTAGATGGGCACAGAGCTGCTGAAGCCATCTAGGATATAGTCTGTACTTCAACTGAGGCTGCAGGTAAGCAAAGGTAAAATGCTGTCCCAAACCTACCCTCAATTAAAGATAACATAGGCTCCAAGATCAAAGTCCTTGGAATAATTCACAACACAGTGAATGGTATTTCATATAATGAAGATACTTTATATTAATTAGGCATTTCTCATTATGAAGATATTCCTTAATAATGAAAATATGTATTTTTTTTCATTCAGATGTCAAGAGTTACTCTTTTATACATTCTCTGAAGTAACATCAGCCAGGTTGTTCTGGAGGTCAGGGGGTTTCTCAGTTTAGTTTTTTTAACGGGCTAAAATTTTCGTATGTGAGCATCTAAAATAAGATTAAATTCTGACACACCAGACCAGGCAAACATAACATCAGGAATAGCTGCCATGCTCACCTCCCTCCTAAAATAAGTTGCTTTAAAGTTATTTGAATACAAGTTCTGAGTACAGATGTGTCTGTTTCCATGAGTGAAATTCACCTGATGGCAAAATATTCCACTGGGTTTTCAGCAACATATACATTTGGCTGTTTGCATGAACAATATTTATTCACACATTTTCAAAGCTGCAAACACCCATTTGGATTTCATTTGAATAATAAAGCTGCCTACACTGTTTGAGTAAAGCAGGAAAATACTACACTCTCACCTTAAAAACTGGTGTTCCTGTAC
>JAYRBT010000082.1:108672763-108713189 GCA_036023395.1 Myiotriccus ornatus
ATAATAAAGCTGCCTACACTGTTTGAGTAAAGCAGGAAAATACTACACTCTCACCTTAAAAACTGGTGTTCCTGTACTAAAATCCTGACACAACCCTTTCCGCGCAAATGCATAGCAAACCTATGCACACTCCTGCCTTCCCCACGGAAGTGACTCTATGCAGCTGACCTTGCCAGGTCTGAGGAGCACATGTAAGTGAATACACCAAACACCTTGGCACAACGTGGAGCAGGGGGTGTAACGCATGGTCCTGCAGAAAGGTTCAGAGTGACAATTCTCCTTGTTTTATTATTCCCCGCTTACCCACATACCTGCCGAAGGTTGCCCCCAGCCACCCAGATGCCCCACTGATTTCCAAAGACCATTTATCAGGAGACACTTGTCCACCACTATGAGTTATGCAATATTACCTCAGTGATGGCTGCTCCCTTGTAGAATACTTTGTGTACCTACTCAGGCCTGGACTTACAATCTCTAAAGTAGAGCCCAACATGTATTACTGTGGAATGACATCTCGTCACATCACAACAGTCTCATGATGTGACATTTTGCACAACAAAATCTTCTCATGGACGAAGTGATGAATAGTCCCTGATGGGAGAAAAACACAGCAGAGTTGCCAGAAAGCTCTGGAAAGAAATACTATCTTGTCCCACTGGAGGCTTTCAGATCCTCTAAGACATCAACTCAAGGACATGCAATCCCTTCTCTAACAGTGTCGCAGGGCAGAAGACCACAGCCAGGAATGGTGCATTAATACCCAACTGCTTGTGATCAGTTGCATCCATTTATGGCTCAATTTCTACCTGACCTTGAGATGCACACACACTCCTGGTCTCCTCTGAAGTCACTGTTTGCGTTTTCCTGATTGGATCCTGTTGATGTTGCTGAGGCACCCACGTTTTAAAAAGAATTAATCACATGCAGCAATACTTGGCCCCTAGTACCCCAAAAAATGACTCTCACAATTTTCTCTCTCAGTCTCACTACTTCCTACCCTGCTCTCAACTCTTAATATATTATTTTAGAGTAACAAAAAGGGTTTTTTTCTTCCCATTAAGTCTGGAAGTCATTCCAGAAGAAGAAGAAAAATGTGACTTTCCATTTGGAAAACTCTATATGGAGGAGGGATTTGCCCATATTTTGCCATATTAAAACACCAGGTTCGATACACTTAAGTTCACTCATAACAGATAAATTGAAAGATTCACTGCTACAGATTTTTGTATTTTTTTTTCCTTTTAAATACTTCAGTGTTTCCAAATGAAAGGTTTTACTCACAGCTCACATCTAGAGCACTAGGACTGAAAGCAGAAGAGTAGGTAGAAGGATCTCTCCAATGCTTACCAACACAGGAAAAAACTTCCTTTCCCAGAAGACCTTGTAGCGGTATCTGAAGAAAAGCCTAAAACCCCAACATGCCTAACTTCCAGCATGCCCAAGAACAGCATGCAGAAGCGGGAATGTCCACATAGTATTATGTTCATGTACTTAGGCTGCCTAACAAAAGCTCAGGAGTCCCTGCCAGGGACAGCAAGAAGGCTTGAGTTAGTCTGTAATGGACAGGCCACTCAGAAAACATTATGTCAGGATGATGAGTGAGGGCACCAACAGGACCCAATGGCCCTGACCAGCCTGGAGTTCCCCCCAACACCACTTGTCCATGGGTGCAGGAGCCCCATTTCAGCTCAGGCCTAGGCACCCAGACCTGGCCTGGATGGACCCCATGCAGGGACACTGCAGGATGTCTCCAGTCCTGTCTTTAGCCTTGTCTCCTGGATGGACTTTTGGCAGGTTCTCATGGAGCCACCAGCCCCACCATGCCCTTATACATACCCACAGGCAGGAATGCTGCTGCCTGAGCAAGGACTGCAGACCAGGCTTTACCCTGACTCTGCACGTCCCTGCCAGTGTCCTGAGAAAAAATAAAGGTCCGTGGAGATGTCTCAGCAGAACTTAATGTTCTCATCACCACCAAAATAGTCATTCCCAAGTACCAGAAAATAACTGTCTTATTGTTAATACTTTTCCCACAATGGACAGAACTAAATACAATTTATAATATTTTTTTTTTTTTTGCTCAGCATGGACAATAAGAGCTCACTCTAAAATGTACTAACCACCAGGCAGATAAATGCAGAAGAAAACACAGGAATCAATCCACATAAATTAGGTAACACCAAAGACTGATTTCTGCAACAGAAACCAGGCAGAAATGTTGCTCTCCTAGACCTCCTCCTCCCACAGATGGGGTCCTAAGGAAGGGAAATGGCAAACCCATGGACAATTTTCAAATTCAGAGAAGAAAATCTGACCTGGGCACCAAACCCACACACTTACGTAAAATTGTCACAGATGACTTACTTTGTAAATCTATACACAAAAGATGAAATGAGAATGTAGAGCTGGGGAAAAAAAAATCCATTAATGGATGTGGACTAAATTTATGTTGATTTTCTTCTGCTTTGTATGAAAACAGTACTGTTTAATATTTTCAGAAAAAAATTGCTCTGAAAAATGTGTTGTGATGCCTACTCACAACAATCAAAAAAATTCACTCCATATGTACCCTCATTCCAGAAATTTTGTTCCGTCTCCTCAAAAACCTTTTGTGGATTTAGAAAGCATCCAGTCAGGAAGCAGAAGGGAAAACACATTTCTCAAAACTGGATACCAAGCCGAGTAGCATAGCACAAGCAGCTGCTATTTAAATCAAGAGGTGTCAAAATTCATGGGCTGAACCACGTTCACACAGAATCACAAATAATTCACAAATCACACACTAGTGCATGGTCATGGACTGCTGAAAAACAAGATAAAAGGTCATGTTAATTCAAAGCACTGGCCACGCTGGGACTGCAGGATTGGACATATACAGTAGACTACAGTAAAGCTGTTGTGATCAATTCCAAACACTTAAAATATATATAACTAAGTATCCTCATCTGGCTTGCATTTTTTGTTGAAGACATTAATTTTGCACAGAGTATTGTTCAGGAAAATATAATCTTCAGTTAGTCAGGTGAAGGAAAGATAGGACAGAGTCTGCATGAACAAAACGGACTCACTGCGCTAATAAACGTGGCTTGGACCAGGTTCTGGTGGAGACTGAATTGAAGAAGCAAATGAAATGGAAAAGGGCAGGGATAGGTCAGGACAGATCACAGGAGACAAGGCAAAAGGACTGAGACCGGAGGAAGAGAGAGCACAATCTGTCAACATAGCAGCACATACTGATCTAGAGCCCAAAGTTCTGCAGTCTTCACACTCCTCTGTTGTCAGCACATCTAGGTGGAACCTTGTCATATTTACACCCCCTGGGTCGCGGAGATGTGTACTGCAGATCCACAACACACTGTCTCTCAACACACCTTGAAAAAGGCTGACTATGAAAATCTGTGAAAATGCTGTGATGTGGAGCATTCAGACATTATGGACTGTCAACACGAGAGGCTGCAGTGCACGCCTCCTCTGGCAACTCTCTGTTTATTTATGCTGGTGTACTCCTTAAACAGCTCAGTGTGATGCTTCCCAACTGGCCATCTTGCTGAAGGTCCAAATCCACACACACCAGAGGTTCCATCATTCTTTGTGATGGCCAATGCACTCATAAAGCCAAGAAATAAACAATCAAAAAACTGCAGTATTTTTTTAAGGTACATGGAATTCAACCCTGGTCCGTTCCCCACTAAGCTTCCCTGCCTGGCCTCACAAACTGGAGCGAGCAGGAGTGCAAAGCCATGAAAAGGGAAAGACTTCAGCAGCAGCACCAGTTTGGATCAGTTTGTTGTGGCTGTGAAACTACAGCCTCAATCTAAATAATACCAAACCACTGAAATAGGTCTAACCCAGCTTTGCTGTGGCCCTGCTGCTCTCCCAGCCCAGACAACCCAGGCTGCTCTTCATACTAGCACAGTCTCTCCTTGGCATCCCTCAGTGAGCAGTGGGCCCTTTCAAAGCAAAAACCTGGTGGAGAAATAACCAGAAAACAAGAGAATATATTTTCATTTTGATTTAATGCCCTAAGCAGGCTCACCCAGGAGTTAAATGAGTTCCAGCACTGACATGAAGGAGAAGATAAGACCATGGGATGGGATTTGGGTGTAAAGGGACTTGAAATAACAGCAACAGCTTCACCTAGCATATGGCCACAGCCCTTGAACGAAGCAGGTAACAGTGAACTTGACCTCTGACTGCAAGAGGTTGCTTCACTTCTGGAAGGTGTGTAAGGAGAGGCTGAGGGCTGAAGGAGCAGGTGGGATTTCTCACAGTTAAAGCAGCTGTGTCCTGAGCTGGACGATGGGATTCTGTCCCTGCCCTTGTGACACATTTTTTCTGTGGTGCTATATAAATCCCTTAAGCTGTTTTTTTTTCCACAGCTACCCTTTTCTCCTGTTCTGAGAACACTAATTACCTCTACTTCATTTACAGAGAGCCTGATCTGATCCCTGTGCCTGGTATGCGGGAGTGCCTGCTCCTCACTGCTGTAACAGAAGCATATGGGAGAGGCAGTCTGGAAAGGATGGTCTAAGGGGTCTTGAAATGGGCACCCCAAAATAAAGGATACTTTTGACTTTAACCTCATTACACCTCTTTTCCTCATCTGCAAAATGGGAACATTGACACACTGTGCTCCTCACAAAGAAGATGGTACAGAACTACCACAACAAATGCCCATGAAGCAGTTGGCCTCTGTTGTTGTGAAGTCTGTGAAGGAAACCTTGTGAAAAAATTCTTATGTCTACAGAAGATTTAAGAAGCCTGTGACAGAGAGGATCTACTTGCTGAAAAACAGGGGAGAAATGCTGTGAGCGGAAACTGAGCTCAGTCCCTTCTGTGCACTGACATGTGACAAAGAATAGCGTGTGATATCACTGGAGATTGTATCTTAGTGCTTATGCAAACAGAGGCCGAATTAAGGTTGCACAAGCAGCTTAATTCTCACATTTCTTAACTCCAGAGGGCTTAATATTGCCACCTATCTAACACTCTTCCCAAGCTTGGTGCAAGTCCCTCATGCGTGATCCACGCCAGGTCTGACAGACAGCTAACACCCTCCTGCTCCTGCAGCTGCTTCAGCATCCCTGAATCACCCACTTAGGTGCTGTGGAGTACGAAGACTACGAAGCCCATGGCCGGAGTTGCAGGAGCCCTCCTCCTCCTCTTCCTCCTCCTCCTGCCGCATTTCCTTCCAGCCGGCAGTGTGAGGCTAAGCCACTAGATGGGGTGCGGCGTGCTCGGCAACCCCCTTCCCCTGGGAGAGGTATTCCAATCATCTTTTGGCTTCAGGTTTTGCAACCAACTAAAAAAACAAAAGAGGTGAAATGCAGCTCAAAAAAAAAAAAAAGTCATAGCCAGCTTCCTCCCAAGCAGTTAACTTCTGCTTGTTCCTCGCGTTCGGCGTGAAAGGGGAGAAATCAAACGGCGTACACAAGCCCCAGCGAATGCTCGGCGCATCAATCCTGGAGGATGCTGAGCCCCCCCGGGCTTCCGCTGCCTGCAACGGGCATGGCAGGTGCTCAGGCTTTGGCACGGGTATCAGTCATACCTGCTTTGCCTCGTCTTGTCTCAGCTCCTCGAACCCAGACTGTGCAAGGATCAGTCAGCGATTTCTCTGGCAGTCCACACACATCTGCTTTCCCACTCCACGTGCCAGTCCCAGTGAAATATAGCAGGCACAGTTCCCGTCCCCACCAATACGCCGCCAAATTTCTCTCCCTCTCTCTCTTAATAATGATCTGGAAGCTGGGTAAAAACAACATGCTCGCTTTTGACAAAGAGAGTGCTTCCTCATTACAGGGGTAAGGAAGGGGAATGAGGACGTGAGGAAACTTACACAAAAGGATAACCCACAGAATTAAAAGAAAAAAAGAAGAGCCCTTTCTAAAAGAATTACTCCTTTCCATGGAAAGACAGTGCTTTACTCAGTTAATCCCAAACTGAACTGCATAATGGTGGCAAGGTTACAGCTCTCTTCTCATCTCCCTAAAGAATGATTTTTGGAGGAAGGCATGCTGAAGCTGAAGTGTGTCTATTCCATCAGGAAGGTGCAGAGGGACTGGTATTTACCTGCATACTCACTGTTGCTGAATTATGCCTTCTCTCACTCTTTCCCAAATGCTTACAAGAACTTCCCTCTGAAGGTATCGTCCATCCCACTAACACTACTTATTACTAAACCTAAACTACTAAAATACAATCAAACACTCCTTCCCAGCATCCAGCTTCTTCCAATCTCCCACAAAAATACTGACATCCTGGATCCTCCCGCACAGCACCTTCTCATGACCCAGACCAGCCTTTTAAGCTCCTACAGACTCTTCTTGTTCTCCATGGCCAAGAGGAGAGGAAAAAGCCAGGATCGTTTTGAATTCGGTCTTTTGCTTGTATGGTATGGGCAGAGGAAGACTACCTGAGGGCAGCTGCTGGGCATGCTCCTAACACAGGGCAGCAGTAATGATAGGAGTAAGCTAACCCATCAGTTCTCCTCTTTACCCCAGCAATGGAACAACTTGCGTTTTTCAGCCTGACACAGCCGGTACTGCACAGATCCACATCCTTGCAAGTGTCTCAAAAGCCACTCTTTCAAAAAGAGCCACATGCAGGGCTGTGCCCAAGTGGCAATGTAGCACTTGGATTTGGCAAGACTAGGCTTCAGTGATGAACTGGGAGACGAGCGTGGGCAGACAGATTTGTGCTGCCCAACAGTATGTCCTGCAGGTGAAAATTCAATTTAACTTCCATTTCTGATGAACTTGGATTTTCAAAAAGAGAATCAGATGTAAAAAATGTGGCAGAAAAAGAAACACAAAGGAAATAAGAAAGTGCACTTAAGCCGTTCTTTTGTTAATTTATTGTAAAAACACTGATAAAATGCACAGTGAATCATTACCAGACATTAATGCAGACCAATCCTACCTAAGGAGTTTGCAGTCTTCCTATAAATTAATAAAGACAGAATATAATCCCAACTGCAGTGCATTTGATCATATATATTAATATGGAGACTGCTGATCCACATCTGGCTAAAACAAATGTGTTTTTACACAAATTAGGTTACCACTGATAGAAACAGTTTTGATTCATACTACAGAGCAGGAACAGATGATCAACGCTATTTCTCTGGTTTAGCACTGTGCTTGTGAAAGTCACCACTTATCAGCTGGGCTGCAGTAATTGCTTCTAGTCTCTTACAATTAGAAAAAGCCACTAGCTTAAACTATCTTAAAGCACTGATTACATTGTTTAGAAGTGCACATTTTACCTTACATTTGTAAACACTCAGGAACATGAGGACTAGCAGGCATTGCGGCTCAGCTAGGAGGGGCTACCTTGGGGAAAAGCAGATGAGCTGGATCTCTTGCAATCCTTTCACCATAAGAAAATTACAAAAGATATAGACTTAATAAACTTCCACAGATTACAAACAAACAAGAATAGCAACTACCTGCAAAATGAGCTGGTGGAAGCAACCTACTACTTTTGTCAGTGCACCTTATTTACACAGTACTAAAACACCAAAATTTTGCACTGACTGTACATATCCCAAGAGGCAGTGTGGAGTTTTTATTATAGAAATAACTTCATTAAAATTCCGTAGAATCCTTAAAGTCAAAATTTAGACATTAAGTCTGCAAACACAGCTCTATATGATCAGCTGTATGTAGGCTTTCAAACGATTTATTTTGGTTTCTGACATAAAGTACTTTTTGGTGTTCTGCAATACATGGAACCTCTGAACGACTACAAAAACCTGTTTGGGACACTTGCTGAGATCCATATCACTGGAGGTTCACAAATACATTCATTCATTCATTCCTATTGCAGTACCAGGGTACATAAACATAGTTTTGATAAAAATGAATACTAAGCGATTTTGCAAATATTTTGTCTTCAAATCACATTAAAAACCTTGAAGGCTTAGTTATTTGCTCCCTACACTACAGTACAAGTGCTGATAACCCAAAACAGTTTCAAAAATTACAACCCAGATCACTAAATCCAAGACACTACATATGTTTGGTGCCCCTTCAATTTACTTTCTTCAATTTACTTTCAATTTACTTTTAATTTTCAACCGTAAGATCAAAACCTCCCATTTGAAAAACAATCAGTTGAATCACAAAGCTTTGTCTTAATATACTAAATGTGCAAGATCAGAGATAAAATTGTTGGCAATGCAGCTAATGTAACTCTGCAGCAAGTTCCCTGAAATTAGGTACTCAGTTATGCTTTACTTGGACACACGACAAAGGGCAAAATTATTGTTGTGCTCTGAGGGGACAGTCCCAGGGTAGAACTGTGAGTACCGAAACTGTTATCGTATGGTATAGTGATACCTGAACTAACTTCATGTTACTGACTTAGCCCCAACAGGTGTACTTTTAAGTTCTCCCTTGTTTTAAAGGTCCCTGTTGGTTGAGGGCCCGAGTTCAGCAGGTGCTGTATCCACTGCTGGCAAGAAACAACACGTTTAAATGGCATATATGAACAACCAAAAATGGGTAAATCAAGTATTTCTTTCTAGTTTTTAGTGTCTGTCTGCAGGTTGTTCTACTGGACAACCACAAATCATTTATGAGTAGAACTGACATTAAACTCTTAAAACATTTCATCCATAGGTTTCGTGGTGTGATGTGAGTTTGGTCCAGACAATTCACTTTGCTCTAATAGCCCAGACCCTCCTTTGCTTGTGGTTTTTTTTTTTCCTGTGATGCTTTCCTGACATTTTTGCACCAGCCTCTGGAGTCCACTCAGGATGAATTTCAGCTGTGGACTCAGTGGGCAGCTCTGGTGTCTGCCTTCACTGTCCAACCCAACTCACTAAAACCAGCACTCAACCCCACCTGCACCCTCTGTGGGGCTCCTGACACCCAAAACTGGTGCACAGCCATCTTCCAGTACTTTGGTGTACTTCTGCAGCCTTTCTTCTGGAAAAGGATTCTTCTTCCTTCAGGAAGAGGATTCCTATCCCTGGATGTGCACCTGTGGGCCACTTCAGCAGCTCACTGAGATCTAACCCCTGCAGCATCCTGCAAAGCCTCTGAGCATCAGAGGAAACACAGAGCTCTCAAGAACACTTTTTGCGTACTGCAAAAAAGGCAATTAGGGACTTCAGAAGCTGAGGCAAAAAAATCATGGTATTATACGGTTAACTGGCCAGCCCTGGAAGAATACCTTTTTTTTTTTTTTTTTTTTTTTTTTTTTTGTGAAAATCAATAGAAGATGATAGATCAATAGAAGTTTTCTGTATAAAACCATTTACTCCTGAAACAGTGCTGTTTTGTGCCATGTCAAACCAGAACACTTTTCCCTAAGGAATCAGTTATTTTCTCTGATGACAATGAATTATTTTCCAATATTGAAAGTTTCAAATGAAAGCCCTCAAATGACTGCAACTACTTCAGGTGGGCACCAGCGCTGTTTTACCTGGGGGTGCAACCCCTTTCCACGGCAGTCTTGCCTCTCTGAGAGGAGGCCAGGCTGCTAAAATAAAGCTGCTGGAGTGAAGCCAAATTATGGCTTCAGGAAAAGGGATGCTATGTCAGGGCTTTATTGATGTTGTAAATCTTTGCAGTTAAGAAAAATCAAATTTCTGAGTGCTGAAGTGATCATTTCTTGAAGAGGCACTGGAGACAGCCTGGGAGCTGACAGGAGGACAGTGGCACCAATCTTGCTGGATGAAATGTGCCCCACTGCAGAAAGCCCCTGAAACATTCTGCACGTTAACAGGACTCAAGTTGGAGGCTTGAGCAGTGTATAGACCCTTACATGGGACATCCCTGCCCTAGACATATCTTTTTTCCTGAAGCTGAAGTTAATCGGAGCCGGTGAATGCTCAGCTGATTTCAGCAGTTGTGATTCTGCTGAATAAAATAAAGTTTAAATGAGCTTGTGCAGACATTAGTGGTAATGCAGCTGGGAGACAAGGGCTGCACGGGGACTATCCAGAAGGCTGGGATTTGGACACCACAGATCATCCAGCTCTGTGTTACTGGCTGCCACGGTACTTAAAATAATTGTAGTTCTCTGGAGAGAGTATATAGATAAACTCTGTCTTATGTTAATGCACCATCATATAGAGTTGTTTACAGGCAGTACTTAGTAAGGTACTTAAGCATGTATTTAAACACACTGCTGAACATCAGTGTGATTAATACTTTGCTGAATTAGAGATATGATACGAATATATTTTTCTGCTGTTGCAATTTTTCATTATATACAGTTATAAGCTGGTCATAAGGATTTTCTTTCAGCTTTGCATTCAGTAAATGAGTTAATTTGGGAGTCAAATTCTGCCTTAGTTATTCCTGCACAGTGCCTTTCATATGCATGAGGGAAGAAGACTGCTCTGTGACCTTTAATTGGACTTATTTTTTCTTAGTCTTTAATCAAGGAAAAAACAAATCTGGTTCTTTCCTTCTGATCCTGCAGCGCTTTGACATTCCTTTCATGTCATTTCAATCAGAAAAGTATCTTTTACATATGGTTTGTATGTTTGTTAAAGCTGTGCACATACAGCAGCTGTAATTCTTGACCAGCAAGCGAGCAGCTACTGTTGAGCACAGACTGGAGTCATACACTCTGTTCTTTTGGCATGTAAAACCAGGGGGGAGGGAGGAGAAGAGCAGAAACATGGCCCTTACATCACTCATCATGGTAATTCTATTTAAATCTATTTTAATGATTTCTAATAACATAATTTGCCAAGCCTCCCCACCTGAGAGTGATTCAAGCACATTTCTCTCTCAATTTTCCCTTTCCTGCTTAGCCCAGGAAGGAACATTTACTGTCTCCTAGTTTCAAATTTTGGGGTCAAACCTTTTCTTAATCCCCTTTTTTTTTTTTCTTTAATAATAAGAACTCAAAGCATTTTTCTACTCATATACATTAAGTTATTGGTATTGTCATCACTGCAGAACTGTCACTTCACTTGCATTTATTTGCAGTTTCTGCTCACAAGGAAACAAAGCTTGATTTAATAGTGATAGACATTTTAAGAATTGAGGACTTCCCCTCCACCCCCCCCCAAAAAAAAGTAATGCTAAATCATGTGCATTATATACATTACCTACTTGTAATAAAATGGGAATATTTAAAAATTCAGTCACAGATAATTTGTAACTGAAAATGACAGGCTCGTATCAGCCACTGGACACTCTGGGTGTTTGCCAAGCTCAGTGAGCACTTGGGTAGGTTTACCCACTTCATGGAAAACAGTTGTTCACACTGTGGAAAAGATTCTGATTCCCTTTCATGGTCCCAAGAATCCTGAACAGAAGCGTCTCACACGAAACAGCCACGGTGCCAGGCTCACTCCCACACCTCAGCCCTCACACACAGTTCACACAGATGCAGGTTAGTCAAGGACAGCGCAGCTGGAAACCAGGCATGCCTCCATGCCAAAAATACTGCCCAGTTTATTTCACCCCTGGCTCCCAAGAAGCCAGCACAGTTATTCTCCAGAACAGCTCTGAAGGGGCTCAAAGAGCTGGCTGACATCATCACAAAACCTCTCTCAAGGATTTTTGGATGGCCTTGGGAATTTAGAAAGGTCCCAGCTGACTGGAAGCTGGCAAACGTTGTACGATTTTCAGGAAGAGCATGGAGGACCCTGGAAACTACAGGCCTGTCAGTCTCACTTCAGTGCATGGTAAAGTTATGGAGAAGATTATTCTGGGAAGTATTGAAAAACACCTGCAAGACAATGCTGTCATCGGTCACAGCCAGCACGGCTTCATGAGAGGAAAGTCCTCCTTATCCAACCTGATTTCTTTCTGTGACAAGGTAACCCACCTAGTTGATCAAGGGAAACCAGTTGATGCAATCTTTTTGGATTTCAGTAAAGCTTTTGATACTGTCTCTCACAAAATGTCCAGCTCACAGCTGGATAAACACATCATGTGGGGGGTGAGCAATTGGCTCACGGGTCGAGCACAGAGGGTAATAGTGAATAGGGTAACATCAAACTGGTGAGCTGTCACTAGTGGGGTTCTGCAGGCCTACATCTTAGGCCTGTGCTCTTCAACATCTTCATAAATGACTTGGATGCAGGACTGGAACGGATAATCAGTTTGCAGATGACACAAAGTTGGGAAGAGCTGTTGACTCCCTCGAAGGCAAGGAGGCCCTGTAGAGAGACCTTGACAAATTAGAGGGCTGGGCAATCACCAACCATATGAAGTACAACAAGAAAAAGTGGTGGATTCTGCACTTGGAATAGGGCAACCCTGGATGTTTGTACAGACTGGGAAATGAGAGGCTGGAAAGCAGTGCCACAGAAAGGGACCTGGGGGTGCTGGCAGCCAGGAGGGCCAACCATGTCCTGGGGAGCATCAGGCAAAGCATGACCAGACAATTGAGGAAGGGGATTGTCCCGCTCCATTCTGCACTGGTTAGGCCTTACTTTGAATGTCGTGTGCAGTTTTGGGCATAAGATAAGAAAGCTGTTAGAGGGAGTCCATAAAGACAGCGAAGAGCATGGAGGAGAAGCCGTGCGAGGAGCGGCTGAGGTCACTTGGTCTGTTCAGCCTGGAGAAGAGGAGACTGAGGGGAGACCTCATTGCAGACCACAATTTCCTGAGGGAAGAGGAGGGGCAGGAATTGATCTCTTCTCTGTGGTGATCAGCGACCGGACCCAAGGGAATGACCTGAAGTTATGTCAGGGGAAGTTTAAATTGGATATTAGAAAAGGGTTTTTCACTCAGAGGGTGGTTGGGCACTGGAACAGGCTCCCTAGGGAAGTGGTCACAGCACCAAACCTGACAGAGTTCAAGAAGCGTTTGGATGATACTCTCATGCATATGTTGTGACTCTTGGGGATGATCCTGTGCAAGGCTAAGAGTTGGACTTGAAAATCCTTTTGGGTCAGTTCCAACTCAGTGGATTCTGTGATTCTGTGAAAGCCATCCCTTTTTTCACCCCTGAGGACAATATATGCACAAGCAGAGGGGATATGGTCATGGGGCTAGGTAAGATAGCTCATACTACAGCTGCCTTTGTTGCTCCTGCCTGGCAAATACCAGAAGACATCGCCTGTCTAGACTAATGAGAAGGCATATGTTAACGCAATTAATTAATCTGCCCTAAAAGATTGAGGCCAGGCCAGGATTTGTCTCTTTCCTAGTGCTCAGTCTGATCTTAAGCATTGGGATTTCCACCATTTCCCATGGGAGATTATTCCACAACCTAATAGATCTCAATGTCAGGAAGTTTTTTCCTGATATTCAGCCATAATTCATATCCATGAATTATGAGCTACTGTCGACATCACATCCATTGAGGCATTCCGAGAGCCTGCTTCATTTAAAATTATATGCTCTAGTTATGCAGGGTTTCTGTGTACTAGGGCAAAATGCTTTTTCTGCAGGTTAATTCATTACTATTCAATTTGTTAACACTTCTTTTCTCGGCGTGAACAGTCATTCTGCAGTTACATACCCTGTAGTAGCACAATCCCCATTTGGGAGTAGAATCACAATATATAAATATGACAAAACAACATACCAAAAACCATTCCCGTAAAGACATATTAGTCTGTTCCTGCAGATACACCAGCATTCAGTTAAATGAAAGCAGTAGCTCATACAACACCTGGTATGAGACAGAAAGCTTAGAAAAAACTCTTCTCAAGTATGTAATAAATTTTATTTCTGTCTTAAACAGAGGCAAGGTAGGGGAGTAGGGGGGCCAGTAGGGAAGGGGAAAGGGATAGGGAAGGGAAGAGAGAAAGAAACTTAATCAAGCTGTGACAAAATAGAGGAAAATTGAAAAGAGAATGACTTCCTTCAAACGATGAGCCACTAGAATGCAATAAGGACATACAAGAGCAAATAAAGTTGAGGATGCAAAATGTTCACCTTTTGTCATTATAGCACTTATAAAAATTGAGACAGCTACAGCAGGCTTCTGAAATCTGTATTGCAAATAACTGTGTACAAAACACTTCTGGAAAGGAAACTGCCTTCTCTTTTAAGAAGGTTTGAGAGGACAAAAATTATAAAACATGTACCAATTCCTCAACAAATCCTTAAGATTTCTATGAGACTTTTTTATTATTACATTTTACCCAGGTAGCAGTACTTTGCCATCCTATTTGCAACCCATCTGTACATAAATGCCACATTAGATACTGAAAAAGGGAATGCTTTCCAAAGTAAGCAACTATAAACACACCAGACTTCATTTTCGTCTTCATACATGCCTAGCTCCCATTAATGCTACATAAATCCCAGAGCAAGTAGGTAAGAATAAACACATAAATTTTACCTGGAATCATCTGAAAAACAGAAAGCAATATTTGGAATGAGAACTGAATTTGCACAGTGCCATATAATTTTGTGTGAAAGTTATTCCAGATGGCAAATTTTTTAGAGACAGTGACCAAATACTATTGAGGGATCCACACAAACAGGTCTACCTTTCACTAGAAATTACGTGACTTTGCTGAAATCTGTATCTAGCCAGGTGGGACACTTGCTTTGGGCAGAAGACAGGACAATGCAGCTCCCAGTTCCTACTGGACCAGGATATCTGTGTTCATAGCAGACAGACAATGCCCATAGGCTGAGATTACCCAAAATGTTGCTTGCAGATCCTCTTGAGGGGCATTAAGCCCAAGCATCTGCACTCTGCTGATCACCTGGGTCTACTGGTGAAGTCACAACAACTTGTTATTTGTAGGTAGGCAGTTTCTGGTTTGCCGTCAGCCTTGCAAAGCTTGACAAAACGTTCTTTAGTGGGGCTGTGAAATACACCTTGGGACATACATGAAAGAGTTGCAAGCTAAAAACCTGTACTCTGACTTAAGCAAAGCAGGGACTCAAACCTCAACTGCTTCCCTCTTCCCCAGCCCACAAGAGATGCTGAGAAGAGAAGGGATGTTCTGATACAGCTCTGGTTTTGCAAAAACATTTGAAAGAATTTTTGTTTGTTTTGCCTTGGAACTAAGCAGCAGAAGTTGCTGCAAAGTGGAACCGTCATCCTCAGGCCACCTGTAAATATACGAACCCAAGTCAAGAAATGACTTAGAGAAAGGTAAGCTCTGTGATCCAGGAGAAAGGTTTTGAGTCAAAGGTTCTGATCTACTAGCAAGGATACAGCAAGGAGTGCCATCTCCAGAAGCCAGCAGCTTTCTTAGTAAGATGCCCCTAGAGAAACCTGAAATCAGCATCTCTTGCGGAAATGGCACCAGCAGCTGATAACTCATCTCTCTTAAACCTCCTGCCTTCTTACATGGGGCAAAGCTCAGATCTGCACTGTCTCAGTGCCCTGCCTGAGGATGTCTCAGAAGGGGGTTGTGTCGTGTTCTGTTATCCCACTTAGGTTTTCAACCACTAGCAGTCACAGCTGAGCAAAGGCAGGGGACAGGACATTCAGGTAACACTTCTGACTCTACCTGAAAGTAACTGTTTGCCAGTGGAGTTTCTGAGGATGAAGGTGAGTAGACTCAGGCATCTTTGTATGTAAAAGGAAATGAACAGCCTGATTTCCAGAGAGGTGGGTGTTCACAAGTCCATAATAAGGGGCAGAAAGCAGCCAAGAGAAGCTGAAAGACTGTTGAGGGCTTCAGCACAGACTGAATGCAGAGATAAGACTTGTCATTTCAGACACAGCACAGCAAGATGTGAGGGGACTGGGAATACAGGAAGGGAAAGCTATCCAGAATCTACAAGACACCACACTTACAAATAAGGTACAGGGTAAAGAAGACACACACAGTCAAGTAACACCTGTGTAAAAGCGAAAGCTAACAACATTGTAATCAGAAGGGAAAGTGCACACAAAGAGGGCTGACATTTCTTGAAAGTTATCTCAAATGGTAGTGCAGAGGAAAATAATATGTAACACATAAATACAGCAATCATTGTGAGAACATGCTATGTTTTCACTAATTCTTAGACTTTTGTCCTGCTCTTAGATACGCAGGCATGCACTGTTAATGGCACTTCCACGGTTGAATTGCCATGCATCAACCTCAGAACGGGAGCTGTGGTTAACCTCTGGTACGTCACATGTGAAAAAATACTCTTCACTGTATTTCTGTTTCTCACTTTTATATTCTCACTTCTCTGTATGTGTAAAACGTGGTTTATTGGCAGTGTATATGACCACCTGGAATTAATCTCCCAAATGCAGGCTTAAAAATAGATATTCATACCAGTCAGTTAAGTTTTCTGTGTATGAATCTCTTTTCCTTTGTGACCATATTTTCCTGCTTTCGAACCTTTCAAAAGGGTCTAAGTGTAAGGATGGAAAATATAGATGGAATTTATGTTTAAAATCACCTTTTAGTGCAATCAGTGTGTTTATTTAAGCAGTATACATTTAAGCATGTGCATATGTGTACATGTACAACTTCTACATATAGCCAGCAAATTTATTAAATCTGTCTAGTGGCTAATATAAAGACTACTGCCTTAGCAATATGCTAATGCTTGCTCAAGCTTTTCAATGCAGTGCTGAAACCATCCTTGACACAGCACTGAAGCAGAAGCTGCCGCATCCCCAACTGCTGGATAAATGGAGTAAGAGAGATGAAATTTATCAGGGCTGCCAAGAAGTGCTCATCAAGACACATTTTTTGACTAAAGTAAGTGTGCACTATTCTCACAAGTGACAAAAAAGGGAGGGGGGGGAAAGAAATTAGAACAAGCATTTATCAAGAGAACCTGTCCATCTGACTTGACATGTTTTTTGCAAACATCACTTCTTTTATTCAGTTACCAATTGATTTGGGATAAACTGAAGGAGGAAACCTTTGCTTCTAACACCCTATCATTCTTCAAAAAAGTAAAGGCTTTTACACTGGATGAATGCATTTACTTAAAAGACACAGCATTTCCAAAGGCACACTGTGCTGAGCTTAAGCTGACACTTAAGCCTTTGAAAATTTCTCCTAGGAACCTCTGATATGAGCTATAATCATACTGTTTGTCTTATAACTAACCAGCCTGGAAAAGAGAAAACTGCATAAAGTACTACAACACATGAAGGATTGAGAAGTTCTCAGAGTCTCCAAAGCCATTTCAGAAAAAGAGGAACAGGAGTTTTGTTATTAATTTGCCCAGGGAGGACAAAGTATCTTTCTGTCTAGGAAAGCCTGATACAACTGAACACCACAGAACTGCCGAAGAAAATATGGAAGAAATAAATATACCCTATTGCAGCAGAAACAAGGCAGATTGGGGATTGGAGTTACCCAGGTTCCCTCATGCTGACCAAGACATGAAGCAAGCCATTCCACCTTCCTTTTATTTGACTTTCCTTTTGATAAAATATATAAATAATGATTCAAAGGGTTTCCAGAATCACCAGAATGCCTAAGTGCTGTCCTGACATTCAATGTTACTGAAGATGGAAGACCTCTGCAGTGTCACAGAACATATTTAAGGGAAATTTAAAAAGTCAAAATGACAGAAATAAAATGATGTTGCATTCAGACCAGATGACTTGTAGGAGACTGTTTCACGTCAAAAAGAAAACACAGCCAACTTGGCTGTGGGGAAGGAAGGAGAAGGTGGACTGCCTTTATCAGAGCATCGAGGATGAAAAGGTTACTGGCTGCTCATTATGACCAGCAAGTCATTGGAAGACAAATAAATGAGAACTCCTTGATATTGTGTGATTGTTGCTGGCAGGAAGGAGTGGGAGGGAGAAGAAAATCAAATTCGTTGTTTGTCTTTATACATTGACCAAACACAACAGACTTAAATACACCTAACAAATAGCAGGAAGGTCAAGATAACAAAACAAACAAACAAACAAACAAACAAACAAAAAACCCAAACCCCAAAACCAAAAACAACAGACTAAGGGATAAATAGAAGAAGTACCCTGAAAAGAGATGCTGGCCATCCTGACTAAACTCTCCAGTCTGGCGATGTTCTGGACATTTCCCTATCTTTCCAAATATACTGTCTCTTTGGACAACAATGTTGGCTTTTGCTCTGGATTAAAATCCAGATCTATTGCAATTCCCTAAGACAATAAATGCATTATTGTCCATACATATATTTGACACTATCGAGACGTTCACTGAACCATCTCTGTGGTTCACGCAGATGGTGGTGGTGGTGACGGTGGTGAACTAGGGAGATTAAGGAATGTTACAATTAACATCTGACTGAAAGAAAAGAAGGAATGATATGAAAAAAATATCTGCTGCATCTTCACATGGACGGAAAGTGCCATGTAAGATTTCAGTAATATTTCCAATATTTTACCCTTTTGTGCTTTAGAGAAAAAGGAATTTTGCATTAAAAGGAGGAATAGCTGTATATCTAGAAACTTGTAAGACACAGTTTCTCCTCTAGTCATCACTCCTAATCAGACAGATGGATAAATTGCTATGGAAAAAAATACAAAAAAACCCCACCTAAAACAGTGACTACATCATTTTTATTTATTTCTTGCATTCTGTGTTCACATAGCAAGAAATTTAATTCCAGTTAGATCATTCTCTTGTGATATTTTTTCTTTCATTTAATATATTTTTTAAATGCTTAGAAGCATTATGACAGAAAAGCATGTATTTTTTGCCCTGGTTTATACCCATCATCTTTACCATTACAACAAGACAAAAGCATTAAAGTAAAATTAATCATGTCAAAAGATTTTAGCAAAAAACAAGGGAGACCATGCATAAAGCATCGCTTTGTCTAGTGTGAAGTCACGCTCTGATTAAAAACATATAATGAAAGTGAAAGTAATACATCATTGCCTTAGCAGTAGGGTTTTTGGGAAAGCTATGCAATTCTGAACACAAAAAATCTTTATAGGCTCCGGATTTTGAAATTTGCAATTACTACAGAATAATTCTAACAAATAAAACATTGTTTCACTTCCTTAAAGTTTAATTAATCTTAAACACGGCAGTTAAAACAAACAACCGAAGGAGTTCTAGAATTAAACAAGGACTCCTGGCAGGACCATAGCTGGTAATTAAAACCGAACCAGCAGTGGCTGGTTCTGAGCAGTGAGGCATGAGGTGGTGACACAGAGACCCCCCTACTGCCCCACATCCAGTAAGTAGTTACGAAGACTGCAAAATACCAAGAATAATGAAGCCCCATTAATAGAGCAGAACTTTTGCTGCTACTAAGGACTGTCAAACACCCATCAGATGTTCCCTTTCTGTCACTGGGCAGTGGTCACCTGTTGCTGCTATATGACATATTTAGTACTGAGTTAAAAAGTGAACTGGTGTTTGTGCACATGTGGGGAAGCCTGAAAAGAAACCATGAAGTGAAGATGTTTACTGTACTTCGCCATACAGTCTATAAAGCCCTCTACTTTGCTCAGGCACAACTGTGCAGTAAGTGCTTCAAATTAAAACAACAACATGCATATTATGATGTGCTTAATATTATATATAATCTCAGATTAGGATTGTGCCCACATCAAGTAAAATTAGGTGGCAAAAAGTGCTTGTAAAATGCCACTTACTTTCTCCTTTTTTTTTTTCCTTTTCTTTATTTTGCCTCTATTCTTTGTTGTCAACATTGAAAAAATAACTCTGAGAAATACCAGATAGGAAAAACACACAGTAATACTAGACGGTGAAAAATCTACCGATTCCTTGAGCCATAGCATTCTTGCCTATAGATGATGACATTAAAAAATTGGAAATGGGTGCATGCTTCCCCTCCTCTCCTGGGTCTATGAACAAGGCAAGTTGTTTTCCTGATACCTTTAGAATTACTCCCATTAGTACTGATGCATTTGGTGCTTTGGCTAGCCAGGCAGAGAGAGGTGGGCAGGATCCCCTGCCAATAGATCTAGTCTTGTCGCAGAAACAAAATGAGATTGCTACTCTGCTGAGCTGTCATACTTGATAGCTTGTGCTGTTTCACCTGCAACCATCTTCATAGCTCCAACTGCAGTGCCACAGCTTACATGGACTCAGTAGTTTCTGATGGTTGATCTTCTCCTGTTCCGCATGCATCACACAAGGCAGGACACGGAGCCCTAAGCAACTGAGTACTTGCAACAGCCACTCTCCAAGCTGAGAAGGAAAAAGGCAGCAGGCAAGCAGCTCCCTCTCAAAGGGGTCTGCAGTCCCTGACAAGGAAATTCCGGTGTTCCTCTCAGTGGAAGGTGACAGGAGCAGATTCAAACTCCTCTCATCCATCTACTCCTCAGTGCCCCTGCCACTGTATACAGGATTAAGTGTTTGCAAGCTTCTTTCCCACCTTCCCTATCCCCAAATGCCACTGGCACAGAGAGCAGAAAATAAGGGATATAGATCAGCTTGGAGGAAGGGAGAGGGAATTTCTGTGCACTTTTACATTGGATCAGTAAGCCTTTAAGTGCAAAACATGGCATTTTGTTGGTGTGTGTGGGAGCCTACTGGCGGGCAGAAGGTTAAAGAAAAGACTTTGTAAATGTTTGCTGGCAGAGGAGGAAATCAAATACACCTAAGGCGATAATAAAATAGAACACCTTAAAATACCAGACTAAAAGAACTGAGATTCTTCCTATCACAGAACCTCATGAGCAGGAGAGTTTTCCTCTGTCCCTGTTCAATAGGGAGCAAACTCCTCATTTGTACTGGTGAGATGAGGGTGAACTGCAGCCTCAGGACTGATAGCACTGTCTGAACAACTCAAAAAAACCCCAAACCCAGAAAAAAACCCTCTTCTGCCTTTCCTGCTGATTGTATATCTTAGATAACTGTGCACTGGGAGTTAAAGGGGAAAAAAAGAAAAAAATTCCTTTCTTCCTAAATTGCAAAAGGTACAAGAGAAATAAAGCTAAAACAATGTCCTTAATTTCCCACATAAATGTTGCGGTATGTGATAGAACACCACGAATGCACCGAACTATCACTATGTTCTAAGCTGACTAGTTTGTGATCTTCCCTAAAACTCCTCAGTCAGAGTTCTTCAACCCCCTGCACTCCTATGCTGTAGAGTTCTTCAATGTTTTATGGAAAGGACAGAAGTTCTACTTGAACTTGCCTCCCATTCTCTCTTATTTTAAGTTAGAAAATAAAGGGGATACTAGAAACTCTTACTTCAGCTTTTTTTTTTTTTTTAAATAGTTATTGTTAGCATTTGGTAAGTAGCAATAATATTATTTAAGAAATATAATATTTTTTAAGAAATCATGCTTCTTCACATTTTGTCTCTTTCAGTGTGAAAAGACAGGCATTCTTCTGTGTTCTTCAAACTGCGGACCAGGCCAAGAGGGCATAATTTTCTAGAAGGATTTGTAAGAATAGAATTACTCATGTCACAAGAGGGCTGTGTATTTGACAGCCATTGTCTCAGCCAGCACTGAGACAGATCCTGGGACCTTCAGGACTTCCTTCCAGTGCTGAGCAGCAAGCACTTGAACATGAGCGAGCTAGGACTGTGACAGCTGAATTGATTGTCTCTTAATCACAGCATAAAATGTTACATACCTTAACCATAATGGAGAGAGAACTTTTCTTCACTATTTCTCAGACATAACACAGGAAAGACTACCTTCTCTACATAAAATTATTCTGAAACATCTCTTAACACCACCAGAGACAGTGGTGTTACTCAAATACTAGCGATGGACATTTAGCTGGAGCATTTAGGTATCATGCCTCTGGGTAGTTTCCCACAGTCTTGGAGACAGCATGACAATGTAACTTATACACAATGTAACCAAGAGTTGAGTAAATGTCACCCTTACAAAATCTCACATATCTACATCTAGGTAAGACTCAGCATAGAGCTTTTTACTTTAATTCACTGGAGAGTTCAGATCTTGAAGCAACAGATCTATTCCTCCTGCCTCTCCTGGTGAGCCACTGGATTAGACACAGCAAATAAAATAAAAACCTGGACACTTCTGCCTTAGGCAGTATCACTGATTTTTCAATGACTTACCATCTTCAGAATTTTCTTAGAAGTAATGTACAGAGGTGAGCATCATATCTCATTATTCTGAATAATGTGAAGCATAGTATGTTCCCTAGCACAGATGCTGCAGACTTTTCTAATGTACAGTTCATATAACCTTTTATTCATTCATACACAATACATTCAACTGTTAGTCCAGGTCATCTATACCTAAGCAGTCTTTATATTGCACCACTTTGCGAAAGGCTCCTAAATCTTCCATGGGGAAAAGTAATTTGCAACAGCATTATTTCAATTGCATCATAGCAGTCTTGTGACTCTTTTTCATCCTAACCCGTGGATATATTATTAATGTGGATGTATCCCATTACAGGGTTTTGGATAAGAGAGAAGAACAGAATTCTATAAAATGTATTTTACTGGAGGAAAAAAAAAAAAAGCAGGTTTAGTAGGAAATCCAGGTTTTACCAGTTGTCCAGTTTTAGAAGTATGGCTTTGATTTATGGATCAAAATTGCTCATTTATTATTTTACCTATACTGCTTTGGGCAATTTTGACAGTTAAAATTTAGTTTTATTGACCAATGCAGCCAGTTTAGCCACAAGGGGACTAATGCACACACAGCCTGCTGCACTCAGGAAGCTATGATTTGATTCCATGACCAAGCCAGACTGGGAATCGCAACCAACATAACAATAAGTTCCAAATCTCAATGCTCGAGGCAAAATACTTACTCTAAAACACAATCAACCTTTAAAAGAAGGTGGGAAAGAATTTTGTGATAGCAGCTTCCGTGCACTGTTTATTGTAGCTGATATATTCCACCAATGCTTCTGTCAGCAATGGACGCAGAGTAGTACAGAGGAAACCTTTCTTTAATGATTGTGGACAACAGATAAAGCTGGAAGAAGGAAATGAAAATGCAAAAGAGAATCAAAGGTGTGCTCTAGTACTATGGCTTACCAGGGATCTGACTCTGAGAAAAATGTCTTGAACGCTGCCTTTTTTTTTTCCCTAAACCAGATTTTATTCCTATATATATTAATATGCATGGATTCATGTTGCAGCATGAAAGACAAGTTTACTTAAAGAAACTTACTGGAATGATTTTAAGCCAATGTTAATTTAGGCCTATCCTATTATAAAATTAGCATCTTCTGCAATCTCAATTTATTGCTCCATTGTGAAGCCCCTTGTGATACATAAACAAATCTCTGAAGAGAAACAAATCAATAAAGTGTCTAATTTGATTAACCATGTTTTTAAATTCATCAAGACAACTGTACAAAAATAAACCACTTACTTGTCAGTATTTTCCATGTCTTCTTTTCATCATCATAGTACTGAACCAAATTGCTGGGTAGCCGGTCAGGTCCAGGAGGCAATCCTCCAACCAATAACAGCATTTTCTTATTGGAACGAATTCTTCACCCAAAACAAGAGGAAAGATGAACAACCACATTACTGAGGAGTATTTTTAGTGGCAACAAAATCATAACCATCAAACGAATGTTCACTGCTTGCCGTTTTCTATTTCATTTTTTTGTGTTTCTTTTCCCAATCATGTCTCAACAATTTCTTGAACCAAGCAGAAAAATGATCAGAAAAGCTGCGTATCTCTCTACTCATGGAATAATAAGCTTCCTTTATGCAATTTGTTAGAGGTTCATTCTAGAACGACCTTTTTCTTATATTATCCCTTTAAATCATCACTCTTTACAGCTGAATACACATGAAATGCTCTGGAGTTGTACTAAGGTTAAGCATTAAAGTTGCATGTCAAAAATCGTATTAGTCAAAATCATTATTATAAGCCATTCTACACTCAAAGAACCTTGAAAAAATTAAGGTTATGCAGAGAGTTTGTGAGCCAACTCTTTAATCACACACTGAACTTCAGATATATAGTTTAGTACAATTAGCAGCACTGGGCTAATGGTTATGGGTTAAATGCTACTTACAAGCACTTTTGTTTGTTTAATTTAGTCCAGACTCTTGCTTTCACTCTCGCCCCCGGCTCCCCCCCTTCTCTTTGCTCTCCCCCTGTGCACCACTGGCTATAGCAACACCAATTGGTAAAAATGAGACTGTGATGTTGTTGTGAGCCTCCCCAGAGTGGAGCCCTGCCAATGCTTGCCACTGATCCAGCGGCATGAACCTGCTCAACTGTGCAAAGTCACTCTAATTCCCTCCCTCTGTTTTTCTACCCTCTCCCCCAGGGGGCAACCACTGAAAGGAGTGACTACCCACCCATCAAGAGCTGGCAATTCGCTGCTATTAACCGTGACCGTGATTCCCAATCTGCCTGGCAGTTCTTAAGAACAGGACTGCAATGTCTCATCTGCAGTAAAAGCGGTTATCTGCACCCTGGCCTCCAATGCTCCACCTGATGAACGTACGATTTCTTTGCAGCATTAAGGGATTTAGCACAATTGTAAGTGAAAACAGGAGGGGAGGCCCAGACCCCCAGATGAGCCCTGATGCTTTAATAGTCACTTCGCATATAATTGAACTTTCATCAGTTATACAAAGCTTGGGTGAGATAACACTGAAATAAAGGTCTAGGCTCAGAATGTTCCTGCTAGGTAGTAAGGTGACGTAGCCTGGAAAACATCCATCGATACAAATGAATGCACAGGAGGACCATGAATTTGATGGAAAGCACCCTTGTCAAACACCAACATTTCTCCAAGCATGACAACATCCCTGTAGCACTCTGTGTGTCAGTATGCAGCAAACACCTCTGGCCAAGAAAGGCACCAAATGCCACGAATCAAAGCCCCATCACAGCTGCACACAGTGGGGTCAAAGCAGTACCCAGGAGCTCCAATCCCAGCAGTGCGCTCTGGCAGCAAGTACTTTATTCCTCAGCTTCCCCACACCCATAGCTTCACTCCAACTGCTACCTAGAATGCATGTTGGTGACTCACCAATTTATATTTGTACTAGGATTGCAGCCTCTCTTGAGAAGAATGGGCCAAATGAACTTGGCTGTGTTGTAGATATGCACTGCCCACAAGGAACCTCCTTCAGGAAGGGAGCATGCAGCTGAAGGCCTGATCCACACAGTGCTCCAGAATAAAATCTGTCAAACAGCCATCCAAAAGACAGCTACACACTACAAACACATCTATGACAAGGATGGTCATCTGGCAGATGGCCTTGTTTGCTTTTAAATGGATTTAGGTGGATGGATTGACAGTGGATGAAACAAAACCCTCTGTGCAGCGGCAGGAGTTACACCACAGGGGCAGTGACAGTGTCCCATGTTGTCCTAGCCCCTCTTTCTCTCCTGACTTAGGGAGAGCCCTACGGTCCCTCAGTCTTTCTGACAAGCCAGCCTTTGATGCCTGCACTGCACCTGCTATGTACTGTCAAATGATGACTGTTACCTGCCCACCAGACTGTAGCTGTGTAGGATATCAGGCACCGTCTCATGATCACTGTCGGCACAGTCTCGACTCAGTGAGACCAAGCTCTGGGGAAAGCTTTCAAAAGCATTGTCAGCGTCTCGAAACATTCAATCTCCCCAGTAAAGTTTTTAATGAGAGAACATTTGATAAAAACTATGCAACATGGGAGTATGATAAACTGTTTTTGGTATGAGTTAGGGATGACTGCACACATAACAAGTGGCAGAGCAAACCAGGGCCACAAGTCAGTTATGCATGGCCATCCCTAACGATAGAGAATAAATTGTTTATTCCAACCCTCCTGTGTTGTATGTTATATCACAATCAACTCCCTGTGTATTGTAAAATTCAGAATGCCCTTGCAAGGTTTACTTGATAAAGGAGTTTATTTTGATTTTCATCTTTCATCTGTAAAACTCCCTTCTAACTCCAAAGCGCTGTGAAAATCCAATGAATGGCCAAGGCTCAATAGTTAAGGTGAAGAATGAAATGTCAGATATAACTCTGAGTTTCCAGACTTTGGCAGCTGCAACTATCCCTAACATTACTTTTTCAGCTAAACAGTCTGACAACCTTCTGTTTCTTGCTTCTTCTTTTCTGTGTGGCTATATGGGAATGTTTAGAAAATATTTAGATTTTTACATGTTTAAAATGGGAAGTAGCATGAACAGAAGACCTTAATAAAAGTTTGATAAGAACTTAATAGTCAGCAAAGTCTCTACCAAAAGCACAGGGAACTCTCACATTGCAAAGATGACACAGGTGCTTTTACTCAACTAGTTCATCTATATCATCTATACTGAGAGCTTTTCTGGTGAATTAAGTAAAGATAATACAATGGCTAAAGATATGCATGTTTTACACAGATGTGTTTTCCTTGGAGCCAAGTTCTGCTTTTTATGTTTTGGTGTGAATTCCCACAGTTTAGGTTTTGCAAAGAAATTTTCCTTATGATGTCATATTTATGTTCCATATTGTACTGACCAGTACTGCTGCAATCTTAAAATACATTCTAAAATATGAAAAATGTGTAAATGATCACTGCTTACATGCAGAAGACTTTTCCAAATATTAATAAAATGTATTTTAGTGAAATTTTACAATGAAGACAGGATTTAAAAATATGTGTAATACATTAGCAAAGTTTCTCCCTTTCTTGTATTATTACATGTTTGTTAATTGCGTAACTCCAGATTACGACGTGGAATGCTCTCAACTATGTCTGAAACACTGTTTCTTCATAGCCCTTATTTCACAGTGTAATATACTATTTAGTTACATACTGTAGTTCACAGAGTCCCTGCCAAGGATGCTGTGGCCACCTTAAGTTCAGTTAACAGTAGTGGATCCTGGTCAGGGAAGGCTAAAGTAATATTAGCTGTGGACAGGCAGGTTGATGTCAAGGCAAAAAAAGCTGAGATAAATTTATCCATATCTTGTTCTTGAAAGCAGACTCCAGAATACCTAGACTCTAGTTCCCACCAATGAACATGCACGTGTTGTTATTATTCCACACGCACTTTGCAGTTTCTGTTCTGCTAAGACTTTTAAACACTTAATTCACCTTAATTAGGTTCCTGGTTACCTCATGTGGTGTGAAATTTATTTTGTGTACATACAAGACTGGAAATCAAACTCTATTTCAAAGTCAACATTTTCTAACTTTAATGGTTTTCCTCAGACACATAAACCAAGGAATTTGGGTACTCAGAGAAGTGGCTTCATTTTCAGAGATATTGAATAGCTATCAGGATAACTAAGTCCTACTCACTTCAAAGGTAGCAGCAGATGCACATCAGCTCTAAAACTCAGGACACTAGTCCATAATTTAAACTAACCATAAATATGCATGACAAAAGGCTGAGCCCAAAGAATCAGTAGAAAAGGCCACAAGAGACCTCAATACTCCTGTCAACCACCTCCTACTCTTTTGCAACCTTGATACTCTTATCTTAATGGAAAGCACATGAATGGGAAATATCTTCTTGTACATTGTTTTTCTTTATTAACATATCCATCAATCTTGTACTGATGGGTTTTCCTTATCTGGGCAATTAGTAGAAGCACATTCTACCAAAGCTGGCAAGAAAACAAGCCCCAACAACAGGTTTGCTCCAGACTCTTCCAGTTTTTAAACAATGCAATAAGGCTTCCCTCTCTGCTTTAGAGAATGAAAAAGAAAGAATACAATCATGAAATGGCAATCCTGTGGTTCTTAATGCATCCAGTGTAGTGTTACACATCAGAAAGAAAACCGCATCTTAAGACGTACAGGTGATCATAGTCATCAATGAAAAAGAAAGAAATAACACTATTCAACTATACTTTCCTCTTAACTCAGGGCTATAATAAACCCCAAAGCCTGGGTCATTAATTATCTTTTAATGTAGGCTATCACTATGGCTTTGAGTATGGATAGAGCCAGGTAGCTCTTCAGAGCAGCGACTTGACAGACATGATGGCACACCTTGCTCATCCTTCAGTGCAGACCTTAAATGCAGCAGAGCAAAATCTAAATTCAGGTATTTGCCCACTGAACTCAGGCAAAAAAACCCAACACCAGACAGAAGACCAGCAAGAGCAGGTCAATGTGTGGCAAATTTTACATCTACAAATCTCACTACATCAAAGGATTTGAGACACTGGAGTCTGACAGTGATCTTATCAAAACAAGTAGCAAAAATCTCAGAAAAAGTGGCTGTATTAACCTGCAGCAGAAACAAAATATTTCAGAGAGGTTTAGATAGCAACCTCAAGATAATAAGACAAAGATATATACTATCCCAATCAGCATTTCAGTTGCAGACCTTTTGTTTGTTAACACTAAAAACTTAATTTCATCTTCAGAAATCAGGACCTTAGCAACCCTTTAGGTACCCTCAAAAGGTATTTGAAGGGGTGCTGTGTCCAACAAAAATGTTATGGAGAATCTAGTTGCAGTCTGAAAATCTGAACTGATGTTCTAGGCATCTAGGCATTTGCCCATGACTGAAGAAAACGTTTTGCCACATGTGATGTGATCTCCAACAATTACCTTCCCCGCTCCTGGATGGGCATTTCAGTGCAACAAAAGTGTCATATGAAAACTGCTTATTTCAATGGATTTTGGCTTCCATAGTTGACCGAAATGATAGCCATGATTAGCAACACATGTTTAATAGAGAGGAAATATAATTATCCAGGAGTTTTTTAACTATGAACTTGATGAAAACCATAAGGTACAATGTAAAATTTATTTTGGACAAAGGAATTTCATGAGTTTTTGTTATTATATAAAATGAATTAATGAACATCACAAGCTATAGGTGAATAGGCATCCAGAATCTCTTCCTAACCCTATAGCACTGCCAGGGAAGGACCTGAGCTCTCACAGTCTTGCAACTCCTGCAAGACCAAGTCCTGCAGATCAGTCTCCTGATGAAACTCTGACCCACAAGGAATATCTTTCTCTTTATGGATAAAGTACAGACCTAACAGGATATATTGAATTTGTCAAAACCTAAATCATGACAAAGTCTCCTGCAAATTATGAGCAATTTAGTCAATTATTTAGTTCTTCAGTTCAAAGAATGTTCAAAAATGTGCTGGATGTATGAAATTTGCTTTATGAATGGATTTTTCTGATGCTTCTAAGTTGCACCTGCTGCCCAAGGCACACTTGAAAGAATGCGAAAGGAGTTTCTGGCAATACTAAAAACCTGGAAACCAATCTTATAATGAAGATTTTGGGGGTTTTATTTTCATTCTCAGTGTGGGCATGCTTGCAGAAGGCCCTGAGTGCAAGTTTTCATTGCAGCAGAGCTCACGGTAACGTTCACTGAAGATGATGCGAAGCCCAGGAGACACACTTTCCTGCTCATTTAACTCGTGACACTGACCACTGACAGAATGAAGTTTAGTAACATAAATAATAAGTTAAGAATGATCTGCTAAGACACTGATTGATGGTTTAGTCCTCTGAATCTATCACAACTTTTCTTTAATTTTTCCAATACTTAAAACAAAAAAAAAGGCATTGAAAAAAAATTACGTCACTGCTTGCTTTAACAATAATCATTCCTTTTCCTCCTAAAATGCAGAAGTCTGAGGATAAGTGAATCTTTTGTCTGACAGGCCACACTTAACTGTTACAAAGGTACCTTACAAGCTGAAGTTTCCCTTATTTTAAAGTTGCCAGATATTTTTCCATCCCCTGAATTAAAACAAGGAGAATCTGGAGCTCTGACTACCTGATTTTTCTTTATGAATCCAATCTCACTACTGTTAGCAGTTTAGGAGAGTCTCTAAGTAAACCTTTAAGAGTTAGCTTTCAGCTTTTAGCTGGAAGAGTTTTTAGAGTCAATATCGCTTCCTTCTGGGATAAAAGCCTCTGACATGATAGGTAGCTTCGGGGTGGGCAACTATCCTGCAAAAGTGACATCTACTGGCAGTGCTCCTTTGGGAAGAACACAGAGGAATGTCCTTCTTGTCTTTGTCTCCCTGTATTACCAGCCTATCCTTCATGTTGACAGGAGACTGGTACCGTTCCCCAGAAAGACGCTCAGTAGCTTTCCCATACGGAGTCCTTCCAAGGTTGCTGTATTCATATACAATACTATTGTTCATTATAGCTTGAGACTGGCTTTAACAGACGTGTTGCCTGTGTAAGATCATGAATAGTACGTCTATAGTGAGAATATCTACAGAAATAGATCGTCTGAACACAAGCTGTTCAAATCTGACTGCTAAAGATATCCTTACTAGACACACAGTGAGTATCTGGAGCATTGTAAGGGATGTGAATCAAATTAATTGAACCAGTAAAGGAATCAAATGAATTGTACTAGGAAAGGGAAACTGTAAATGAGACACAAAACCTCCCATGTCAGGAATCTTATTGGTAAAACTATGCAAACAACGATTTTCCATACTGATGGAAGTTCCAAAAAACCTTTAAGTAATTCCTTTTATCCTGAATACTTTAAAAAAAAGAAAGTAAAAGCTAAATGTTTCATGTTTTTATAAATTGCTTTCTCTTCCTCACCTCATTTTGTTTGACCTTATTTTGGGTTTGGTTGGTTGGCTGATTTGGTTTTTTGGTTTGAGGTTTTTTTTCAGACAGAGACTGTAAAATGGAAATGCTTTACAGAATGCCTCAAAGTGGTCAAATCCTCTTTTTTTTTTTCTTTTTTTTTTCTTGTTTTTTCTTTTTTTTTCTTTTTTTTTTTTTTTGGCTAGGAAATTTTAATCAACGCTTGGTTTTGATTTTAAGAGTATGAAAAATCAAGAAGGCCCTTTTTGTTTGATTCTATATATCAGATATCCATATCAACAGGAGGTCTCTGCATCAGAGGCTGTGTTCTCCCCAGCTGAGGCTCCTTTTCCTAAGGAATCCAAAGAGAAGAAACACACCTTGCTGCTGGCTCACCCAAGGTACGACTGTTTACCTTTTCCATTGACTTTTTTTTTTTTTTTCCCTGAAAGGACACAGCATTTGAGGAACACAGGAAGAACCAACTGTGGCACAAACTTCTATTTACTTCCAGCTTCACTGCAAACCGTCTGCTTCCATTGAACTTGGCAGCTGATATTTGCTCAGTTTATTGTCTGCTTTCCAACAATACAGCAAGTGTTGACTACTAAGTACTAGGCATGACGGTCTTTAAAGAAAATTTCAGGGAGGCAACAAATACGAAAAAATTATGCCAGTTTTCAACTTCCCTCATTCTTCACATTCTTTAGATAGTCCTTTGGTAAGCCTGTAATACAGACAGAGCCTGTTTCAACAAAACCAACAAGAGAGATGTTTGCAGAGTAGGGGACCTCAAAACCTTCTTTCAGGATTCCTATTAACTTCCCTGCTCAATGTTTTCAGGCCATGCTGAGCAAAGGATAACAAACTTTGCTCTGATTTAGAAAACTGCTTGGATTTTTAAAACACAAGAGTTGTTTGAAAAGATAAAACAGTGTTTTTACAGATTAAACATGGGTTTACCAGAACCAAAGCTTTTTTCCTGGCAAACTATTTTCTGTTGATTTTGTGTTCTACATTTGCTCTCCTCACTCCCCTTGCCCTCAAGGCTCACTGTTCTTTCTCTTCAAGTACAAATCCAAACAATTACACCATTACAGCTCTGTTCCATTTACTGCTCAGCAGTTACAGACTCAGAACCTCCATATTCTTCTGCCATGAAGAAAAAACTATAGTGACCCCAGGCCACAACATGCCTTCTAAAGACTCTCTCCTTTCTAACTCCTCTCCTCCACACGAAGGGGATGCACATCAGGCAAAGAGTGCAGAAAAGTCTGAACAGAAAAGTCTCAGATCTGTGGCCAAGACAGGTGTGTGTGATGCTCACCATAATCCTAAAATGATCCATTTGTAAAAGGTACACTCTAAGTATAAATCACCCCAGGAGGACTCTGACTAAGATGGAACTTCCTTGTCTAGGAGGCTCTGCACCACCTGTGACCTATGTACTTCCTGACAGGACAGTCATGGATTGTGTTGCCAAAGGATGGGCAAGAACAACACAGGACCTCATGGGGCACAGCTCTGCTTTTAAGGACCTGCATGATCTGCTTCACAGACTCTTGTAGATGGTGGAAAAGTGTGTTTTTGCTAAAGCACAGCATGTGAGGAACAAGTTCCCATTTTCATAGGCACTTTGTCATTAGTTTGAGTGGCTTAGTAAGGCTTTTCTTTAAAAACTTAGTTTAATTTGCCCTCTAGAACAAGATGTTTTAAAATCCAGTGAAAGATTTCCCCTTGGAAAAAGAGCTTGGTTGGAGATACAGATACTCGAAGCTGCTTCAGGTGCTAAAATGGTCAGGGTGACACAAAGCAAAGCAGTAGCACAGTTCAGCGAACTGCAGCAGCCTCTGGAGATCCAAGCTGAGAGGTGTGGAGCAGTGGGCTTTTGAGGTGTGTGTAAGGTTGGGAGCCTGGTGGAAGGGGCCCTCAGGAGTTAGGGGTCATGGTAACAGTGGATTCAAGAGAAGGGACAGGTGGAGGTGAAGTTCACGTAAGTTGGATCTGGGGACAAGTCCTATCACCTAAGGACATAAATCAGGAGGTACTGCCAGTTCACAAAGGACACTATCCCAAGTAGGACCTCTGATCGGGAAACTGGCTGGCAGGGCAAGTACCTTAACAAGGTACTTGGCAACCCTTCTTCACCTACAGCTGTTGGAAAGATGGTTGCCCACAAGAAAGGCCATTAAATGCTCTTCATAAATTATGTTTCTCCTAACAAGTACTATAACTGAGTCAAGAAGCTGGTTATCACCTATGCCACTGCAGCTCCCCAAGATTTTACCAGCCAGGACATACGTGTCTTTAAGAACGCTCCCAAGGACTGTCCTAACCTACAGCAGTCCTCTAAGGACAATGATGCTGCCTCTGTCCATAACATGAGCTCCATAATATGAGCCTCAGGACTCCCTCCCTCTTGGACACTTCACATATCTCCACTTATACTTCAGGATGAGCCTGTGTCCAGAGGCACATGAATGCACATAAGCAAGTAGGGAAAGTAGGTGAGACTAACCAGGATTAAGCTGACTCCAGATCGCTGGTTCACTTCCCCACAGCCTCTAATGTATCAGTCTCCCTTTTGCAGCTCAGCTGAGGGAGTCCTGGCACACATACAATTTCCTGATATTAATTTGGGCACGTAAAACCTGATCCAAAGCCACTAAAATAAACCAGCGCCTCACATTCACTTCATCCATACCGCAATATAAAAATGAAGAATTTGCATAAATGTTTTTTATCAGGATGTTAGTTTAGGATCTGAAATATTTCTCACTTGCAATTAATCATGAGTAAAAATATTAGTTAAAAATCCAAATATTGGTGTTGTGATCACAAAGGGACATGCAGTTGGCTGTTATCAGAACACACAACGTCTTTCTGTGAAAAAACAAAAATTTTTTTACAACCACCAGCCATGTCCTACCGAGACTCTTCAAAAACCTCTGTAGAAAAAGAAGTCAAATTGAACTACAGTCTGTGAGATTTGTAGACAAACAGTGTGTTCAACAGGGAAATTATTTAATTGTCAAGGGATGTAACCAGTTTCTTCAAATTTTTCACCTCCTCTGCGGTAAGTGGAACAGACTTGATATATATCTTCCTCATAGATGATACTGTTCAGCACTTTACATGTTCCTTCTTCATCCACAGTTACCATCTTCCCACTGAATGAAAACTTCATATTATCTTCATCACTGCAACTGTTTAATTTGCTATCACTTTCACTAATATTGCCTAACACCAAACAGTCTGGATGACACCCTCTTCCCACTGAAAGTAAAGAAAAAAACCCAAACAAACCACCTTTACAATGAGCTTTAGCAGGACCAGAATTTGCACTTCTAATCTCCCCAAGGTCTACTAGTCCAGGGAACAAAAGTATAGAAAAGCAGCTGGGTCTGTACATGCTGGGACTTTGCTGAACCCATAAAACAGCACGGTCAGGCTTAGCCTTCTTATCTCTTTGTCTCTTTATTTCCACCCTTTCTCTTGTGCTCCTCAATGCTGTATTTTCTGCCTATGACTTTTCCCATCTCATATCAGTTGGTTGATCCCCCTGCATTTTTCCTCCCCCACATTTGAAAAAGCTTTTCCATAGACTGAAATACTCAGCTGTTACTGACAACAGATGCTGTTTCTGTCAAGAATTAGGTTTTTACCTTTTGTTTCATTATGTATCTTCTTTTTATCTGCCATGGTCTTTTTTGTTTTGCTAGTTTCCTTTCCTATCCTATTCTCTGATTTTTCTCCCTTCAAAACTATTCTTCTCCCCCCTCTTCCCTCATCTGTATTTTCTTGTTTCCACTACTTATGTTCCATTTCTCCTCTGAAGTATTTCAACTCCTTTATTTTTCTGCATTTTTTCCTCTCTCCCATTTTTACCTTCCTCACTCCCCTCTGCCTTCAGGTACCTGACACAGCTGTACAGATGTGTGTCCTACAGCTGACAAACAACTCCCAGGACATCAAGGGCTGCTTCTTCCCACCCAGCCTACCTTCTCACACCTGTCTGGAACAGAGGGCATTGTAAATAGCTACAAGTAACTGAAACCATTAAAATCATGGCAATGGTCTATAAAAAGGCTACAACATTTAGTAATAAAAATCATTTAATAATAAGTCTCACAATTTAAATATTTTTTCTATAATGCTCCACTGTCTGTCTACATCTATACTGTGCATTAGC
The DNA here is from genome assembly GCA_036023395.1 of Myiotriccus ornatus. Taxonomy (NCBI): domain Eukaryota; kingdom Metazoa; phylum Chordata; class Aves; order Passeriformes; family Tyrannidae; genus Myiotriccus; species Myiotriccus ornatus. The sequence goes on from JAYRBT010000082.1 coordinate 108,707,216, forward strand.
ACAAGCAAAATTGAAGTTAAAAACCAGGTATTTCACAGCAGTGATGTGTTTTGAACCATTTTCACTGTTGCACGTAAACATGGAAGCAATAATAATTCTCAGTAGCTCACTCATCTTTAAAAGTCAGTTTCTTTCCAGCAATGTGGTAATGCTCTAACCCAAAACTTTTTAAAAATTGAAAATACATACAATGTATTATATAAAACATATTGCATTACACAGTGCATGTGCATGCACATTGCATGTGCAAAGCACAGAGACATTTTAATCAACTCAATACTCTGGTGAAGTCCTAAGAGTCAAATAAGTAACTAGGAAGATGAACATCCCTCTGTCTAAATGCATTTTCTTCCCAGAATTACAGAAAACACGACACAGAACAAAGCTACCTGTGCCATTCAGGGACAGACAAACATCATTTAGGTCTAATGTTCAGGGTCACTCACCCTACTCCAAGTTGAAATCAATTATGATTTTTCCTAGTGACATCAAAACTGACTATGCCTCAAGAGGCTTTAACAGCAGCTTGTATGCTGAGGCCCTACTGAGGTGAGGGTCCCTGAGTCAACAGAATTACTAACTCTGCTTAGAGTTGAGCACCTAATTAAACATCAAATCAAAGCCAAAACAGCCACGCCCTGTGGTGAAGTCCTAAACCTCAGGGTGCGCAACAAATTTGACACATCAGGAACGTAATTTCTCAACTTTTTAAATGATGATCATTTAATTGCAATACATTGAAAATTAATCTTACAAAAATATACGAGGCTGTTCAAGCATTACCTTCTCTCAAGAAACTTCACGAAGAAAACCCTGCTCTCCCTGCAGGTAAACTGTGTTTCACTGCAGCACAAGAGACATTCCAGGTACCTACATAGCCCCAGCATCACTTGCGCTACAGGATCTGCATTTGTGGCACCAACTTTATAAATAACTCTGCTTGCAGTGCACAGACTGGTTCTTATGAGCCAAAATCACTTTCCTCCAGCCCTTACCACAGGACTAGCTTTACAGTTACATTTCAGAGAAGAATCCCTGCATTTCGAGCTTCCCATTACATTCATTTTCTTTAAGAAATAGAACTACTCCAAAGTGTGCATATGGATTTGTATGTAACATATGTGTAAATGCTTTTTAAAAAAGTAGCAAGTTTAAAAAAAAAAAAAAAGTTATTTTTAATTCTGAGTGTAATTCTCATTTCTTCAACACACATGAAGCCGGTGGCTTTGGCACTGGGCTACTTGTATTTCTCAACCAACCCATACTGTACTGTGCAGTAGGTATTACACTGCACGAGAGGAACAGTTAATCTCTTTCTAAAGACATGTGTATCCTTCGTGAATGACCTTTCATTAAATTCCAAATTACCAAAGTCATCATTACTCACAGAAAAAAGTAATCAAAGTTTTAAAGTCCTTTTCTGTGCAATAATTTTTATGAACTTGCACACGTACTTCCCTGTTAGTTACTTTTAAGATTTCCTTCTGCAAATTAGTAACTTAAGGAACTCTGCAGATTTTCTTCCTTAAAATTTTATTGAATGGATGTCAGCTTGTTAAAATTGCTGCTTTAGAGAAACTACAAGTAACAGAAAGGACAAGTCTGGAAATCTCCCTAGTCTTGGGTATGTTTCATTTCTTCATTCATGTTTAAGAAGGCATTTAAGTACATTTAGGCAGCCTGACAAAATCTTAGAGTGATTAAGATTCAAAGATGGGCCTTCGTGACCTTTATGAAATTTCCAGGAACATCATCCAAGACCAAAACTGAAAATATAAAAAATTGCATTCTGTATTACAAAGCATTTCAACATCTCCAACATTTTAACATTTGGAGTAAGTTCTAATGCCTGCTTATAAATAAATCTGAATGGTTTTACTCCTGTTTCACTGCCACTAAAGAACCCAATCACAAAAAGCTAATTACAACGCTATTATTAGACACACCTTAAAGTTGAGAAGGTGACAGTAAGTTTTCACCCACTGTGGTAAAGGATCTCTGAAATACCACTGTCTGCACAGACGTGCAGACCCATTACAAATTAAAAAAATGTAGTATTTGTGGTATTTGGAGTCTCCCGTTAGTCATTAAGTAAGTGCAACTTAGAATCTAATCTAGGACTACTTAAAGTGAAATCCCTTTGTGTACGCTCCCTCTTACAGGGAAAGACAGCTCCCAGCAACAGGAGTATCAGATTCTTGCAGCATCCATGACACTTGTAAGCATTCAGTGGTCAGAACACCACTACATATCCTTCAAATGACATGGACCACTGAAGCTGGAAAGGTATCTTCACTGAACCAAGCCGGCTGGTATCTCAGCAATCCACCAGGACACGAGCATCAGCTTGCCCCCAGCGGCGTGCAGAATCTCGTTCGAGGAGTTGGTGGGTTTTTTCATTTCTGAAAGTCAACAGTTTTGAGTATTGAAATGCAAAGGGTAGGCACCAACTTACAACAGCGGCATCTCAAAAATACTTTACGCTGCAAAATGCTTGTATTTGTTTTTTAACTTTAGGATTTCAGAGAGACAATCTGTTAGACAACAAGGTGATAAGCATGACAGAACACTAACACAGTGAGCTAGCCAGAGATAATAAAAGAAGACACAGCATTTCCAAAGTTAAATTGTCAGGGTACCCATTACATGAAGATATAAAGAATGCTTTGCATTAATGCTAATAGAGTGTACTATCTAAAATATTTAATAATGTACTACTTTTTTTTCTTGCTGCTAAGTCATTAGTAATATGCGCCTATTAGTTAAAAAGCTGAATAATGCAAAGTGTGTTTTGATTTCTTGTGCTACCACACCACTGTGTAATGCCAACACTGGAAGATGGTATTATCTTTCCATTTTTGAATGAAATAAGTATAAATGCATTTTAAAAGGAGAAAAATAAATGTTGGGTATGTTTACTACTTGTTAAACTACATGCTGTGCTTTCAGTTGTGAAACCAACCTCATATTGTCGATCTCTGACATCATGATTCATTACCTTATTAAATGAAAATAACTGACATGTCATAGGTGTAAGGACTATAAAGTCACAAGTTTCCATGCACAATAGGGACATCACCCCTCCATCAGCAATAGCAGGTTGTGCACAGATAATGTAGTTATTTGTGAAAATAACTAATTAGATTTAGGACTTGGCTGTTACAGCTTAAAATGCCCTGAAGACGCAACTCCTTGTTAAGGAGTAACATTGTGGGAGGGAAAAAAAAAAAAAAGTAATAAACGTGGCCTATGATATACAATTACCACAGGTTCCCCAAGCGCGGGCGGCCGGAGGTCCGAGGGGAGGGGACGGGACGAAAAGTTTGTCGGTGCAGGGGGCGGGCGGCTCGGCCCCGCCACCGCCCCCCTCCAGCCGCTCCGGCCACCGCGCCGCCCCCGGCCCGGCCCCCGCGGGGTCCCTGCCCGGCGGGACCCCCAGCTCCGCACCGCCCGCGGGCAGCAGCTGCCGAGGGGGCGTCCGTGAGGGCTGCCCACCCTCCCCGCCTCCCCCTCACCTGCTGGCCAGGCTCTGCCGGCAGTGCTGCCTGAAGGGCATCAGGTGGTAGTTCATGGCGTCCAGCAGCAGCTTCTGGCAAACGGGGTCGGTGCGCATGAAATCCACCGACTGGACCCGCTCCACCAGCTCCGGCGCCGGGATAAGGGCGAAGCGGAGGCGCTTCATCAGGTCCGGGGCGTACTGCATGCGGGTCTCCCGGTCGTGCTCCAGCCAGAGCACGGACATCTGGAAGAGCGCCAGCTCCGACTCGACGGGGGGGGGCAACGAGTCGAGGAGGGCGCGCATCTCCTCGAAGTTGAGCAGCAGCACGTCCTCCACCAGGTACTTGTTGGCCAGCTTCTTGGTCTCCTCCAGGCCGTGCAGGGCGGCGATCTTGCACACCTGCTTGTAGTTCTGCACCGAGATCTGGTCGTTGAGGAACTGCACGCACAGCTTGGTGACCTGCGGGATGTGTAGGATCTTGCTGACCGACAGCACCTCCTCCACCGTGTCCAGCGAGAGGGTCACGTTGGCCGTGTACAGGTACTCCAGCACCAGCCGCAGCCCGATGGACGAGCAGCCCTGCAGCACCAGGTTGTTGATGGCCCGCGGGCTGGCCAGCAGCTTGTCCTCCGGGGAGGAGGACGGGGTGCCGGGCTCCTCCTGCGTCTGCGGTGGCGGCGGCGGCTCCTTCGGCGGGCCTCCCAGCCCGTCCTGGGCGCCGGGCCCCAGCCCGAGGCCGTGGGGATGCCCGCCACTCCCGCCGCCGCTGGAGAACAGCGATCGGAAGTATTGGGAGCAGGAGGCCAGCACGGCCTTGTGGCAGTGGAACTGCTGGCCCTGGGCCGTCAGGGTCACGTCGCAGAAGAGCTGCTTCCTCCACAGCAGGTTGAGGCCGTGCAGCAGGTTGTCGCTGTGGCTGGGGTCGAAGGTGGAGGTCCTGTCCCCGGATCTGGACATGGCGAGCGGCCTCCGGCACACCTGCCTTTTAAACCCTCCTCCAACCTGGGCAGAGGGGTGGGGAGGAGAGCGGGGTGGGGGGGACACACGGGACGACACAACAATAAACACAGAGCTTTAGAGGCCCGGAGGGCGCATCCCGGCTGTGTGCGCACGGGTGGCGGGGGCCGCAGCCGGGGGACGGGCCCCCCTGTGCCCACCAAGCCGAGCCCACCGCCCCCCACCCCCGTCACCCCGGACACGGACGGCCTCGCTCAGAGGGGCCGCAACTTGGGAGGGCTGGAGATTTTTTTTTTTTGCCTCTCCCCTCTAACACCCCCCTTGCCCCCTGCCCCCCTTTCTCCTCCCTCCCCGGTGCAAACCGGGCTGCTCTCCGGGGGTGGAGCGAGGAAGCCGGGGACATTTTAAAAGCTGAGCCACCCCCCCGCCCCCCAGCCACCCAAGCAATCACACACACCAGATAGCACCCCCTCCACCCCAACCCCTCCATGCCCAGAGAAACTACCAAGTGACTGAAACTCTGCCGCGCAGCCGAACCGCCCTTCCCGCCCCGCTCGCCGCCAGCCCCCGGCCCCCTCCGGCCGCTTTGGCAACTCGGCGGCGCCGGGACCCGCGTCCTCCCCGGGGGGCGCCGTGCCCGGGGCGGGGGCCCCGGAGCTAGCCGGCACCGAAGGTGAGCCCCTCTCCTCGACCCAGCGCGGAGGCTGCAATACGTGGTACCCCGGAGCGGGGACGGGGGGGGATGGAAGCGGCAGCCCCGGGTCCGGCGAGGGGCCGCCCGGCGCTGTCCTGCCCGGCTCACTACTCCTCGCAGCAGACGGCGCCGCGGCCGTAACTCCGGTAACTACGTGAAGTTCAAGTTGGGAGAAGGACGGGGGAGGCGGGACGGGGTGGCGGGGAGCGAGGCCCTGCCCGGCGGTCCCTCGGTCCGGCCGGACCCCACCGCGCCCTCCCATCCCCGGCTCCGTGCCCGGCCCGGGGAGGGCGGTCGGCGGGGCTGCCCCGACCTGCGGCCGCACCTGCGGGGGCTGCGCAGCCACCGACCCGCGCTGACCGCATCCCGCCCCGCGGAGCGCCGCCACTCTTCCTCCTCCTCCTCCTCCTCAGCGGGATCCCGCCGAGACCTGCTCCTGCCATTGCAGCGCGCTCAGTCGCTCCTCGCCAACGCTGCGCTTCCTCTGCCTCCCTTCACCCCCGCCTCGCCCCATTTATCGGCACAGCGAGGGGCTCCCTCCAGCCGCTTCCCCTGCCCCGGCGCGGCTCAGCCCCGCTCCGCGCCCCGCCGCCGGCTACAAAAACCTCCCGGAGCCTCTCCCTTTAAGTGGACCCGGTCAATCCCCCCCTCCTCACCGCGCGCACACACACACCACACATACATACATACATACATGCACACGCAGACACAGACACACACTCCTCCTCTTTCTCCCTCCCCTTCCTTCTTTCTCGTTTTGCCCATTTCTTGCAATCGGAGTTTATTCGGTAAACGCGTTCGTTACACCCCTGGGGGGGGGGGGG
>JAYRBT010000082.1:108713289-108778289 GCA_036023395.1 Myiotriccus ornatus
CCCCGGCACACACAGACACCCCTTTCCTCTCCCCCATCAACAAACAACTCAGGAGGCACTAGAAAATGCACAGAGACGGTTAGACACAAGGCCAGAAACTTACCTGCTCCACAACCAGCTGCCAAAGTAAAGGTTCACTTAAGCTCCCCCCCAAAAAAAATCAATTGTCCTTCCTTTTTAAAGGTTTGCTCGCTCCTTCCAAAAAAAAAAAAAAAAGAAAAAAAAAAGAAAAAAAGAGAGAAAGAAAAAAAAAACCTTCTGGTTCCCAACTCGGAGCAGTCACTCTTTACAATTTATTTTGTCGTACATCATTTGATCACCATGAATTAGCAACAGCAAGAAAATGTACGAGAGAGAGAAGGAGAGAGAGAGAAAGAGAGAGAGCGCAGAGCTTTCTGCAAGAGAAGAAGAAGAAAAAATGTACGTGTGACAAATTATGCTACCAAGAAACAACACATCATTATCCTTGGGCCTGGGGCTCAGTGAGTCGTAACGAGAGTAATAGGAAATCCACGGTTGGGGAGAGAAACGGTCGTGCATGGCCAGTGGAGAGAGACCATACAGGGGGATGGATGCTGGAGAGACTCGCAAAATTATGGCTCAAGGCTATTGTAAAAATTGTCGAGCGTAAATGACTGCGATTTCAAACATCTTTGGAAGAAAGAAGGGGAAAAAGCGAGCGCCCCCCCCCCCCCGCCTCCCTCCCTCCCGCTCTCCCTCTCTCTTCTCTCTCTCTATAAAGAACCGTCAAGTTTTAGTGCGCATTGCTAATTAGTCAATTTCTCTCTGCCTTCACAGGCTGGCGACTTTGCTGCTGAGCTGAAACTGCTAATTTCTGTGACCAGCTTTTTTCTTAGCTGTGATCTGGATGAATGAGTAGCTGTCTCACAGAGATGACAAAAATAAACTCTAATCCCCCCAAAAATTTCCACTACATCTTTCTCATGCATAGATTTATGATCTTCAAGCGCCCTGTGCAATATGCAAACTTTTTGTGTGTGAGTGTGTGTGTGTTGTTGGGGGTGTAAGTCTGTTGTATTCAGGTTGCACAGTATTTGTGTCTCTGCTCTCCCCCCACATCCCAAGAATGATGAAAATAATGCCTGATTTCAGTACCAGATACGTTGTCACCCCCATCCCCTTGCATTCATATTATTGCTTTGACAGGATACATCATCCTTCCTTGCAAGTGTGATGAGGCTGGAGGGGTGGAAGGGAGAGAAAGTGAGGCTACTAAGTGGTGTGAGTGGTAAAACGTTCCTTTTACATTTGTTCCCCTGCACTGTTCAAGATTTATGATCTTGTTTGAAGGCATATTTTCTCTATCGTTTTGTCTGGTTAGACAACCGTCTCTGAACTTCACTGTCAGCTCTTCAACAGATAAGGGTTCAGAAGTCACATTTTTTTTATTGGAAGATTAGCATATTGTCAGATTTGTCTTTCAGTTTTTAGACTTTGCAAAGCAGAAGCCTGAATCAAATGGCAGGAAAGCAGCTGCTATGTCACAAATGTAACCTTTCAACTTTCTGCCAGAGCTGATACCCTGGAAACGTGCATAGAACAGCCCATGGTTGGGGCTTTGTTTTGGTTTTTGCTCCTTTGTAGTTGTAAGAAGCTGAGGGAATTCTTATTGTAGGCATTTTGGGCTTTTTCTTTCCACCAAGGGGCATTTTGGTAGAGGACATGTTCTCCACACTTTATCTCATGATATATTGCACCCTCACATTTATAGCTCTGTTCTTCTGTTGTCAAACCTCCAATTGTCAAAAAAAAAAAAAAGAAAGGAAGAAAAAGAAAAAGGTGGAATGTATGCCCTTGAATGAAATGTGCATGAAAGGAGACTGGAACAAACCCTCGCAGAAAGTTTTACCTGGTGTGAAAGCTACGAGCCATATCCCCTTTCACAGATAATGCTCAGGCTCCTGTTAATTAAAATACACACCAGGAGCGGGATTTTGAATGCCAGGTCTCATGGTCTTTCTCTTTGAGTTGGCCAAGGATGCCAATGCATTTACAGAGCTGGAGTCAGATTGCTCAGAAATGCAAAGGACTGGAACTGAAAGGCATCAAGGCAGTTCTTGCTTTTATTTATTTTCTGGTGACCTTAATAAAGAAGTTCTGCTATACCTTTCTGATTTTCCTTACCAGATAGCTCCCTTTCCCCTCCCTTAGATGTCGATTATTTCTGCAAGACATTTTCAAAAGAGATTAGGCAGCTGGTATTGCAGGACACGATATTCTTCCCAAAAGAATGACACTAGCATATACTGCTTCAAAAAACATTTTCTTTGTTTTGCTCTCATTGTGGCTTCCTCCCTGCTCTACCCTTTTGGCCACGTGGATTTTGGCCCTGTTGAGGTGAAGAGAAACATGAATTACAAGATGACTCCATTTTGATAGTAGCTGTTGTCTTCAGTGATGTGAGTTGTCTCCCAACTATAGTAGATGGGAAGAACAATTTTTATATCACGCTTGTGTTGCTGAACTTTACTGCTGTAATGGCTGTAAATAATCCCCATGGGGTTTTGTATCAGTTTGTACTGACTGATGTGTCATACACACTTATACCATTATAAGCTGCCAAAATACATCTGGGTAGCAAGTTTCTTGGACTAGCATACTGGTATGTTTTTCTCTTTAGTGAATAGACCCTGTTAATTTTTATTTAACTTTGCTACACTGATGCGGGTTGAAATAAAGTTCAGTCTTTACTTACGTGTATGATTTGTGTTCACTTAGGAATTACATTGGACAAATATGGCCCAGAGTCCTGGGTATGGTATTTTCCAAATGGGCTTGAACATTCTGAAGGGAGATTTCAAAGTTTCTAACTAAGTTGCTTGATTTCAAAGTAGAAAATTAAAATTCATCTCTTACAGATGGCAGCTGTTGCCAGAAAATGCCATGTGCTTTCCTTCTTTCTGAGGTTACTCCTGGACCTTCACCATGTAAAATTATTCTTTTCTTTTCTTTGAAGCAAAACTAGATGTACTTGACAGTTGGTTTAAGCAGGGACTTCACATCTCTAGTTTATATACCTAAACCCATCACAGACTTCAGGGAAACCACTGGAATCTCCCCTGAGGCACTGAATACATAGCAGCTCTGAAGCCTTCCCTATCGTAGCTATAGGGCTCTATCCCTGAACAAGATTTCCAGAGAACAGAATGCTTTCATCTTTTCAAAGCCAGAGGTTTGGAAATGTTGTGCCTCTCCGCACCTTCCTTTAGCTCAGCTCTTTCCATCCCTGCAGATTCCTCAATTTACTGAAGCCTGATTACAGAGGCTCATAGTAGGAAGGTCAATACTACACAAGCTCCAAATCACATCTTGCAATTAAGGGAAGAGGTCCTGATGCAGAAGAGGTTTTTATCAAGACAGGATAAGTCATTGTCACTAAAATCCCAGGGAACAAACTCAGTAAATAAGCAAAGTAAGTACTTTTCAGTATGCTTATTTCTATAAAAAAGAGAAATTTAGAACACCTTTACTATCTATGCTTATAATATAAAACATGCCTCTGCACAACTGATGTTTTATGGGGCATTATTTGCAGATTTTGTTGTTGCAATACATATATCCTGGTACAGCTGAGAAATTAAGTACATGCACAATATCTCTATTACTGTATATTTATTATTAGGAACAATGTGTCAATTCGGAACACTCGTCCTTTTGTCATTGAGATTGCTGTCAGAAACACTCTTCAGCTGGCTCCTCTCTCTGGGACACAGAATTTGCCTTTTGTGCAAGTCACCTGGCCTGCTGAACTCTCAGCAGTCTGCATTTCTGCTGCTGTTCCATTTCAAATGGTAGAGTGGAGATGTTAGCACTCAACAGAGGCACCTGGATGGGGATGGGATCTGTCACCACAGGAAAAGTTCTTTTGAGGGGCCTTCCAGACAGGTAAAGACTACAGGTGGGCTGGATAATTTTTGTTGGGCAACAAGCCATGAGAGTTTGGACAGATCTAAGCACACATCCCTTTTGAGGTACAAGTACTATACAAATAGATGAGCAATAGTTGGTCTGTTACCAACAACATTGCTACTCTGGCTGAACGTTCTTGTATGATCCACTCTGAGGTTTCTGACGTGGAAGTCTATAAGCTCACACTTCCAAAGGGAGACCTGGCTTCACATCACACTGTTCCAGGAGTACAGATGAACTACTCACTTCAACCATTGCCTGTCAGTGTCAGTGTAGGAGCAGGGCAGGCGTGGAAGATTTCAGGAGGCTGTGATGGTGATTGTTAGACCCAGGGCCCACTAGTCTGGACATCTGTATTCCCACCACTGGCACACAGTGACTGTGCCTACTCTGGCTTGCACACTCTGGGGTAAGTGCCTGGGAACCACTCATAAGTGCCTTATTGTTCTCTGAAGAGGCCTTTTCCCTGGAAAGCAAGGTGACATGAGGCATTGCAAGGAGCTGGGCAGGAGAGAGAATCAAAAGTTACCTTGAGTCTAATAATATAGATGTAACAACCTTGACCCAGGTGCATTATTTAATATTTCTGTGCTTCAGTTAACAAATGCTAAAAAAGGTTTTCATTAGTGCAGTCCAAGGCTCTCTCGGCTTGTGGCCATTGGCCTGCTGAGCACATCTGCCCAGCTCCACCCCCAATCTGGGTGTTTTTGAACGTTTACTGAATCACTTGTGAAGGCAGTGGCTGCCACAGCTGTGTGGCTCTAGACGCTGGCACAACTGGCCCCAGAGGTGTCACAGGCATCCTGATTGCCTGTGTGCTGTCCTGGTTAACCCATGCTTGCCTCGTGTTTTGAGATTCCTCCAAGCATAAAGACTGGTTTTATTTATACACAGAAATATTATGGAATATTGTTTCTGTGCCTGAATGTATATAAAATAGAAAATTTACTGTAACAAAGAGTCATAATACCATTAAGTATTCAGACTTTTGCCCTGTTTACCTAAAGGTCTCATGGGGATGGACTGGGTGCTGCTACACAAGACCCAAAATGAATGATCCTAAGAGCACCAAAAAGCAAGTTGTTCCCTCCACTAACAGTCACCTTAAAAGGCAATAGAGTAAACTACATTAAAAAAAAAAGAAAAAAATCATTCAATGCAATGCTGTGCAATCAAGATGACATGGATAAAGTTTGTAGAAATCCTGTAGCTTCTGAAAAATCTAAATATAAGGTATTTCCTCTGAAAGAGTTATTAAAGTAGCTTGACGGGGGGGAGGCAGAACTCAGAACTGTTAAAAGAACCAGCTAAGCTTGGGGAAATTGCAATCTAAAAGCAAGGTGGATTAAGCAAATCCTTCTGTACAGAGCCATGCTACAACTAGGAACCCTCTAACCATCACTCGGAAAAGCTTACGCTCTGGGACTCGATTTTCAGGCACATAATACGAGCTTTAGTGATTGTGTCTGCACTGTACTCCTAATTAAGGGATACTCTCTTGTGCTTAAGTCCATTTCTGTTCAGGAAGGCATTTAAGCATTTCTTAAACCATATTCTTAAGTAGTCTCTTGAAAGGGAATGCCTTTCTGATGTGGGACATGTGCCTGCATTTGCCATTCAGTTTGGCTGAGTTTTCCCAGCCTGGTGCACACAGGACTCATTGCAAAACTAAGGAGGATACACTGGTGGCAAGTGACATTGTGATTGCTCCGAAGTCACAGTCAAACTTTGTAAGGAGCCATCCCCATGTGGGACAGTGCTCTATCCCAGCTGCTTGGTTTCTTGAGGCAGTATTTGGGGGAAAGGGAAAGCTTCAGAGCAGCAGGAACTAGCTGGATGGCAATGCCCAGAGTACATCTTTGTACTGAAGTAATACATAATCCATAGGTTTAATGCGGCTCTCATAAACCCCAAGAGAGCATTATCAGTTTTTAAGGGAGAGAGGAGTTGCAAAAATTTATTTAAATTCCCTTTCAAACAAAGGCTGCTGACAAAGAGTTTTGTTCTCTGTTAGATCAAAGTGCTCTGGGGACAGAAATCTTTCCTATAGTGCTCCATTTGAACTGCCCCAGAATTGTCTCCTCCTTCTGAATGTAACAGAGAGGACTCACTGAATGTCCAGTCCCTTGTGAGGAAATAATGATGTAGAATAAAATGTGGTGTTAACTTTAACTACCAAGATGCTTTTTCATTAACATCATTTTGGGGGCATATGTATAAAAAAATCTGAGTTAAGATTTACAGTTTCCCCTTGCTTTATTCCATCTAAGACAACATACAGCACCTTCTGACCTGGCTGCTTGAAGAGTAGGGGTGTGCTTAAATAGCGGAGGGGAAACAGGTGATCTCTCTAAGGAGATCAGGTATCATTGCTTTCTCAGTAACCAGACCGATCACCACTGTGAAACAGTCAGTATGCTGCTTCCTTCCCTTTTCCAAATTGTATTTTCAAAGTCAGAACCTCCTAATTCAAGTTAGTTAGTTTGCTAAGAGAAAAGAACACAAACACAAAACATGGAGACAGGGCTTCATGAGATTAAAACCAGGTAATCTTTAACTTTATGTAGTCAGTGAAGGTCAAACATTATTCCCCTAACTGGTGTTGACCCTCACGGTTTGGTGAGGGTGATTTTGGTGAAATCCAGTAGTGATTCCAACTTAAGCCAGCTAGCTACCCAGATAAACACCACTGTCTTGTCTCTACCAGGTCCAACTGCAAAATAGTGACCTAAGGTTTTTGCAGCATTGTAAAAATGCCATTTTTTTGGTCAAGGATTATGTAAGTTTGGTAGCAGATACTCTGAATGGGGAGAAAACGGTAGAAGGTAAATATTCCCTTTCCTTCGCTGAAGGGTTTCTTTTTCTCAGCAAAGTGGGCAGTTGTGTGCAGCTTCATGGTTCAAATCTGGCCGAGGCAGTAGAAACCAAAAAGAAGTCATCATGGAAAAGCTGGCAGGGCTCTGTGTGTCCTGAGCTGGCTGTCACAAGCCCAAAATCTAGTTCACATAATCAAAACATCTTTGTGTTTGGCTCTGAGTGACAGTGCCTTGGAATACAAGCAGACCATCTATGGTCTGCTTTGGCATGAAGAGTATGCCAGCCATTCACAGCTGGAAGTTTTTCCCTCCCAACTTTTCAAAGATTTCCATAGTGCTGAATGGGAAAAGTGAGGAAATCAATGGTAGCTCTATTTCTGTTATACCAAAGGATTAAGAGGAGACTTTAGTTTTCTCTATCATAAATAAACTAATTCAGCCTTATATAGGAGGCAAAAAAGTGGGTGTGAAGGTAGATATCAGTAATTCTAAATAATGGAGATGAAATGGAGCCAGTCACGAAAATTCAATCTTTTTCTTTTCTTTCTGTTCTTTAGCTCAAGTTGCCTGGGTAATTTTCAGGTACCTATTGCTCACAAGATAACATCTTCCATTCTGCCCAATGTTTCATATTAATTTACACTTAGATATAAATAAACCTCCCAAATATTCTAGAGCTGAGAAATAACACTGGCAAAAAATGAAAAACGCCTTCCACTTTAACTTCATTTGAATACAGCTCACCAGCAGACACAGGTTCATTGCTAATATAAAGGGACAGTCCTAGTGGACCTAGTGACTGCTCACACAAGCTGTGAATCTGATCCACTAGTATTTTACCAATGATAAAACTGGGAGACAGGCAAAATGAGGAACATCCCTCTGCTGAGATATTTTTTTTTTTTCCAAATTAGACATATTTTAGTTACGAAAGATTGAAAAAGTGTCCAAAATAATAAAACTTTAGGATTTCTGTGCTGCTTATTTCAATTGTAGCCCTGATGATTTAAAATAAATATGATTAAAAGGAAATTTATATATTGCTCCCTGACTTTGGTTTCAGACCTGAATGGATTTTAAGTGCCAGGCAACAAGCTCTTTAAAACGGGATTAACAATGGTAATTCTGGCTTTTTTAAGCCTTCATGGCACTATTATAACATCCAGGCTTTTTTCACAGCCCCTGGTCCACTGTCAAGTACTCCCAGTGACAGACACCAAAACTAAAGCTAGGGCAGTGACCCGAGTTATTTTGGAAGTTACAGCTCAACATACAAGATTTCATGCAGTAGCTCTGATGACAAAAAATGAATTTACCACATGGAATCTCACAACATATTGTGCGGTAACTCAGAAAATGAGTTGGGTTACCATGCAAATATATGTGTGTATATATATATATTTATATATATTTTTTTTATATATATATAAAGTACGCATTAACAGCATTTATAGTCACTAATCTATTAAGTCATTTTCCTACACTACCTTCAGACCTTTTGTATGAAGCAGAAAACCCATCATTAAAGCTATGGTTTGCCAGACAATTACTTTGTCAAATCTCAAGAAATTGCGTAATAAATTGTATACATGCATCAAATATGAACAGCAAAGGGGTATAACAAGCTCTCTATTTCCAGTCCACTTGTTCTTTCATCTAAACAGTAGCTTTTGTTTTGAAGAGTAATCCTATGTTCTCTTCAAGGCATAAAATGTACATATACATTTATCTATCAAACTAAGTAGAAGTAATTGAAACACTTAATATGCACAGTAATAAAGAAACACATGAACAACTTCATTATTAATGGCTATTGATTATTTATGTTTTCAAATAGGCAAATGTACCTACTAATACTTTATCATGTTAGTCTATATGTGCATTTTGGCTTTACCTGTTTATTGGCAAGTTTACTATCTACATTATGGGTATTTTTATTGCTGTACACTCATTTGCTATGTGTATAACCGAGGTCAGTTTACGAACTGACTGGTGTTTACTCAATTTGATTACTATGTAACATTGCTGAGACTATTCTCCCTTTGGAAAATTAACTGTACAAGGAAGCCCAGTAAATCTTTACTTAAAAATTCCAAACTTTAGATTGATTTCAGCAGTGGGTCTGTATTGATCTAAAAAGCTTTGCGTTCCTAACTAAAAACTAATCTTTATTTCACCCTTTAGTGACTGCAGCCATAAATATGTTCACTCATACTGGAGTTTAGTGGATTAATGGTTATTGGAGATTGTGGCTTCCAACTGAGGTTGGTAAACCTTAACCTTTGGAGGACAACATGAAGGCATTTACCCCTTGTCATCTATAATAGCTGCGTCCCTTTCTGACAGTTACCTGAGTGTTAAAGAGGAGGCAGACCAGGGGATAGGAAACAAAGTAATAGCAGCTCACTTTATCTATCTAATCACTTGTTATACAGACCAGAGTGTCCAGACCTGACTCTTTTTCTGATGCAAAGGCACTAAAATGAAGCAATTTGTTTCATCTGTGATACTACAACTCCAAAATTTCCAAGCACTAGAATTAGTTGTGCCTCAAAATTAATAGACAGAAATATTGCATCTCCTTGTGTTTCAACATATTTGTGGGAGATGTTGTATGTGACTTGGGACAGATCTTTCTCACTGCCTCTGAGAGAAGACTTTCAAAGGCAGCTGGTAAGAGACATTACCTTACATTCCATTGCAATGACTTATTAGTTATTATCCAAAACATAATTATACTAATTTTTATAAAAACTGTAATTGCATTAATGTCTTGAAGTAGGGTTTATTCCAGAATGTAATGTTCTGAAATAGATGTCAATTAGCACTTAAGTTATGAACAAGCCATCCCTACAAAACTTTAATTCACTCAAGTCAGCTTAAGTTACTCAAGAAAGCAATGTGAGGGTAGAAATTATTCCCATATGTAAAGACCGAAAGATCTGCCCTAACTTTTCATTAAAGAGAATAATGATTATTGAGAACATAAAAAAATTATTTCATTAGCAATACAGAGAAGGTTTCACTGGAACACGAAATATACAAAACGGTAGATGTCAAGTGATTATATTAACAGACACAATTCAATATCCATTGTTCCAGAAAATATACTGAGCTTAAAGGAGAGATTTCTTCTGCAAGAAATATTGACTTGAACCTGCCTAAATTCAAGAGAGAGATTTATTTTTCGTAAGCAGGTACCATCTTGTGACAGTCACTTCTATAATTATTCCTGTTTGAGAGCATAAGGGATACTTGTGTCAAAAAAGGTGCCTGGTTTTTGGAAACTGATCTTATTTTAAAACCTTTCTTTCTATTTCTATTAATTCTTCTATTTTTGCAAATTAAATTCTCAGGAAGGAAGATTGCTTTTGTAATAACATAGAATTGCAGTTGCTGGCAGCTGTTGCAAATGATTCTAGGCAATTTACATCCCTGGAGACATTTCCCCAACATCAAGGTAATCAGGGCCAGTGGGATATAATCTGGGAACAATTCTAACAAGAAGTTTCCCATCCTGGACCAAAAAACACAGTCCCGGGGGACATGGAAGATTGCTCGTTATGCCTTGACATTCACTCCTAGCATGTAGCTGCAAATTTTGCATCTGTTTTGTTTATTAAACTGAGAGCGTTGATTCAAACACTTAAACAAAGGTAAAAAGACTGTAGGAATACCCGACATCTGCTAGGCAGAATGTTGCCCTCATTTTGCCGTTTCATTTGTCTTACCTTTTCCTTCCTCCTTCAGTACTCTCTGACTCATGTTCCAGCTTCACACTGTGTCAGATTTCACTCAAGGAGGTCAAAATTCCCAAGGATGCATGGCATGGACCCCACTGTTTGCTGTCTTCATCTGAGGTGGAAACAGGATTTCTTGGGGGTCTTTTACTAACTTTGGCTGACAGCAACAACCACTGGGGCTTGTGAAGATAATCTCCATTTTAATTACAAAGCACTGGCCTGTTTTTTTGTGAGGAGGGCATGCTCACAGAACATCACTAGCATCACCGAGTGAGGGGGCAGATATTTCTGGGAATCTGTGTTAAACCTATGGAAGTTCATTGCTCATGGTCATCTAGCTGAGATCAAAGTAGGGCCACCTAGAATAAGACTGCTGTTGTCCTCAGAGAATGCCAAGATGCTTAGAATATTAGAGGAAAAAATCAAGGAAATTAAAGATGACCACATCATTTCACACAGCAGTAAATATGTCATAAGGATTTTTTATCACATGGACTTGATGCACATTGGGCAGTAAGAAAATAGATTTGATCAACAGGAATAACTGCTCTACAGCTAATATGATCTACTGAGTCACAAATCCTCTTTTTCATAATGCTTAAATACGGATTTACATGATGGACTATAACAACTCCAAACACACCATTTATATCTATCACGTAAATAATGATGAGTTTTCAAATTAGAATGCAGATCAAAATAGCACATTAGTTATTCAGGTGGCTTCTTGGTTCAGAAAGTTTTTTAAATAGTTCAGAACTATCAACTGTTTAGACTGTGAGAATGCATTACTGAGACCCATGTGAGTAACGTGCACATGAGAGTGGTCCTGCTGAAACTCGGTAGGTTTACTCAGCTGTATAAAGTTGCTTATGGCTGTATTTACCTGTGGGAGAGATGTCAAAGTCAGTAAGGACACTTTATTTTTTCTTGTCAACTTCTGATGATTCTGTGAGCTGAGCACTAAGATCATATTAGCATTCACTATTTGCTGCCAGAGGAATAATTTCTGTGTCCAAAGCACGTATGATCACTAGTTTGATAGTTTTTCTACCCTATTCTTCTTCCACAATTAAGTACTTCAGAAAATGCAAGAAACCTTGCCAGGCTCGTGTTTAAGTGCGTGCACCTTCAGAAATCCTGTGCTACCCTCTCTCAGCGTGCCTTTGCATCCCTCAGCTGCATAGTAACCTTCCAGCTTGTGTGTGCATACACATATGTGGGGATCTCTGGGAGTCAGTATAGGTCCTGCATTTGATGTTTAAATCTTTAATAGTTAAGCAATAAATTTTTCTCCAGATTGTCCAGTGTTGCTGGAAAACAGACACATTTTCACCTTTGATACTAGGATCTCAGCCAGGGGTGGCTTCTGTATTTCTCCAGTGCTAAAACTAGTCTTGTGCAAAGGGCCAGTACAAAGGTCTCACAAGTCGAGTTACTCAAGTCCTCCCTCAGCCCTGAAAATCAGTCCTGATTGCTGTAGTTTGCAGCTGACAACAAGCTTTTGGCTGTCCCTCAGTAGAAAGGTGAGGTCTAAAAATAGTTGAGGTTCAGGGGATACTAGAAAGCACAAAGGTTATTTGGCATTATCTTTTCCTAGTCTGTACCCATCTCCCCCTAAACAGAGAGAGTCCATCCTCTTCTCCTTTCTCTGAGTTAATTATAACTTGCATTGAGTAGTGTCGTGGAGAGAGACATAAAAAGCAGCAACACTAATAGTACTCAAGGGGAACTTAGCAGCTCTACAGCAGAACAAAATTCTCCCAGCAAAGAGTTGTGGCAATAAATGAGCCAGTTTGATACCAGTCAAAGTCTACATGCAGATAGATTTATTTGCCCTATATTGGCCATGCTTTTCCAACTTCATGAGATAGGGATATTTCTACGGGAGGAATTCCATGTTTAGGTTGAGAGGTAACAAGTCCCTGTAATATAAAGCATTCCCTGGCAACTGCACCAGCAGTGAACACTGGAGTTCAAATGTGCTTTTGCGAATCCCCAAGAGGGGAAGAAAAATACAGATTTGGGGACAGCTTGAAAATAAATATTTGAACTTACATTTCAGCAGAGTTGAGGGCAGGTAGACAGGGGTGTCTTGTTGTCTCCGCCTGTTTGAGACAAGTCAGAAAAAGCCAGAGGCAACCAACTTATGGGCTTCCTCAGCCTGGATGCTCCTGAGCTCTGTAGGTGATCTGGGATCACGGGCAAAGCACAGCACATTGCAGCAAGCAATGCAAAACAGACATCTAGTGCCAACATTTAGCTGCTTGCTTCTGTTTAATTTATCTGTGCTGGTTTAGATGTCAGGCAAATTCTTAGGGTCAGTAGTGCCTTACTCAAATCAGCAGCTAGAGGTGCTGATGAGTATGAGTAACAATATGAAACTGCTCACTGCTGGAATCCCAACCAGCCCATGTACTTGCTTCTTTTTGATTACAATCAGCTTATCCGAAGTATCATATTCTTCCACCTGAAATTCAGCTACAGTTCTTGCTTCCTTCTTCTGCTTCTCCTCCTTCTCTTTCTCCTTTTCCTCCAGTGACCTTTCTCTCTCTGTCTCTTCTGAGCAAGTAGTTATCAGGCTTCTCATTAATGGTCTGAGCATCCTCTTGCTCTTCAGGAAGATTCCATTTTGTATGAGGAAAATGGACATTTTTCATCAAGAGAGCCAACACAGTAGAAGAGCTGTAGCAAGCACTCACTGGATTTATTTAATTTTATTGTACTGTAGAATTTACCCTCGTGATGGCCAAAATCCAATTTGTAAAGTGTGCATGCTCCTTAGTAAAATGTGAGCACAATGAACCAGTGCCAGTTCAGAATCTATATCTCTGAGATATCTATTTCCTATGGAATATCTTCATGTAGTAGAAGGCTTGAACACATGCTGTGAACTCGTGCTTGTGGCGTGGATCAGGCATGACTGATAAAATAAAAACAGTGTTTCTGAATCTGCATATAGTTGTCTCCAGGACCAAAACAGTCTTTAGTGTTCGATTCTTGAAGGTCTGAAAAGGTAAGAATGATCTCTAAGGTCTGGAACTTGTAGTTTACATTTGTTTTTCAGGCTGCCTGTTTTTAAGACATGCCTCCTGTGCAGTGTAGTTGATGGGAAGTGTCTGTCTAAAAAAGGTGTAAACTTTTTCCTTTGGCTAGATCAAAGGCAGCAGAAAGTTTTGTGAGTTATGGATCCGATCCGTGGGGAGCCTGACTTCATTTGTATGTGTTTCCCTTTTCTGCAAAACAATGAAGATTTTTTTCTTGGTCCTTCCTCCCAATTTCTACAACAGTGAAGAAGTCCAAATGGTTGCTCCAAGTCTTCCAGATACTCCACAGACTTTTCTCCAAATGGAAAAGACCAATAAAGTGGTGAACACTGTGATGAAAAGGAGAAAATGTAGGGAGAAAAAAAAATGTCCTAAATTCTGATTAAACACAGAAATGTACAAGAATTTATCATGATTTCTTGTCCTGGTGTTCAAGTCAAACTGAACTTGTTGACTACCACTCGGTCTTCTTCTAAGGTTTATGGAAAATAAACAGTCGTCCTGTGAAATTGCATTGAACAAGCACCAGATACAGAGCTCCCTTCCCCCATCACCTTTCTGCCCCGTTGCAAAGACTTACTTAATGATTTACATTGTTCACAGAGTCACTCAAGCAGGCACAGTGGAATTCCACCTGATCGGTAACAGGGTACTTCCTATCTGAGCTGGAGTGCGAGCTGTTTGTCAGCTCTCCTAACATGCAAAGAGCTACATGGGAACTGCCGAGGTGACTATAAATTTTAAGAGCAACAATCTTTTTTTTTTTTGTGATCCCATGGTAAAAAACCCATAGAGAATGCCATTAAGACAGGGGACAAAGTGAACATATGCACACCAACATATTATCCAGCCTCAATGGCACATGGTACATTGTCTCCATTATCAGACAAAAAAACCTCACAAGAGACAGAGATCAAAGGGTTAGCTTTTCAGTGATCTTGTCATGCAGCTTCTTAAATGATAATGTAAAGGTTTTAAAAAACATTTACCGTAATTTCTACTAAGTGTCACAGCCTAGTGAACCATTAAAAGTGAAGCAGCTCACTGAACCGCGCGGAAGTGAACAGATGGAATTCCACCCTCCCTCTGCTCCAGAGCCTCCTCGAACAATGCAAAGTCTTCTTTCAAATCTCCTCCTCTGAGCTCATTACCCAGGGCAAATATGTGGCAGGTTCTACTGCCACAAAGGCTGGGGCTTGCTCTTCTTCATGGCCAGGCTGTGCGGTAGAATTTTAAAAATCTAAAATAAAAATTTCCTCTGGTTTCTGCACTTATGCAACCTTTCTCTGTTCCCCATTTATACAAATGCTGTGAGAAAAGGAGGACATCCTGATTTGAGCTTTCCAGGGTTTCATGGATCACTGTCAGTCTAGTTTTCTCCAGACTTTATTTTGATGAAAAGTACCCATTTTCTTTGGGAACAGTTGTTTGCACCTACCTCTCTAGTTCTGCATTTTCTAGAGAGAAAGATGTAGCCCTGCTGTTATACTTTCTTCTTCCTTTTACATCCTCCTCTCTGCTTCCCTGCATAGGTGACAAGTAATTCTGCACAGGTATGCATGATCTTGCACTCTCCTTGCTGATTTTTTAGAGTGCTTTATGGGCTCATGGAAATTTGGATCATTATCACAGGGTTGAAATTTCCACTGAGTTTTGTGAGCACAGTGTGAAGCATCTTCTCAGGCCAGTGTACAGTAGAGACTAGTAGGGGTCCTGCAAGCTCCAGTGGGGCATTTGAATCAGTGGTGCAGCAGCTGCAGAGAGAGGAGGCCGCAGGGAGAGATGGGGGATGCTTAATTCTTGATAGGTGCCAAAGGGTTTGAGGGGAGAGTATTCTTGCAATAAACTCTAGTTTCACTCCGTGCCATCCTCTGTCTCCAAGGAGATGGGTGAAGGATGTCACACAAAGGATTGATCTTTGCTCATGTCTGGACACTTTTCACACCTCATCACAAAACTCAAAGGTCCCCATTTATATGGGGACTTGGTAAGCCTAATTTGGGTGGGGTTAATTTCCATGACATGTAACTGGACAAAATCAATGCTTTTCATCTTTATCCTTGAGGCAACATGACAGTCTTATGTTTTCAAGCTCCGTGGAGAGCATGGACTACAAAATTTGTAGCCGAAGAAAAACAAAAACACAGTTAAATTGGTCCTTTTCTAGATTCTGAGTCTGTTTGGTAGTCATCTGTGTAGCAGAGGAAAAGTCACCATTTTGTCCTCAGCTTAAGCACATTGGAAAATAGGAAGAGTTGTCTTGAAGCTTAGGTGCTACCCATGAGGCCTGCTTTGAAATCTGGGATATAAAAAGCACCCTGGCATCTTGAGCTCTCCACTTTGCAAGGTTGAACTGAAATAAGTAATTCCAGCCTTTCTGGATACTGGAGAAGGTTGGAGTTCAACTTCATGGTGTGTCTGGCTGGTGATGTGGGCTGAGAAATACGTGACTGTGAGGAAGGAAGAGGGAAGGCTCTGGCACCTCCTTCTCTGGGAGAAGCAGCAGTCCCCGTCACGGGCTGTGTACAGCAGCAGGAGATGCTGCCAGCTGAACAACACATCCCTACAGGGCCACGAAGTGCTGCTTAGCCAGGCATGACCAGCCTGGGCTCTGCCTGGCCAGTCTCTCTGCTGACTGCAGCACACTCTCACCAAGGGCATCCTGTTTCTCCTCGGGAAGAGGCAAAGCACCTCCCTCAGCACATTCCCCTTTACCCATCACACAGCCTCTTGTTTTCACAAACTTCTGATATCTGTCCATCTCTCTGCTGGGACTCTTGTCAGGCAGTATCTTCCAGTTCCTTTCCAGGGTAATAGTTAGCTAGATGACTCCTGCCCTCCCATCTCTAGTTGAGCAGAGTGGAAAGGGACCTCTCTGGTGTGAAAAACTGTGATGTTCAGGAGAAGATAAAGGGTTTGCTCAGAAATGGTAGCTGAAAGCATAGATGCACCTAGAAGGACTGAGTTAGCTTATTGGGAGTGGTTACACCACTGTCAGCTGGATGCAGCAGCTATACAAGGAGAGGCAGGAGTACCCAACTGCATCCCTGTGAAATTAGATACATGCACTTGAATCACATCTCTGACCATTTAACCATTTGGAGGAATTTATATGGATCAAAATATACTTCTTGAATCTTGCGTGTTGTCACAGAAAGTGAGAATAGCCACCACGTTGCCAGGGTAGACCCCACCCCAGCTCTTATGTAGCCTCTTCTAAGTAATCCTGAGCACAAGAGTGGGATCAGACCCTTCTGTTGTTATCCTGGTTTCCCACTGCCAGCAGCTTCCCTAAGAGTGCACTCCCTGAATAGCCCTAACTCCTGTCCTCACTTTGCTGCTGCCACGGGAAGTGCTCTCAGAATGAAAACCTGAGCACTGGCACTTTTATTTGTGGAAATAGATACAAATGAGTGCTCCATGTTTCATTATCATCTTTCTTTTTCTTCTTCTTCTTCTTTTTTACCATTTACATTGCATGCATACACTTGAACAACTTGGCTTCAGTCTTGATTGAAATATTTAATGGATGTTATTCATTGTTGGTATTCTCTCAATGTTGTTCTCATTCATTTTAAAACTGCCAAACCTTCCCATTTTTCAAGGATGCCTGGCCTTTTAAATAAGGAAAGCATTTTGATACCTTTATTACATTTTTTTGAGGCCACATTAGGTTGTTTTTGCTTTCATTTTTACTTTGATTCTAATAAACTGAACAGAAATAGCAGTCTATCTATTTCTTAAATACTGCACGCTTTTCCATTATTGTCTACAAATAGTTGATTCCAATCAACTTTCTTCAACTCATTCCATCCTCAAAATTATTTTACTTTTATAACCATTCACAAATATTTTCAGAAGTGCTTCCAGTGTGATTATATTATAACCTAGCCCTAAGGGTTTATTATCTTCTATATTATTCATTTCACCTAGTCTCATTTCCTTGGACTAAGTCCAAAATAGCCCCTGGACTTGTTGATTGCTCCTCAAACCGAAAAAAACCAGTTTGGTACCGCACTCAGAAACACACATCCATCCTTAATGACTCCACTACTGTTATGCCCATCAGTGTCAGTATAATTGAAATTCCACTATAGTCACTGCCTCTGCCTTTTTACAGCATACCCCTTATCTATGTAAGCATTTCCTGATCTACTACTTTGTCTTAAACCACTTCACAGGTGCATGCCAGTTTTCTTCTGGGATTGTTTCATACCTTCAAGAGGTCCTTATTCATGCTTCACATTTGTCAGTTGTTTGACAAGCTGAATGGAAAAAAAAAAACATTGTAAGGAGCACATTACCTGGTTTTGGATTTCCCCTCCATGTGGGAAATGGGCATCTCTTAGACTATTTGCCAACTATGGTTACTCAGGAACAAAAGAAACTGGTGAACATAAACAGAGGGAAAACACTCCCTTTCCATATTTTCTACATGCAGCTTTTCTTGGAAAATTCTGGCGGTAAAATAAAGCAGAACATTTAGGATGCTTCAAATAATACAACCCTCCTCCTGGTGAGCATACCATGAGGGGGCTTCCTGACCCTAACAGTGTTGCAGTGCCAGCAGAGAGAAACCACTCTTCCATTGCTTAGGCATACGCTCAGCCCTTGAGAGCCTAATTTGGCTTTTTATATAAGCAGATCTTCCTTAAACAGAATTTCCAGTTAGCAATGAGCCCTTCACACTGTAATTCTGGGGAAGAGAGAGCCTCTCCCATAATTTATTTTAAAAAAGTTTTACTCTTTACGTGGCATTCTGAGATTCTTGATTATTGAGGTGAGAGGATAGAATAGTTTACTTTCAAAGCTGCGTAATCTCACTGATGATACTGCTAAGCTGTGTGAGATTTTAAAAGGAACCTGGTGCTGCTGAGACTCACTAAAATGAAACCTTCACAGCTCTCAAGGTCCCCTGAGCACTGACCTTATAAGTGGGGGGGGCGGAGGGGGCCCAGAAGCTGCTTAAAACAGCCAAGACTTATGGTGAGGGTGCAGGTAAAATAAATACCAAATAAGGCTTACGGGCTGCGAACTCTTGCTATGTGTTGCTGCCTGTGGGCAGAAGGGCTTTGGCGTATCTCTAAAACACCCAGCTGATTGCCATCCTAACACATCCAGCCCACAGCCGTGGGAGAAACTCACGACGCTTCCGAACAAGGAGCCTGCTTCCTCAAGGGGCTAAGTCTGCTGAGCCCTTCACTCAGTCCCTTCAAAATGGAGCAAGCAGCAGCTCACAGGGCCGAGCTGACATGGCTAATGGCATTCCTTTTGTCCAGGTGCCCTGACTTACCCAGGGATGCTGAACCTGGCAGGTGTTTCCAGTGAGCAGCTCACACCAGGATGCTGCCTTCTCACTATCTCAGTACCTTGGGAAGCTGTTTGTGAAAGGATTACAGTGTCCCTTCATTTTTCATATGCCTGCCTGTGTAATATTGTACCTAACCTAATATTTTGGGCATCGCCCATTCTGCAGTGCATGTCTAGTGTTTATTTCAGTGTCTGTCAGAGACCCAGGGTTAAAACTATTGGAGGTCCAGATGACATCTGGCTTCTCAGCTCCTCCAGAATATTGGCTGCAGTGTTTATCAGTGCATTATTCATCAAAACTGATGATGCAAAGTACAACATGCTGTCTGTAGCTCAGCGTAAGAGTGGAAAGAAGTTGGCAGAAATGCCTAGTGTTCTGTGAGCAGCATGTAATCAATAGTCTGGGTGCTTGTTCACTTTATGTTGATGACTATTCCCTCTGGTACGTCTTTGTATATTTTTGGGTTCTCTGTATTACCAGCTGTGCGATTTTTCATTCTCTTTTCTTGATACCAGCTTTGATAGAACAGAAGGGGCAACCTTTTGTGCAGTAGGTGTCAAATCAAATAAACTATTTGCACAAAGCTGGGAAATGAGAGTCGGAGAAAAAAGATTCAGTTGAGAATTTCCGTGACAGACGGATATTTCTTCCCATTTACCTTTTTTTTTTTTTTTCTTTAAGAAAAGGGGAGAGTTGAAATGTAGTAGAGGTAAAAACTGTTTTAACTGTCATTAAAATTTCAGAATGAATTCTGCTTTCCAGGTAAGGTATGTCTAGCAAAACTCCTGAGTCTTCAGTGAAGTTACACCAATGTAACAGAGCAGAGTGTGAGTGCTTATCTTTAATGCAAGAACTTGCAAAACAATAATCAGATTCTCAGCTGGGATAAGTTGGCAAGTTTCCATTAAAGTCAATGGACCTAGGCTGATTTACACCAGCTGACGATCTGCCCCAGTATCTGCTGTACTACACACACCACACGCACACACAAGCCACTGGTTTAGTCATTTTCAGTGTTAGACTTGCATGTGAATTTGGTGCTACAACAACCAAAGAACAGTGGTAGGTTAGTCTTTTTAAAAAGGCATATTGTAGATAAAAACAGCCCTATTTTTCTTGCAGATCTCCCCGTAGCATGTGTGTATCACTCTGCAGTCTTATTTTTCCTGTCCAATGCAATAATTATAAAGAAGAGTGGAACTAAGAATGGCTATTTCACTTGTGGCCCAAAGCAAAATAGCAATCTTCAAAATTCTAAAATGAAGACTTAGCATTAATTCTTCTAAGCAAAACATAAGGAAAGCAAAGCAAAATAAAATCTTGCTATGTAATTTAATGGCTCTTCTTAGAAGGCCATTGTAATTTTTGTTTTCCAAAGGGGTTCTTGAATGTGCTAGCCAGAAGTATGTGGATCAGTATGTGCCATGGCAGAGAGGGGCTGCTATTCATCAGGTATCTGCCATTTTCCCAAGGCCACACAAGGCCAAACCTGCATGGAATGGATATGACTGCTGCTAGGTCTGAACAGTGGGTCGGTCCCAGAATACCACATAGACAATATGCTGTATTTTTTATACTTGAACAAAACTACTGAAGAACAGTAAGTGTTGGTATGGTTCTTCAGGTAAGAAGAGCTCAGATTATAAAATATGGGAATGTAAATCAGCAGTTTATTTGTTCTTTCAACAGCAATCTTGTGCTTTCAAGACTGAGAAATGTGCCATACAGTGATTAAGAAAAAAAAGTAGAGGAACGATGAGTTTCAGACTTGAGGATGTTTGTCTAGGCAATGTTACTGGAATTGAGGTAGCAATTATGTTTGTGAAGCTGCATAGACTCAATAGGTACCGTCTGCAGCTCTTCTGTCACAGCATGTGCTCTTCCTGCCTGAGACAGAGAAATAATAACTTCAGTTCTATTGCCATAGCTAAGTAACCTTCCAAGACTCACTGGGGTCACAAATACAGGCCTTAAGGGATCACATGGAGATGTGAGGAATATCAGAGGGCCTGTCTTGTACTTTGTCTTGGGCGCTTGGAAGATATTTTTTAGCAGCTGCAGAATCCTCTGTGTTGGTACCAGAGAAAATGATGGGATAAGAAATATTCCCCCACTGAGAAGAAAGGGAATTGAATAGATTTTATATTTCTAAAGGTTTGCAGCATCAGATCAAAAGACAAACTGTCCTTGAGGATGTGCAAGACTGAGAGAACATGGGTTATGCTGGAGTTGGTATCTCTGCCTTGGCTCTATTCCACATGGTTTCTGCAATATGTGGAGTATGTCCTGGAAGCATAATCTTTCCTAGAGGAGAGTTCTGATTAGCTCGTCAGACTGACCTGCTCATCTTATTTGTCTCAGTTCAGTAGGCGTGCTGCTAAGCTCAGGGTTTTTGGATCTCTCTGAGTCATGGGGTGCTCTGGCACAGCAGATCTTCTAGGCTGGGAGTTAAAGAAGTGATAATGCTAGAGGCAAGTCATTTTTGAGAACCATAGACGAGAGAAGGAAATAGAGAGTGAAAGTGGGTCACCACTGCTATACGCTGGTCTTAGATTTGATTTTGATCACAGCCTGTCACCAAATTGTGCCACATTTAGCCTTGCCCTTCAGGGGACTATGGTACCAGAAGAACTTGCTGTGGGCAAGATGAAGGAAACAGTTTTATCGCGGTTACCCACAAAACATTCAGCAAGACAGAATTTCTCTGAAGTGACTGTTTTGCCTGGATGCAGACTGGAGGATTTGGACTGGAACAGTAAAGGAATTTGCTTACAGTCATGTAACAGGTCAGGAGTTGGGTCAGGCCAAGGACCAAGAACATGTGATGTGGTGTACTGTCCTGTAATCGTTAAACCATTTGTCATCCCTTGCTCCTGTGCTTTTCAGGTTTTCAAAGGTTGAGCACACCTTCCACAAAATCAGACGAGAGGAACCCATCATGAACCTTGCAGCCTGTAACTAATGGTGTATGTTTGTGTAGTCCTGCGGCTGTCTCCTCTCTGCAGTGTTCTCTGCCCTTCACTGAATCCCTAGATCTCTTCATACCCACTCCTCCTCCTTTCTAGGACACATACATGATAGAAATATTAAGAATAGTGGCATCCGAAATATCCTTGTTTGCCTCCAAGTTGGCAATGGAGTCTTGCAGGGATGCTTACATAGTCAAAATATTTCTCATTCCAAATAAAAGTGAAAATTTCCGAGTGCTTGCTGGGGTGTGCGATTGGGTAGTTTAATTTATTACAGAAAAGATTTTTTAAAAAAAGGTTCTGGTTTAGCCAAGTGCTTTGCAGATGTTTTGCTTGGTAGACTGAGGAAACATGGGCAAATGGGTAGCTTTGGGAGGCTCTGGGTTCACACAGTCAGAAAATAAAATAGGGAAGCTAGTGAAGACCGCTGGGATATTTTTTTTGTAGGAAGATATCAAGTCATGGAAATAACGTGTTCCAGTGGAAACCTTCTTTGGCATATGTTCTGGTCAGGTTTATTTCAATATAACTTTTTTCAGGGTTCTTCAGGGGATGAATAAGACTCCACCATTGCCAGCTGACTGTAACATTGTTCCCGTGTTAAGTTGACTGGACAGTCCCACCAGCCCAGTGTGGAGAGTCAAGATTTATTTTCATCCTCTTTTTGTCTGTGACTTGAGTAGCTCACCGAGGGCAGCATCTTATGCCTGGCATCGCTCTCCAACTCAGTGGGAAGCTGGAGCTTCCTCAGCATCACAAGACACCAAGAGTTCCCAAGCCGTCTCACATCCAAGGATGGACTGCTTGGCTGGTAGGAGAAATAGACACCATGCTGCACCCTGCCCCACAGACTATTTGTGCCTCCCAGCAGCTGCATCAGCCTGTCTGGCAGCTGCAAGTGCCATTGCCTGCTTCAAGTTTTCAAGGCTTTTCTTTGCAAGACTGCAAGTAGTACAAGTGTACACTTAAATACCTGGAAACAGGCTCAGAAGGACAGCTGAAACATCTGTCTTCATACCTGTGACATCCTGCTGAAACCTTTCTACTTCCCAAAAGGGTGTCTCTGCACCATGCACAAGGAAATATTTTCTCTACTTCACAGATTTTTGAAATTTGTCAGCTTAGAATTATCAGGCTTTGTACTAGAGATGGGAGTATAGACTGTCTCACATACCCGCTCACACACATGCACACACACACACACACACACTTATATGGACACACAAATCCTCTAAGTCAGTAACATCTTGAATGACTGTAGGGTCATAGCTGTTATTTTCTGAGGATTAGTGAAAGGGAGTCAGAAAAGATATTCCTTTCTGTGCTGTTCTGGTTTCAAATCAAATCTTAGATAAATTTAGTGTAAAGACCAGAGGAAAGGAAATGTTTGGCTTTCTGGGACTCTTACTGTCAACATCTATCTCAGATCCCACAACTGAGATAGCTTTTATGGTAGCATATCATTTAAACAAAATCCCAATGTCAGGATTTCCCAATTTTCACTTGTCTCTTGCAGTTTGACTCCATTTCATGCGGTGCTCTATCCACATCTGTTCACCGTGTCTCTAATAATTTCTGTTACTTTCTAGAGATGCTGCTTCACCTGACTTCTGTCCTGTAGGTGAGGAATCCCCTTCTCCCCCCACCTAACCTCCTCACAGAGCTGATCACCCCACAGCTACAGAGAGGTGCACCCACAGCGCACATTCTTTTCTTGTCACTCGTGATGCTCTTCCACTGTGCCTGGCCCAGCAGTGCCCCTCTGCAGCTTGCAGTCTGGACCGTGCTTTCTGCCCAGCATCCCAAGGTGGGGACTCCAGCAGCTCCCCAGCAGCTCTGCCACCCCTTCCCTGTCCTCCCAGCCTCCACACCATAAACCCATCCATCACAACACACATCCTGTCGACACACCCTTGTTGAGTTTTATGACATCTGGGCCATCTCCACGTTGAGAGGGTCTGAAGAAAAATAAATGTGAAAGGTCGTTTGGTTCTTTTTACACTTGTAAAATGGTGTATGACATCAAGTTTTGAAATTCAGAGCAGCTCCTGTGTGGTATAATCCAATTGCCTTGCCAATGAAAATAGTCCCTAATCCAGCTCCAGGTGAGCTGAGCATCGGTTTCCAAAGGTGTGTTTATCACATATGCTCTGAAATGAAAATGTAGCTGTTTTTCTTGCTAGACATAAATGAGATTTTTAACATTACCATTAGGAGTCATTCGCTGGCCAAATATCCCCAAGGATTTTATTGGTAAGAAACTGGCAAAATCATTCATCTATATTGTGGTGTCGACAATCTTGGGTCACACTCTACAGTTCTGTAGGTAAAGAGACTCCCATTAACTTCAAAGGGGGAACGTGACTTAATGAACATACGTGAAACAAAACCCTAAGAAATTGACCCTTTGGATATTATTTGTCTAATTATTTTCTAATTATCTAAAAGATCATCTAATCTTCCTTATAAGCTTCCCATAAAGCAACCAAAGTTCATTATGCTGCAATTAGGATTAGTATGACTTACTATCAATAATAATGTATTTTGGAACATAAAGTCAAATCATCTAGCTTGGGGATATATTACAAAGAACCTGAGGGAAATGAGGTCATATGTAGAATTTTGCTGCTGGACCAAGATTTTTGGGGGGAATAGTTATTTTGAGTGACTCAGGTTTAAAAAGTCCAGAGCACTATTCAGCTAAAAAAATAGACTAATTTAAGACACTAACTAGTCTAATTATTACTTACTCCAGAAAATATTAATCTATTTCTCACAAGCAAGGAGGACACAAATTCCACATTTACCTTTTCAGGAATTTTCTCTATGATTAAATAGTCTTATAGAAATATTTCTTATGTAGGAGTGAAATTGCATAAGAACAATTCACTCAGCAAAAACAAGGAAACAAACTAAACCTCAAAGCCATTTGAAAGGCTTCTGTTTTCAGTGGCCTAGCTAAGGAATGAATCAGCATTAAAAATGAAGAAAACTGAGCTACTTTCCTTTTTTTTTTTTTTTATTTTTTTTTTTTTTTTTTTTTTTTTTTTTTTTTTTTTTTTTTTTGTAAACTGATCAGTTTGGATAATCCACTTTTTAAAAAAATGCACCTGCACATCAATTACCCAAGCACTTTAGAATGCCATAATCTCATTTTGTGACCAGGATGTGAAATCCAAATGTCATCCAATTCTATCAGTAAATGACATTTTGGTGCTATATTGTGCTATATCAAAAAGTCCCCAGCTTTTTTGGGTTGTTTTTAAACACAGAAATATCTAAGAGAAAACGGACGCAATATTTATTTTGTAGGTTCATCAGAAAGATAGGTGGGATTGGTTTTATCAGAAACTGGGTAAAGACCAAGGGATTTTTAATTCACTTTATAAATTCACAATTTAAACTCAGTGCTGGACTGTAAGTGTTGCAGGTGTAATACTTCCCGTGTACATTTTTGACACATGCATACATGTATTTTCACCAGCAGATCTGTAGTCATGGCTCTGTATGGGCAAAAAACGGAGTCTGTGAAAGGCACAGTGGAAAATTTATCCCTAAAATATTGATTACTTTCCTGGTTGTTAAATCATTATTAAAGCAGGTTGAAAACTCATTTGCAGTCTCTTCTAATACTACTAATGTCACAAATGACATCACTTTTTAACAAGATGGATGCTTCCAATGCTGGGCTCAGAAATGCCAGGTGGAATTAGCAACTTTAAAAAAAAAAAACGCTTTTCACTGTTTATTCATGGTGACAAGTGCTGCTTGCCCTGTACTTCCATGTTCCTGGCCTCTGTAATGCGGCTAGGGGTTTCTTTTTACTCACCAGTGCAGGGCAGCTCCAAGGAGGCAAGGCAGGAGGAAGCTTGGCGGAGCACAGCCTGGTGAAGCATGCGGGGGGCTGAATTCCACCCTCCCCATTGCTCCAGTCCAGTGAACTGTGTCCTTCTGAATGCTCCCTATGCTGTGGCCACTGGAATTACAATAAAAATATTTGCAAAGTATTCTTGAGTTGTCTGAAGAAAGAGACTTCATGCAGGGAAGGTGTCAGGCATAAACCTTAAAGACTTTAAAAAATATTAGAGGGGGGGCAGATGTGCACATTCAAAAGCGTCTCTTCTGCTGCTAAGAAAGTAACAACAAATAGAGACAAGGTTTGCATGGAAGATGATTTGCTGAAATGGGATCAGATGGTCATACGACCCTTTCAGACACTGGAATGAAGGGGTGAGCTGTTATTCCCCAGATCTCATGTGCTACCACTGCAGTTGCCGTGTTTTTGTTATGGGCAAAGTGAACCCTTTGGAAAATATTTCAGAACATTTCAAAATACTTTATGTCTTTCCAAGGAACAAAGTTGTAAGCACTGCATTGTCTGTTTCATTTTTAGCGTTATTGTTGTTTTTCATCACAATAAGTAAGTTGGCCATGGCTATAAAGAAGGGGATTTTCCTCTCAAGCCCTGCCTGGCAATATGCTTGTTTTGTACTCCCTGCTCCATAGGTAACCAGCAAGAGGTGCAGACAATGTGTTCTGTCGACAGATGTGCATAAAGGATATGTAATTCTAGTTGCTTCCCCTTGAGTAAACAAGTGGAGAGGAACAGGGAGGACCCTCTTAGGAACCAGCAAAAAATTTAGAACACCACACACATATAAGGTGCTGTTGTTTGGTGTAAAGCATGGTGATATTTTGAAGAATACTGTCATGTGAAATAGAAAAGGATCCTTTGGGAATTATTCTGCATTCAGGACTCCAACAATCTTTCCATGCTGCCTGTTGGGCTGACTCTCCTTAACTGGCACTGCCCTTAAAATGCCTTCCAACATGCTTTCAGCAGGAAAAGTGTTTGTAGGACATGGCAACCAGCTGTTAGGCAGACATCTGTACTGCAGACTCCCGTGCTGCCCCTGAAATGAACAAGATTTTATAGGTCTACCTTAAAGTAATCTTTTCTTCTTCCTTTGACCCTTAGATTTTATTGTCCTGGGAAGTAACTGCAACTCTGTTTAGTGTTCTGTAGTTTATCTAAGGTCTTGGGGAAAGAATCGTAGAAAAATGGAATGAAAATATTAAATAATATAAATAAGAGCAGAAGCCAGATGAATGCAAGCAAAGTGCACTTAAAAGGGACTTTTTCTCATGGCTGAGGACAAAGAGGTGTGAGATGATGCCTTGGAGCATGTATTGTTGCTCTTTATGTGTTGCAGTGGGAAATCAAATTTACCAGAACAGTAGGAAGGGTGGAAACAGTGAAACCCCAAGCAACATTAGTATATACAGCTGAGCCACAGCACCCAAGAGAACAGAATCTGGGTCACAGCCTTGTCTTACCTTACAACATGATGAAATGGCCTCTGAGGAGCACAACCAATGACCAAAAAGCGAGGAGAGAAGTGTCTGGATACTCAAAAGCCGCAGGAACAGGACTGCAGTTTCTCTCTCTATAAAGGGAATTTGAAACCTAAAGCAAATTCCTAAAAGAGGAAAACTGTGTCAGGAAGGGAACATCCAGATTCCTCCTGCTATTTTTCTCTTTCTTCTCACTGTTTTTTGGCTTTTCAGTGTGTCTTGCACCAGCTATGAAGCTGTATGCCTTATCATACTTGTCTGTGTGTAAAAGGTTTTGGCCAAAGTATGATCTGAGACACAGAGGCTGTATTTAGTCTGCCTTTAATGGTTACATTTAATTCAGTTTGCTTTTCAGGATCAAGAGCCATAAGGCAGTTGTGTCCATGCAGCATTTAAGGACTGAGCTAACATGGTGAGCATGACACAACATAATTTTCAAAGCAACTGAATGTCTGCGCCTACTTAAACTTCCAGAGGAACTAGAAATGCTCAGCACATCTGGAAGAAGAAAGATGTTGCTGCTGTAATAATGTCTCTGAAAGACATAGGTTAATAGCTCTGACTAAGTTAATTTTTTCCTCATTAACACTTTCCTCCCTTACCAGTACAGGGAACCCCACAGCGTCCCTGACACAGCCAGCACTCTCTTTGCCCCAGACAAAGCCAAAAACAAAATAAAAAAGCCTGTAATCCTTTATATATATAGCAATATAAGATCAAAGCTTATCCATTCCTTCGATTCAGCTTTACAGATATTTTGGTTAGCAACAATGAAACATTAGGTTTGCACGAGGCTTTTTGCCTCCCACAGTTTACCTGTTTTGTGTAAGTCGTCCTTTGCCTCTGTTATCTCCTGACCTCGGGGTGACACAGTTCACAAACTGCTCCTACTGCAGTACAGGAGAGGCTCTGTGATTTTCCAGCACAGTTTCCAGATGAAGCTACTACCAGAGCTCCACCTCCATCTCTAGCAAGATGCTTGGGACAGCAGAAGAGTCTTTCATCAGCGTGTCTGGGCTGCTGCCGTCTCTTTGTGCTTCCCCATCATAGAAACCTGTGGTGTCCTCCCTCTGCTCTTCCAGGCCCATGCAGGGCCTAGCTTCACCTTTTTACTCTTTCTGATGCTCCTAAAATCCACTTATTTCCTTGGGTTTTTTTCTGCTGTTGTCATTACAAAAAGTTCTCATCTGCCTCATGACTCCACAATATATTTTGCTTTTCCTCTCTCCTGCCTCCCTCTGTATCTTGACCTCACGTAGGACATCATTGTACCTGTCACCTGCTGTTTCTGTGGAGATACCTTCAGGTCTCCTCACTTAGACATCTCCACTGTCTCTTTTATGACTGGATCTTAAGGTCCCATTTTCTCCTAGGCCTTTTTGACGTGCTGCTTCCCAGAGGAAATGTTAGTGCTTTTCTACCGCTTATGTATTCCTTCCACCTTGATGCCTGCCAGCTCACTCAGCTCTGGCTACCCACTCCCTGCTCTTGAATATCCTTTGCTGCTCTCATGGGTTATGGTAGTGATATAAGATGCACTGTAGACCTAATCCTCAACACAGTCAGGACCTTTAACAGAAGGATCCTGTTACCTTCTTTTCTTCTACCTTCTCCTTGATGTGGCTTGTGTCAGCCTTTATGTCCCTAGACGACCACCTGTGCTGTTAATGCACAGTCAGAGGGTTACATGGCATAATATATTCCAAGTTTTACACTTAAACTTTGTCCAGCTTTGTATCACACCTAAACTATCCTACAGAAGCTGAGAGACCTGGGCATCATGTATGTAATGGCAAAGATGAGCCTGGAAGACAGCTGTGATTTTGGTTCAAATTTCCACTAAGGAACTGTGGCCAAATTGTGTCATTGCCCTCATCAGGTGTGCCTGAAAAACTCTGTAAGGAGACCTCGAAAGAAACTCACGTCTTATTCAGTTTGTCACACGGAGCATGGTCAGCTTTGCAGGGTCTCTGCTGACCCTCCAGATTGGGCTTTGGCAATACTTCCATGCCAGTTTCCCTCTTTTCTGCCAGCCTAATCCTCACAGAAGGAATCAGCGGCTTTGTTTTGCCCTGACAGCAGTGCTGGAAAGGGTTAATTTTGCACTGTCTGTGATAAGGGAGACTTCTGTGTAAACACTGCTGACATTTCATCACTGGGATTTGTCACAAGCCAAAATAAAATCACATTCACCAGTTTAAAGGCCTTGAAGAAGTGTCACTGGCATCTCTGTGTTTTGGGCTGCATTAGTTTCTCTGCTACAAATCTTGTTTTCACAGATTAAGAACATCTACAGAAAGTTCTGTATGCACGGCTGAAGCTATTTAAGAACTGTGTTTTAGAGGAAATATGAGGAGAGACTAGAAAAATACAAAGCAACACATGAGAGAGAATAACAACAGTCAAAAAGAATACACTGATTAAAGTACTCTCTTGGGAAAAGGAATGGCCTTCCTTAGGCTTAGATGGGAACTCAGAGAAATCTATCGCCAAAGACAAGGTGGGGCTTTTCAGTCTCCCTTATCCCCTTTTGCATCACTGTACCCAGACAGAAGTCAAGGATTTAGTGTGGGGGTGAATGAAACAAAATGCATCTTTCTCATGCACTTCAGTACCTGGATTTCCAGATGGAAATCTTGTCTGGAAGGGAAAAGCCCCAGGCTGTGTTACGACTCTGACTGGTCACTCCCTCTGACTTCTACTGTGTGACTAAAAAGAGATGAGGACAACTGTGCAGCAGCTTCTCTTATGAACTGCTGGGGAGAGGGGCCGTAAACTGAGGGCAAACCTTGCCCTAATAATTTTAATGTGTGACATTTAAAGCACAATATAAATTTAAAGCAAACAATATGAGCTAACCCAATACAATATAATCTATGATTTGTAAGTGCTGTTGTTCGTTACTCTTTCAGTGCAAGTACTGTAAAATGACAGCCAGCCCAGCATAAGTTAATGCCAAAAGATGGGTTTGTGCTCTGAGCTCTGCTATGCCTGAGCTAATCTTCTGGGTAGGAAAAGCATAAAAACTACAAGTATCCAAGAATAAGTGACGCTTGTAAGTTTTCGGCAAGGAGATAATGAGACAAGTTCACCAGTTGGCTCAGCCTTACTGATCCAGACACAGCGATGACTCCTGGCAGGCACAAGGATGATACATAAAAAGCAGGTCACAACTTTTAAGATAATAGGTCAGAAAAATGGGATTAAAGGGGGGAAAAGTCTGCGGTTTGGGTATTTAACCATCTTCCCCAAAATAATATAAGCTGTCCTGAGCCACAGGGAGCACTTGGTTCCCATTCTGAGTGCCTCCAGGCTTCCTCCTGCAGGCAGTACTACTGCAGGGGAAGGAGAGCTTATTGTGAGAAGTCATTAAGGTTTTTTCTTCCTCTGATGGACATTAGGACCACCACTTGATCTTTCCTTTTGGGAATAAAACCTGGGCCTGTAATCCTCACAAGGCAACAGTCACAGGCTGTTGTGATCTATATAGGTGCCTATAAGCTGTTAAAATGAAAAGTTTAAGTCTGTATTCTGCTTAAATAGCCCCAGGGGGGAGATATATCAGGATTGGACACTTCTAGATCCATGGGGAGAAATTTTGTCTTGGCACCCAAAGTGGATCAGTCCTGTAACACCCTAAAACTTCAACCCTACTCTACATTAAGCTGTATGAGACAGCCTATGACCACGTGGGTAGATGGAGGAGCTAAATACGGAGCTAGGAAGGCTGGGAAGCAGCAGTATGTACAGTATGGCTGTTGGTGGAAGGGGCCGATCCATCTAAACACCACACAGGTGAGACCCACCTGCAAGGGTGCACAGAGACACGCTGGCATCGGCCACGGTGGGGTGCACATCCAAAGTGGGGGCTGGAGGATGAGTTAAGAAGCTGCACATCTCCCTTGCACCCTTCTTGGCTGTCTGCAATGAACGAGTGCTTCCTTGGCCTCCCAGCTTCCCTGCACAGTGCAGCCCTAGCCTGTAGATTCTGGTGTAGACGTGATGCCTACACACTGCATGTAACCCCAGCACGAGAGGTGCAGCACACACCTCTTTGCCAGGGAGAGAGCTCACCATCTTCTACCAGGAGTGAGACAGGGGGTAATACTGTGCCCAAAAGTCACACGTGCCTTGTGAAAGCAGCACAGAGCCTTCACACAGCTGCAACATCACATCACCTAGCAAGGAAGAATTCACGGGAGAGGATTCTGTGGGAAGGAAGAGGTCTGTGGAGGCCTGGGTTGGAAAGTATAAGACAGGAGTTTGGAGAATTTGATCTCTCAAAAAGTCAGTTCAGGGTTTAGGACATCGAAAGGATCATAGAGTCATAGAACCATTAAGGCTGGAAAAGATTTACAAGATCAAGTCCAACCCTTGACCAAACATGACCGTGCCAACTAAACGTAGAACAGAGTGCCATGTCCAGTCATTTCTTGAACAATTCCAGGGATGGTGACTCCACCAACCTTCCTAGGCAGCTGCTTCCAATGCTTAATCACTCTTTCCTGATGTTCAACCTGAACTTCCCCTGGCACAGTGTGTGGCCATTTCCTCTCATCCAGTCACTAGTTGCCTGGGAAAAGAGAATGACCCCTGTCTTGCTACAACCTACTTTCAGGTTCCTGCAGTGCTATCTGTCTTTCCTGAGCATCTTCTCCAGACTGAACAACCCCAGATCCCCCAGCCACTCCTTAGAGAACTTACTGTCTAGGCCCTTCATCATCTTCATTGCCCTTCTCTGATCATGCTCCAGCACCTCAGTGTCTGTAGTGAGTACCCAGAACTGGACACAGCCCCCAAGGTGCAACCTCACCAGTGCCGAGGTGTGGCCTCTCCAGTGCTTCTGGCACATCTTCTGGCACATCTTCTGGATGTGCCAGAAGACAGGAGAACAGGTAGAGAGCCATTCTTCTCTGGTCTATGAGTTCAAACTTGGTCCACAGTGGCAGAACTAATCGCTATTTCTGCATGATGGGTGTTTGTAACATTGCATGGTGGGCTCGGGCCAGCCTGAATGGCCAGAAATCTGCAGCAACACAAAACGGTCAGTAAAACTCATGGAGGCTGGAGGAGTCCTTGCTAGGGTGCTGGGAGGAGACATGCCCTGGGGTCTGACTCAGAGTTCTGAGGTGGATATGAGAGGTCCTTGCAGGGCTTTTCTGTGGCTCACGTTGCACTCACAGCAGCCAGAGAGGCATATCCCTGTACAAAGTGGGTTGAGACGTTCTTCCTGCCATCAGTTTGGTAAATTCCACCAGTACAACAACCAACCAGTGCCCCACTCTCTAGGAACACACCCACATTTTAACAGCTAAACAGACACCTCCTTTTCATAGACCTCAATAGCATTCAGAAACTGAAATGGGGATGGTGTGATGAGGGGAGGAAGCGACTTTGCAGAAATGCAGTATTTGGCTGACATGGCTCCTGAAGCACATCTGCTGGCAGATGAATAGGAAAACACGATCAAATCTTTAAGAAACTACACTAGTCAAGTAGGACAACAGGAGCTGCTTTTTCACGTCACACCAACCTATGGCTGACAATATCTGGCTTAGAATGGTGTTCCTAGCCAACCTTATAATTTGGGTAGAAAGAATGAGTGTTGGTTAATTTTTTCTTTTTTTTTTTTTTTACTGGGATATAGAAACAAAGAAGACACAATAGGCTAGTGTGAGATGTCACCCTTTAAATTCAGATGGCTTTGTCCTTAAACAGTAAAGACTTTTTTTATCACTACGGACACCTCAATATATAGCAAAGGACACCCTGAAATGGTCATTGCTATTTCAAATGAAAGGGCACCAATGCACCACATTGTCAAAAGGAATTATGCACAAAACCAGGGCATTTGAAAGCTGAATTTCCACACAGTTATGGGATTTTATGCAGCTGAGAAACTGGTAGCAATGTGAAATAACTCCATGTGGTGTTTTACATGGGCATGTTTGAATTACACGTACAACAAGAGCCTTCCATTGTTCACCTCGCTAGTGTGAGTATATAATTTTCCTGCTGTCTTTTTCCCCTTTTGTTCTTTTCAGCTATTTTGTGATTAACACTGTCTGGGGAAGAATTTCAGTATTTTCTCTGGTTTAGCAGGATGTGAGTGAGGTGGTGCTGCTACATGAATCTTTTAAAAGCAGCCTAAGAAATATTTAAGACCTTAGTCTAGGAGGAACAGCTCTCCCAGGCATAATTTTTGGTGCTGGTTGCAGCAGGGAGCGTATGCTGTGAGGAAAGTATTATTTTTCTAAATGGAAGGTGTCAGATGGTCACGCAATGTGACTGCATGTTCGAGATCACTGCCTCCCATCTGCAATTTGTGACGTGTGAAAGATTCTGCCCAAATGTGCTCACCAACTGGAAATACTCGGCACTTTTTTTTTCTTATCAGGAGAGACCAAGATAACCAATGGTTTTACAGATCAGGGATCCTATCAAATTAATATCATTCTAGGATAAAATCTGCTTTAAATACAACCACTAAACTCCAGCAAAGTTAACTAGTACATACAAGTTCATTCAACTGATTAAAAATCCCTACTAGTAAAACAAGAAAATATATATGGAATTTTTTCAAGGAAAGTATTCTGCTCCTATCTTTTAGCCAAAGGTTTGGTATAAAACATGAGAGTCTTTTCCAGCACTAATTAATGCCACCTAATTATAACACTTACTAGGCTCAAGCCAGGCATTAATATACTGTGAACAGTTTCTCCTTGTCCAGCTTCCCGCTGGATCACACAAGATGATTGCTTTTTGCCTCTCTCTATTGGTTAAACGGATGCCACTGTGGCTAGGGCAGAGGCTTAACAAAGATTATTTGCCTTCAGGAGAGAGTATGCAGCCTACCAAGAGGAGAAGGTGCTCTAGACCAGGGTGGTTGGCAATGCCTCCCTTGCCCTCTGTCCGGTGAGGACAGCACATCCAGGGGGTTATGAGCCAGCAACTCAAACCACAGCTGTACTGATGGTGGAGGGCAGGGGACGGCTGCACCTGGACTCCGGGGTGCCTGCTGCAAGGCTCAAGGACTGCATAGAGCAGCACAGCCAGGATAGCCTGATGTCAATTGTCCCAGCTGAGACAGGACGTAAAACGGTTCTGTCAGGCTACCCCAGCATCCCCTCTGGCCAGTGTACAGTAACAAACCTGTATGATCCTTGCCTACCACAGGGTTATGCTGTGGCTTATGTAACTTTAAAAAATCCCAGAGTACCCCAAACAAGAGTACTTGGTGAATTCAGGGGATGGATCCAGCAACTGGAGTGTCCTCCAGTGTTTTGCAGTCTGATGAGACAGCTACCAGAGGGGAACTTCTCTCATGTGAGTTACTGTTTTTGATGATCAGTAAGTTCTTTGCATTTTATTTCCCTTCTTGGTTCACCCAGGAGGTAGTAGAGCAGGTATCTCTGCCAACTCCCTGAAAAAGAGCAGATGTGCTTATGACTCAGCACCGGGTGCCTGTCCGAGGAGGGGCTGCTGACCAAGGCTGTGTGATGAACAGGGCCATTACAGATGTGGCTGCAGCCATTTGCATGCAGCAGAGCTCTCTGTAAGCTAAATGTTGAACATGCACAGTAGAATAGGAGAACGAGATACTTGTACAAATTGATTAAAACCTTTCCAGAAGGATGGGAACTTGCCCACATGCCAAGGACCTTGTTATCACAACTGTTATTGGTACGGGGTTAATTAGATTACAGGTACCTCTACTGTCTCGCATTACCACACAGACAGACTTCAGGGAACTGTTCTTAAAGAAAAGTCAGTGAAAAAAGTGCAGGTGAAAAGCATTTGAGTAACAGCCCTGCATTTACTAAATGGCTGTAGCAAAGGTAATGACAAACCTGGTCTGCATTGCCTCTCAAGTGGGCCATCACACCAGCCTGGAGAACAGGTGAGATTTTGTCTCTTTTCATAGATGTCCCCACTAGGAGAAGTACCAAGTACTAGTTACAAGTGCAGGCATCTTTATTTCAGGACTGGAGTGGAATGACTCCTGGGTCAGGGAGCCCCTCCTCATGTGAAGCTATGCCAGATATACCCACCAAGCTCTACTTGGTCTTGCTTACCCCACTTTAGCAGGAAGGGAGGGTGCCTTCTTCAAGTGTTTCAGAACCACCTTCTAGTTGACTAGAAGCCCTCCTAACCAGCGTATAACCTCATGTGTTTCTGCCTGTTCTGTCCTTTAGACTCTTTGCCATCCCTATGCTTATCTTTTTTCTTGCCTTGTAGATGCACACAGCCAGAGGGAAATACCTCTTCAGAGCCTTTGTTTTTAACACAAAATGGATACCCTCTAGTCTCACATACAAAAGGATATTCATTTCCCTGACCAGCCTTCCAGCCCTTTCTCTGCACCTGCCCAGACCATGCTCCTTTTCTTGACTTTTAATAGCCTATTTCAGCTGATGCCTTTTCCTTAGGCAGTGTACGAGTATTTCCCTATTCATGCCACAGCTATGTAACCTGAAAGAATTGCTTCAGCATGCTATTTTCTCTTAGTTACCCTTCGGTAGACTAGTACAGGTCCTTTTCTCAAGTGTCATGATTCAACCCCAGCTGGAAACTAAGTAGTTAGGATAAGCAATACTTACCAGCAACTAAAACATCAGTGTGTTATCAACATTATTCTCACACTCAAATCAAAATAGAGCACTGTACCAGCTACTGAGAAATAAAGGAATGCTATCCCAGATGAAATCAGGACATCAAACCATATCTAAACAAAAACCTCCTAATTTACTGTAAAAGAAACAAACACTGAGACTCTAGAAGTTTTCTAACCAAGAGAAGTGGAGAACTTGCTACAGGCTCTTCAGAATAAATCTGAAATAGCAACAATTTTCCAAGGTATTCAGGCACGGGGGAAGAATAAAACCCTATGCTACTTCTGTGCACATCTTCCTGCACTTAGTTTGAAGCCTCCCTCACCCAAGCTTGCTTATTGCTGTCAGTTCTTGAGCATCAGAGCCCCAGATAGTTTGCTCTTAGGAGAACATACAGCTCCAAGAAAAGATCTCTGCCGTGTTCAGCACTGATTTAGCAAATCAAGAGCTTATCCTAAGCCTTCCATCCATCTTGTTTCTCTGCTCTTGCCCCACAGGAAGATATGGCAGCTTTCTGACTGTATTTATTCTTACTTTATTTTATCTTTCCTCTCATCCCTTGCAGGAGCAGCCACCTCACAGGTGCTGCTGGTGGTTTCTGTTTGGCAGCCACAGGACCACCATGTCCCTCAGAGCTGCTGAACAAGAGGCTTGCTGTAAATCACAAAAGCACAGTGAAAATGTTTTGTCAGCATGTGGTGGTAGGAAAGTCAAATGAAAAAAGGGAAAATAGCCACTGTGTCTCAGGGACCAGAGCCTGACAAGACATTTTCCAACAAAGACCATACTAGAAGATCGGGGTTTTTTTGTTAGTTTGCTTTTTAGAGCTTGAAACAGAACAACAACCCTTTTAAAAGCTCTAATGAAAAAAAATAAACCAAGCACTAGGCCAATACTAAGAGTCTGTCACCTACTATACCCCAAAATGTGGTGGGCTGAACTGACAAGTCACCAAAAGATCACGATATGTTACGTGCATGAGCTGGTGGAGACAGCTTTGAAGGAAGATTTTGTATTGTTCAGAGAGACATCCAAGCATGACAAGGCTGGAATTCCATCTGTTCAGCTCTGTTCAATGAACTGGGTCACTTTCAATGGTTCACTAAGTTCTGACTATCTAAAAAGTACAGTTATTATGCTTTTAAAATCTTGAGCTGCAAGGCAATTTCACCTTACTGTTTTTTTACCATCATCCACGAGTTTAGCACCTCTGAAGGAGGGTTAAAATGTACTTCACAACCTAGAAGTTGGGTCATGTGTCATCTATAAAACTTGGATTTCTGGAAAAGAGATGTGAGCAAATTTGCTCACATAATAAACACACTTGTGTCGGAGCAATCCTTGCAGGACTTTGTTTCCTGAAGAACTAGTCTCTAACACCGGGAAAAGCTGACTTCCAAGACTCATCCTTGCATTTTAGTTCTCATGAAGGTCTCTGCACTCTTTAGAGCCTTCTTGCACATTCACAGAATATGCTGAGTTGGAAGGGACCCACAAGGATCAGAGTCCAACCCTTAGCTCTGCAGAGGACCATCCCCAAGAGTCACACCATGTGCCCCAGAGTATCATCCAAACGCTTCTTGAACTTTGTCAGGCTTGGTGCTCTGACCACGTCCCTGGGGAGCCTGTTCAGTGCTCAACCACCCTCTGGGTGAAGAACTTTTTGCTAATATCCAGCCTAAACCTCCCTTAGCACAGCTTCAGGCCATTCCCTCAGATACTGTCACCAATCACCACAGAGAAGAGATCAGTGCATGCCCCTCCTCTTCCCCTCACAAGGAAGCTGTAGACTGCAGTGAGGTCTCCCCTCAGACTCCTCCAGGCTGAACAGACCAAGTGACCTCAGCCACTCCTCACACAGCTTCCCCTCAAAGCCCTTCACCATCTTCATTGCCCTTCTTTGGACTCTCTCTAACAGTTTAATATCTTTCTTATATTGTGGTGCCCAAAACTGCAGACAGTATTCAAGGTGAGGCCACACCAGCACAGAGCAGAGCAGGGCAATCCCCTCCCTCACCTGGCTGGCGATGCTGTGCCTGATGCCCCCCTCCCCGAGGACATGGTTGTTCCTGTTTATTGTAAGAACAGCCGCAAAAGCAGTTGAGGACATGAAAAATAATGTCTTTGGGGGCAAAACCCCCAAGTTTTTCAAGAGTGGAAAGAGGGATAGGAGAAGGAAAATATATCTACCTTTGTCAAAATATGAACACTAAGGCTTAAGAAGGTGATCTCTACTTAAAAATATGGAATTCACTTCTCATTCCTATAACTAATTATGCTTTATCCCTACATAGATTGTACTGAGGCAAATGTGTATTACTTCTTTTAGTGTTGTAACTTCTTTTTCCTCCATATAAAGAGGTTAATAATATTTAGCTGCCTTTCAAAGGTGATTTATATTGTTATAAAGAATATAATGTCACCAAAACCAAGAGAGTTAAAGAGTGAGCACAGTTCACCAACAAAACTATATGGACCTCT
This sequence comes from Myiotriccus ornatus, assembly GCA_036023395.1. Classification (NCBI taxonomy): domain Eukaryota; kingdom Metazoa; phylum Chordata; class Aves; order Passeriformes; family Tyrannidae; genus Myiotriccus; species Myiotriccus ornatus. Next base: position 108,751,554 of record JAYRBT010000082.1, read on the forward strand.
AAACAGAAACAACTGAAATCAGCACTTTGGAATTTAATGTGAAGAACACATTATGGAGCCTGCAATTAAAGACTTTTTCCCCCTTGATGGTCACATAAATAAATGAACCATTCAGAGTGAATCAGTTCACTGAGGAGCACGAAAGTGCACAGCATCAGTTTTCTGATCACCTCCTGACATGAGTACTCTAACTTCCAGACCCTGACCTCCATGCCCAAAATTCCTCTTCTTTAGTCCGTTTGGGTCACTGACAGATAAGTACCCAGGGTGAAACTCCTTGTGTAGATATTTAAGCTGCTATGCCCTAAATGTACCTATTGAGTCACTGAAGATGTTGTACATTTAAACTTCTGTTTTCCCACCTGGCAGATGAAACTGAGGTTCAATTTTGGTGCAAAGAAGCAACATAAAATAATGGTACCTCCCTCCCAGGCATGTACAGGCTGATGGAGAAGAAGATGAGCCCTCACATGTTTGACAGGAAGAGGAGGTCTATCTGAAGTTGAGAGAGTCCTGTAGTTGAGATGCAGTGGACAGATAGTGGTGTATGATGGTTTGGGTTTTACTAAACAGAAAAAAAATCTGCCATTTATATTGTGGAGGAAAGAATGCAGACTGTAAGGTGCTGGAGTCCTTGAAGGTTTGGGGGTTTTTATAACAGAAAAGAAAAAAACCTTAAAAGAATGTCAAAGGCAGTAAAATATACACCAATGCCAAAATTATTTTTTTAATAAATCAAAGTGATTGTGAGCATCATTGGCTGATTCTCATGTGATTACCTTAATCTTTATTTCTATTTTGTGACTAATTACATTCAGTTTTGCCCCTTACTGTCTTGCATACCTTTCTCCAGTCTATGACCCACATAACTAAGAAACTATAAAAAACAGAAAACAGTTTTTCAGTTCCTTTGAAGTATACCTCCAAAGCAAACCATCAGATACATCTCAAGAAGTGACCACTACTTCTGTTTCTTGAATTTATTCTGTTTTCTTTCCTGTTCCTGAACCGGTCTTGTATCACTGTCCTACCATTTTGTCATTTTTCCTGGTTCTCTAGTTCTCTTATAGTTGCTGGCGAGGAGATGAGCCCCGTGGTGCAGGATACTTCATCAGCCCATCAACCTGCTGTTCTGTCATTCATTTAACCACTGTAGCAGGGATGCAAGTCTCAGATCTGGGTAGCAAGCATCACAAATTTGTTCTAACTCAAGACCTGATGCCTTGCAGAGTAATTTCTCCAACCCTTATTTAAGGATACATGCATTATTTCTCTGATTGAAGAGTTGTGGGTTATTTCTCTCCTCTTGCCTATGCAGTCAACTTGGTCATTATGGGAGGGTGACAAGACATAAAGCTGCCCAGCCTCTTCTACCAGCTTACCTTGTCAAAACTGCTGAGGCTGCCCAAATAAACCCCAAGGCTCAGGCAGCTAGAAAGGTGGCAGAGAAAGGAGAGGTTTTCTTTAGAGCTACACTAGGTAAGAAGCAAACATAACTCATCTGCAAGGTAATGGGAAGAAAACAAACAAATAAAAGAGTAATGGTTGACAATAGGTCAGTGTCTGCAAGATGCTAAATGTCATCAGTGCTCCTGACCTTCACAGCAGGCGACATGATACGTTTTTCAGACGGTACCACTGGAGCTGCAGGAGCATGTCCCATCATCATACTTTTACAGTGCATGTCCCTGAGGATGTCAGAGCCCTTGCAGTATTATCTCTCAATGCCCACTATTATTGCCATTTCTGCTTCATAGAAGCAGGTACATTGAAGCATGGGGAAGAAAACAGCTGCACTAGCAAAAACAGCCTCCAGTTTGGGCTCATGAGTAGGGTTTGGAGGTGGAGTACACATGGCTGATGTTTGATTTTACTTCGATCTTGGAGGCACCTAAGTTTGAGAGAGGAGGGAATGAAGTCCAGCCCAAGAGTTTGCACTTCAGACGATTTAATAGGTTACAGCGGGAATGGGATGTACAGTGCCCCTGATGGTGCAGATGCTCTCATACTGCTCAGATCAGGGCTAGGGACACTTGGAGAGGGAACCACCTTTGAAAACAACGTGTGTAGTCTACCCTTATTTCAGTCTGATTCTGCATTGTCCCACGCTTTGCTATTACTTATGTCTGCATAATGAGACCAAAGCACACATTGGACAATCCCTCCAGTTTGGGAATGTCCTGAGTCTGTAAGTAGTCCTGGTAGAAAATGTTTCTGTAAATCAGTACAGCAACTGTGATTTTGAATTCCAGTCCCCTTAGCAATTAACTATTTTATTTGACCAAGTGGCTTTTATGAAATAGAAAGAACTTCATGCCTTCTCTGTTAAGATTAGTTTTCAGTTTGCTGTTTTGGGTTTTTTTAAACTTTTTTAGGGAGAATTACATGAACAAAGGAATAGAAAGAAAAACACTCTGCATCGACTACACCAGTACCTCCTTCTGAGTCACTGGCAGCTCTAAAGAAAATTATCTCAAATGTTTCTGATCAAGATGAAATGATAACTGACAACTGCTCTGGGCTACAAAAATCACATAAGAAAACAGGACCGCCATTCCTTTAAACATCTTTCTATACGTAAGATGTAGGGGGAAAAAAGCTATATTAAATGAACAAATTTCAATGTGATTGACATAGGCAGGAAGTATCTGACTGCCAGAACTAAAATGTCCTTGGAATTTTCTAAAAGCGTGGATGATAGCTTCATAACTTCCAACCCACCCACCCACCCACCAGTTGTATCTAACAATCTAACATGGTGAAAGTTATACTGAAATTCATCTAAAAGAAGAGAAGTTTATGTCTGAAATAAAATCTGACAACTGCTCAGGATTGTAAATTGGCTGTGTTTATTATGTGAAAACAGAATACAGCCTGAACCCCCAATACATCTATCTGTTATTTCAGAAGACGTGTATTTTACACAGCATAAACTATCTGAGCTACATAATTTAGACAGAAAAATATGAATAATAACTGTAAACTCTTTGAGAAATAGTTATTTCACCAAATTCACATAATTCCAGATGAAAGGCTGTACAAGCTAAGAAAGCATGGAAATAGAAGCACTATAAGTACTGAAACAAAAAGGAAAAGGTTAAAAAATGGAATGCAAATAACAATGAACATGCACTAAGCAGAAAAATACAAAAAAACCCCAGAATCAAAGCTAGTGAACACAAAGAGGAAATTTACACATAAAAGAATTAAAAGAAAAAAAATAGAAGACTGTTTTCAGACTTAAAAGAATAACAAGGGTCTGACCTGAGGAGTGTTTATAAAGAAGAAGATGAAACTATTAGAATAAACATTTATAATACAAAAAGGTGGAAGCATTCAAGAATTCTCTCTCCTTTTCCTTTAGGGAAAAAACTTAGATCTGTATTCATATGATATGAAACTGTTGCTGAACTGTTTCCCTACATTCTCAACAATATATAAGGCTGATGATAGACAGCCATTGTGAAAGTGAGATGCTTAAAAAGATCAGATGTTTTATGTAGATTGTTTAGATATTTTATTTTGATTTGTTCTATTAGATTGTTAGCATTGATTTTCATTAATTTTTGAAACAAACCAGATGTTTCAGAGGAGAAACAGAAAGGCAGCGTTGTGCCAGTGTTTCAAAAAGAGTAAGTATGGCCCTGTTAGATCCAGGCCTCTCAGTCTGATGTGAGGCCAGAGTTGTGAAACTGGACCATTGAGAGTTTGATTAACAGATAATGTAGTGTAATTAGTGACAATTAACCTGATTTTATAGAAAACAGTTCTCCTAAAACTAACTTCCTAACATTTTTATGAGATTAGTAATTTAATCAATAATTATATTGATGTAGTTGATTGATACATACATTTTTGTAAAATTTTCAACCTGGTTCTTCAAAGTATTTTGATTGACACACTACAGCAACAGAAAACCAGTGTGGCACATGTTAAATACATGAAAGCTAGCTAAAAGATATGTCTCAAAATGTGATTATAATGTGAACAGTCACCACTGACTGTGTTTATGGTTGCTAGTAGGGTTCTGCAAGTATTGGTTTTTGGCTGTGTATCATTTAACATTGTCAGTGACATGGAAGAAAAGATAAAATCATTACAATAAAGTTAAGAGATGGTGTGACATTTTGGGCCATGTCAAATAATGACCTGGAGAGATCTGTGATGCAGGAGGGTCTGATTGCTGGGACAGTGGTTGCAAAAACCCAGTAATTTCATAAAGCTGTATGTGTAGTATCTGGGGGAAAAAATACTTGAAAGAGAGGGAGCATTTTCGTATCAGAGTCAAGGAAAAAGATGGGAATAATGATAACTAGTCAGCTGGGTTTGGTCTTGCACCTGGTGTGTATAAACAGGACACACTTCTGCAGTGTCAGCCATAATGCTGTCAATGTCCCTTGTTCTGTTTATGTGCCCACAACTCAGACAGGTTGATACAAAGCAGTAGGTGGAATGTGGAAGAGTGTCAAAGATAATTACATTATAATTACATGAGAAAACATGCCTTAATAAAAATAGGCTTAAGTAGCTCTCTCTACTTACCTTGTCGGGACGGCGGATTAAAGATGTTTCTGAATGATAGAATGTTGATGCTAAATGAGTCTTCGGATTTCTAGTCAGAAGTACAACAGCTGTTGGGGCCGAAGCTGGAACCTTAACATTCATAAAGCTAAATTGTGAATGAATGATTTTGCAGTAACAATCAAATGGCCGGTCTGTCCCAAATAAAAACCACCTTTTTTCTGTCTTCTTGATGTTGAATGCTGCTGATTTTGCTGTTTAGAACAGCAGATTCATTGCAAAGCTAGGTCCAGAGCTAAAGGCAGAATGTTCAGGAATTGAAAGTGTAACAAGTCCTACTAATAAGCCCATTATTTCCATTTCCTAAGCAGGGTACTGTAGATCTTATTCTGCCTGGGAGATGGATAAAAACAGCCAGTTAATGTACTAAAGGTCAAAATTTCAAAAGTGCTCTACAAATGCATTACAACTAACTATTAATAATTCTCTCCTTTTTTTAAGGGGTCTGGTCATGTCCAAGGGAATGCCAGCTACATTTTTCTTAATGTATGAGCACAAGTTACACATAACAACCTAACAACACAATACTGCCTCTTTAATGCTAATCTATTCCTTGCAATCTACTAGATACATGTAGAATCATTGGTGTGTATCAAGAGAGCAAAATCAGATTCTGAAAATATCTGAAAGGATGCACTAGAGTGTACATAATAATGTATTTTAATCTGCCAGGCCTTAAAATTAATCATGAATTCCCACAGAGATTTTAATAATTTTGAGATGATGTTTTTTGGTTTTTTTTTTTTTTTTTCATATAGTGATATTCTTGGACAGAGTTCTTGAAATGCTACATAGAAATGGGTGGGGGAGGGAAAAATAGGGGCCATTTTTCAATTACCAGGTTAGCTAAGATACAGATATGAGAGCTACTGTTTAATTGGTTGTTTTATACTTTTTCTTCCACCTAATAGATAATCAGTAAGGTACCTCAAACACAAACTTTTATCACATCGTAAAGCTGGCATACAGCATAAAGTTTATCTCTTTGGGCATATACTTATGGGAACAATTCTCATCAGCAAATGCCGTACTGAATGACTTGAAACTTCCTGGGGAAGGTTGCAATTTTAGGATCTCATCTTATGTTTTGTCCTGAACATTTTTTTCTCTTTATGGAAAATAATATGTCATGGTTCCTTGTGGCTTCAAGCTACCCAGGGCCATAGTTTTCGTCCAAATACCTGAAGCTTCTAAATATGTTTTACCAGGGCCGCTTTGCACAGTCACAGCAGAAGCATTATAACTCCTCCAAACACAAGCTATTTTATTTTTTTTGTTAAATGCTCTGTCTTTGATGTGTGACCATGCATAAAGTACTGTAAACAGCATCAGTATTGCTGAAGGTCTATGATTTTCAGGGCCAAAACAAAGGTATTGTTCAAAAAATTACTACTGAATTTAACAAAAAAAAGGGTTTTTTAACACATGTAGAATTAAACACAGAGGTAGATGATTACTGTGCACCTAATTACTGTTCCTTGGGAGATATTAATGTCATAAGGGATCAAGCATGATGAGCAAAATATGTTTAACTCCTTGGAAAAAAAATCCCAAACTTGTAATTTTTTTAATTAAGGAGTATTACTCATATTCCACCATTTATATGAATTTTGCACAGCTGTTTGCACTAATATGTGTTAAAATGGGCAATTACCACAGCAATCATGGTTTGAGGCAACACACTTGCTCCATTTTAAATATATAACCATGCTCTTATCTCTCTCCTGCCCACAGACACACCTGGTTTTATGCTATTTGCTTGCTTGTTTGTTCCTTCCTACTAGTTGGAGCCAAGAAATATTTCAGACACCAAATATTTAATACATTTCTGGATCTTATGTTAACAGCCTATGGGCTGTGGTTTTGGTTCCCTGTTTTAATGGTTAGGAGAAGCAAGAGGCAAACGGAATAGTGATGTTTATGATGTGAGGGTAGATGAAGGGGTCGAGGAAAGCTGAGAATAGCTGAAGTGTGTCTGACACAGCAGTTTCTCTTCTGTATCACTATTTTATTTTTATGAGGCTGCAGCAAATTGATAGCTTCTGATACCATAGTCAATAAAACGTTGTGTAAATTCCAGCGATGGGCTGGAAAAAGATTGAATTAAAAGGGAGGTATTGGGTCACATCCATATTTCAAGTCATTTGTGTGCTGCCTTATCTCAGTACTTGGGGGAAGCAGTTTCTTCACAACTAACCACCCAATTAGTACCTGCTGAGCTTGATTTTCTTCTATCTCCCTGTTTCTATGCAAACCAACTTCTTAACAGTTTCTTTTTCATCCCATTTTCTTAGAAAGTTTGGACAAGTCAGTGAAAGGGATCTCGTAAAGAAAATTATTCCAAAATCTTCCCTATCCTGGAAAATATTTTTTGTAAACATGATGTAGCAGTCTGTTTAGCCATAATTATTGCTGCAGTAGATTTAATGCTTCTTCCAGGAAGTTTTCTGTAGGGTCACAGGATAATTCAGGTGAGAAGGGACCTCAGCATGTCTCTAGTCCAACTGTCTTCAATCAGGCTCAGCCACAAGCTCAGACCAGGTGTTTGGGGATTTCTCTGGTTAGGTCTGGAAAAGCTCCAAGAATGGGAACTGCATAACCCCCCCCGGGCAGCCTTACTGTGTTCCTGGGGAAATTTTCCTCCTTGGATCAGTGTGAAGATGTCATACATTCAGCTCGTGCCTGTTGTCTCTTGTCTTCACACCACGAACAGTTATAAGAGACCAGCTCCATCTTTTAGATGATTCCAGCATAAGTACAGGAGGGTTTATTCTTAAGTGGCCCTGAAACTTTCTCATCTCCAGGCAAACAAGTCCCTGCTGTAGCCCCAACCATTCTTGTGGCCTTCGCTGAAAGTGGTCCAGTTTGATGATGCCTTTCCTGTACTGGGTGGGGGGTGTGGTGTGTGGTATGAGGGAACAGGCAAATATAGTGTGGTTGTTCTCATCAGCATACAAAAAAGCTGACTAATTGTCAGCACTTGTTTAGCACACTGACCTGCTGCACAGCTGGGCAGTTGCTATTTTACTGGTTTGGGCCAGGAGGAAGAAGAGCAGCAATCCACTCTTAGTACCATCATCCCTTTTCCCTCAAGTCTTGCCAGACGTTTGCTGTTTCCTTAGTCTACTCCATTTCCAAGAGTTCTTGCCATCTTACCCTATACTGGTAATTAAATCAGAGCCAGGAGCTGGCTCAAGCGGGACCCACTCCTGTCCATGCTGTTTTATTGCTCTCTAGCATGAAGGTAATGCCGATCAGCGTTCTCCCAGTCAGTGCCCCAGAGCAGTTGAGGAGGCATCATGAGTCAGAGGCCATTCCTGGTTACAGTCATGCTGTTCTGGATGGACAAGAGAGCAGGGAGAGTGCAGGTGTGCAGGTGCAATCTGTGACATGCTGTGTGGCTCTGGGAATGGAGAACAGTCCATGGCCTGTTTATTTAGTATAGACATTTTGCATTCTGCCTGAGTCCCAGCAGCCTTCTTCATGTCATCTCACACAGCTCTTCAAGCTTTCTTTGGCACCTGTCATAAATAAATCCTATTCCTTACTTGCATCAAGTTTAGCTGTCAAAAATGTGACCAGCCTAAACAATGTAGAGTTGAGCTTTAAGTGGACAGGTTAGCTATTCCGTGGCTCTCTCAAACACTCTGGGGGCCATTTGCCACCTCAGTCATAATCTTTGCCACCTCTAAGATCTCTACAATCTCTAACAACCTCTAGCAAGAGGGGCACTCCTACTTGCTTGCAGATTTGGCAGAATAGGAAAATCATTAGAGCACAAAGACCCCTGCCTGCATCCTCAGCTGGCCTGAGTGATGAGGTGATGAGACAGCCATGGATTATGAGGTCTATTTTATCCAAATCAAATATATCCAATTTACAAACACCACCCTCCTCCCCCAACCCAACACCACTTCTCCAACTTTGAGAACTGTACTGAAGAATTCCAGACGTGACTTTTTCTGCAGTCAACCTGGCCACATTGTAAAGCTAGTACTGCTTACTCTGTAAGAAAAGAAAACAAGAGCAACAGAAATCTTAGGGATCTTAGGGAAACTAAGACGGGGCTTTGTGGACTATCTCTGCATTTGGATTTATTCAATTCTCTGTGAAAAAAATTTGCATCCTTCAGCTGATTTCTGAAAAACCTTAATGTTCATCATTATATTAATTTGATAGGCTACAAGAGTGGAATATATTTAGAGCTTTCCCTGCAAGTGATGGTGTCATAATACTAAAATATAGTTTAAAGTTTATGCTGCACCTTTTATGGAGAAGGACTTTCAAGCATTTAAAACCACAAAGAAACAGAAACAAATATGACTCTGCTTACCATTGAAATGCAACCTGGAGCTGGAGGTAAGTATTCAGCAATGCAGAACAGAAGAGGAGTTTATGACAGAACATAAAGAAAAATTTTGTACCTACCAGAAACTGCAAGGGGAATTTAGCTAAGTGAAATGAAAGTCCCTAACTCAGCATCTGGAAAGGACATCCTGCTTATGTACTTTTCTTCCTGGAAAAATGTCTCATTTCTGGCGCTTCACAATCAGCCATTTAGACCATGCTGACTCACCATGAGCAGTGGAACTTGGAGAAGATAATAGGGGTGAAACCAATGGGATTCAATAGAAATTACTCTGAATAACAGATGGGATTTACTAGAGAATTATTTAAATTCTGGAGAACTGAAGAGCTAACCTATTGAACCAAGCAGCATTTATAGCACACACTTCTTCTAGGATGTCATAGGGTGATGTAAACACCCGGTGGAAAGAGGCATCACTGTGTCAGATTTTTCCAGAATAGCAGAACTGAGGAACCTATACATAACTGCCTCACAGTCATTGTGATGCCACTGTTAACACCTTCATGATCCTTTCCTCACCAGCAATCATTACCACTGCTCAGAACAGCGGCTCCACATGGCACTGCTGGGAGCACCGGGAGCACGGCTGATGCGCTCGGAAGGGTCCTGCAGGCAGCCCGGGGGATGCTGCAGCATCATGGCAGCATTTGCTATGGCAAAGGTTTAAATGGCAGCTGCAGTGGAGGGATTGCTGTACTCTGGAGGCTGCAGTGTGATGGCTGGTGATGAACAGGGAAGCCACTCTAAAATACTTGAAGTATGTCTATAATAAGACAACCTGTAAACACTGTATAATCATTTATAAGAGCTAAACAATTTTAATAATAACTAGGAGTGTAATTTATGAATCTTTTATTTATGCATGTTTAGTAATTGCACTATTTTAAATTATTGTGATGTTTACTGAATTGCTAACATTTTGTTCTTTTAATTAAATACCTCTTTAACCAAAGCAAGGTTGAATCCAACATATCCAAATGAAGCACATAACACTGTGCAACTCACTTAGAAAACCTCAGATGTTTATTAGTAAGTGCTGGTATCTAAAGCTGTCAGACTGCTTTGCTTTTGCACCTTGTGTGGATATTGTGCTGCTATTGCCAAGAAAAAGACAAGTATAAATGACGTCAGAATAAAAGCAGAGAGAGCAATGGTGATAGAAGAAGAAATTTTAACAGAGATCTCCCAGACGTTCTCCCTCTGGCCTCAGCTACATGTACCAAAGTAATCCACAAACAGAAGTCATGCCAGAGTATTTTGTGTTGCCACTTTGGAACTTAAGACATTATTTTTTGCTTGTTTAAAAGAGAGGGGCCTAACTTCCATATTACTTCCTTTTTTTCTTTCACACCTTCAATGTCACATTCATGTGGGTTTGTATGTTGCCTGTTTTAATAGGCAATACCAGATTTCCTTATTCATTTCATTCCCCACCCCCCTTTTTTTTCCCCAAACTTTGCCCCTTTCTCGCAGGGGGATGTTAACTCAGCATCAGACTATGGAAAGCCAAGATGGAGTGTTGCTCGGGGAGATGGAAGCAGTAGTTACAGCCATCTCATCTTTGAAAGACATGGATAAAAACAAGATAGTAAACGTCTGTGTGGGAAAGGACATCTCCCCAGCAAGCAGTGCAAGAGAAATGCAGTGCAAGGTTGGCATTGCTGCTGAGCAGACAGGACAGGCAGGAAACCACTGCAAGGACTGGCACTCTCAATGCCACTCGGGGCAGTGCTTTCCTGCAGGGGAACAGTGATGGTGCTCCTGTTGTACTCAGTGGCCCCTATGGCATTTTGTCTGTCCTGTGGGTTTTTGTGCAGTGATTGTGGTGGGAAGATGGTGAAGTCCTGCAGATGAGCTGGGAGGTCTCCAAGAGGCGATGAGTCAGGATGTGCCCTGCACTGCCTCTGGCTATGTGTGCATGTCTCCTAGTCTTAGGTCCCAGGACACTCCAGTCATGTGCCATGACTCACAGTGAGTGGTTGGCAGAGATGACGGCAGACAGCCCATGAAAGGATGTGAGCCCTACCATACCTTGTGCAACACATCATGTTATTTTCCTCGTTCAGCCTTGTAAGTGCATGGAGGATCTTTGCCTGTGGTCCTGCTGAACCCAGAGGCAAAACCTGAGATGCTGCAACCTCCAAGTAGCACCTCAGAGCAAACTCATATGTGTGCAGATTGAGAGCCTTTGCTGCTAAGGTGGTACAGAAGCAAACGTGGTCTTTGTTTGGTATTTTACATGGGTAGATCAATCTGGCATGGTAGTATCTCCCTCCTGTCTGACAGTGGCCAAGCTCAGTTTGGCTTTTACTGGTGAAAAGTCCCAGAGTTCCTTCGGGACAGAGAACAGTCACAGAGAAACAGCATTTTCTCTCTCTCATTTCAGGTCTTTCCTGCAGTGAGATAATAAGTGGAGAAGATAATCACCATAGGATGGTTTCCAGTCTAATTGTCAGGAAAGTGAAGACCTCAGACCAAGCTTTACTGCAGCAGACTCAGAGTGTTCCTGCCCTGTTCATCACTGACCATTGCCACCATCAGTGCTGCCCAAAGAGGAGGGCAGTAGCTAGTCCTACTAATTCCGTAGCCTCAGTGATATCCTCAAGACCATTCACAGCAAAGGGCTGTAGCGTTGTTGCCTGGTGGGAAGTCCTGGAGTACAGAAGAGTAGTGAGATACTTTTGTGCCGCGAGGGTGCTGTGCCATGGGGTGGTAAGAGACAAATAGCGTAGTCTATTCATGTGCTCTCTGAAGTGCACACAGCACAGTCAGAGGTCCACATATCTCAATGTACCAACTGAGACACATCCCGAATCCTTGTCTCTTGCGTGGTACCTTTGGCTGCCTGAGGTTGAGGGGAGCAGGGCAGCTCCCCAGCAAAAGAGCTGCTGCAGCCGCCCATCTTTAATGCGGAGAAAACAACACTGACCTCGTGCTCTTCCTCTCCTAAATGCTTCACTGAGGGGGCTGGGAGAGATTCGGCTCCTTGCTGTGTGCTGTGGTGTTGTCCCACCTGGATGGCAAGGGTTTCGCCTGCATTTGAAACCAGAGAAGTGAAAAGCAGCAGAAACAGTTCTTGAAGCTTCTTGTGTGTGCTGGCAGACACCTTCACTGTGTCGAACCTCTGAGCTAGATCCCAAGCCCTGAATAAGTCAGCCTTTAGATTGATTGTTCTTTGACCTTTCTAGCAAGTTTTCAATCCAAGGATGTGCATTTTCTGAGGAGTCATTGAGTCCACTCCAAGGATAACCAGTGCTGTGCTCATGTACATCCCTTCTGTTATCCAGGATTTTATTTTTTCCTGTGGACTTTAACTCCTATATCCTCATGCTGGGAGCAAGGGATCCTCACCTCATCTAGTAACCACCCGTAGTATCTGCTACAAAATTATGAATTGATCCGATTTCACCAGCACCAGCAAATTTCTGACCAGATTTTAATGAATTACAGTGAGTAGACAGTCCAGTTAGCAAAATTTTGTTATAGAATTGCAGTCTTCATTCACATTGCAATAAAATGTTTTTTTAATAACTTCTCTCAGCAACTCCCCTAAATAGTCTGAATATTTTCTAATCAAAACCCATTGGAATGGGCAAAATAATGCATATTTAAAGTCAGATACTTTGAAGTGTTAATTTGAGGTCATGAATATTATTTGTGTCTTAGTCAAATCAGTCTTTAATAATAAAATTATTTTTAAAAAAATTAACTGTAAGCTGCAATTATTATGAAGCAATATTGAGTATCTCTAGTAGATAATATTTACAGAAAACATTTTAAGGGTACATATACTTTAGGTATATACTGTCCTGGTAATAACAATATGGTCTGTCACAACAGTATCAGTACCATAACAGTTTTGGTGTAGCCATAAACCAATTATTCTCTTTTAAAGGTGGTGAATGTCAATAATGACTTTTCAGCACCTCTGGTTTGAAGGACTACATGTGACCTGAAATAACTTAATTCCAGGACTGATATTAGAGGATTTTTATGGAACAACACAGTTACTATTGTGTCCTGACTCTTCAAAACTGTAAGTATGTGCTCAGCTGTAAATCCACAAGTGTCATTGTCTTTAATAGGACCATTTGTGTGTCTAAAAATCAATCATGTATACACATGCAGAATTGGAATCACAATAACAGAAAACAGATGCAATGATTAATTACCCAATTGAAAGTTGTTCACGAATACTGTGTCTGACAACTCTATAAATCCATTGAAATCTGTGTTAACAATAAATAATAATACTAAAAGCATAGCCTAATTGGTAGGACAGGAAGCACTTGATTCAACAGGTGTTAATGAAGATGACATTTAGAAGCTGGGAAAACCTTTACGGAAACAAGAGCAGTGAGGCATGGTCACAAATTGTTCAGGGAAATTATGGAATTCCCACCACTGAGGAGTTCTAAAGAAGAGGTCAGGAAAATTTTTCAGGGTTTTTTTTCTGGTTTCACTCCTCCATCTTGTGGCAGAGGAGCAGGCAAGGTGATCTCTGAAGCTGTGCTCCTGTAGACCTGGTCTGTGTGTAGATGATTAGATCCTGATCTAGCAGAGCCAGAGCTGGACATCATCAACGCACAGATTGCACCAGAGCCTTCATTGTCCCCGGAAAGCAGATGTATTGTGGAGTGGATTCATATCAATCAAACTATGCAGGTGAGACACAGGAATAAGAGGAACAGCTTCTTGTCACTGCACTCTGGGGTGTGACAAGTGCAGCCACATTGCAGCTGTTATGTCTCTGCCTGTTGACCCCAGCTGGCAGTGTGGGAGGTGAATGAGTTGCCCAGAAGCGCTCAGAGGTTGATGGAGATCTCTCCGGTGCCACAAAGGTGCAGCTTATTTGTGCTTCAGTCTCATTTACTAACTTTTGTCATGTACAGTCTTCACACAAAGCTAGAATGGCCTCAACATTACTTTCTCCTTGGTTTTCATTTACATGTGAGTCCAAGTGGGAGGGATCCTATGAGTATGCCTTCTCTACAAGAAGAGGGAGAATAAGGAGGTCTGTGCAGTCTTCTAGGGCTGTTGTGGTATTTATCCAGTACATATCCAGGTATTTTCCAGAGGCATTAATAGAAAAAGTATTTCTAGCTTGTGAGACAAAGGCACGGTCTGCCTTTATCTAACACCATTAAAAGATCTGAGCACTTTGTCTTGCGCCTTCAACTATGCTGGAAAAAAAAGAAACACACTTTGTTCTTTCTGCATATTGCTTCTGAAGATCAGCAGGGAGTAGCAAAGGTCTCATACCATGTTTTTAATATGTTCATTTAAGACTTTTTGCTGTACTGTTGTATTTCTGTTACTGGGAATCAGTGCACAGAGTACAAATTTTTTTTTTTTTTTTTTGTGTCTCCATGTCATGCAAGGCCATTTTATGAGACAGTCAGCAGAATGCATGTCTCACATGAACTTTGTTCAGGAAGCTTGCAAGACAATGAGATGAGACAACAAAAGGGTAGTTGGCTAAGCTGGAATACGCTGGAGCAGCTCCAGACAAATCTGAAAATGGCACATTTGGTCTGCTGCGCGTTAATATTGCTTACTCTTGTCTTGTGCAGTCGAGGTTTACTGACAGCTGTAGTCTGCTACTTAGAGTTTCAGCAACTGAAAGAGGAAGTAACTTGACAAAGCTGCTTAAGGTCACTTTTTTCCAATTCCTTTATTCTATAATGCCACACTTCACCCTTGTAAATCAGCATGACCCTGATGCCACAGTGATCTTCTAGAGGTTCCTTGTTTCCCTCAGATGATCTCTTGTTCATCTCTCCTGGACAAACAAATTTGTTTTTCAGTCCTTTAAAGTCTCTATGCCAGATCCTTCATACAGTTTGCTTTTCTGTTATCTCCTTAAGGATAACTAGCTACCAGTTCAAGGCTGAGGTGACGAGAACAGTAATCTTACTTTTCCCTTCAAATCTTTCCCTGCTTACTCTGGTTTTTATCTACATCATTGCCATCAAGTTAGTCACTGTGGCCTGGACCAGCTTTGACCTTGCACTTTTTAGATGTGCCAGTGTTATATCTAAACCCGTATCCATGTAGTTTTCTCAAAAATTTCTGCCTTCCAAACCAACCTATGATGGCCTGGGCCCTGGTGAGATGTTGACTGCTCCCTGGCCCATGGAAGGAGCTCCCACAGACCCAGTTGCCACATCTGAGCAAGAACTACCTCACTTTGTTTGTTGCTACTCTTCAAGATTGGGAAGAGCAATATACAAACATGACCAGATTCACTTCTCTGTTTTCTTTAAGGTTTGTTTTGGTTGTTTTTTTTCTCTCAGGTACCTATAAAAATTGGCACCAATCCTACAGCTGCTATGCTGAGTGGTCTGCCTTGTCTATACCTGAAAGTCTCCCTCTATGCATCCTCCAACCATGTGCTGCCTCTCTCCTTTTAGTTTAAAAGCTCTCTGGGTTGCGATTCGCTCATAGCTCTGTGTTGGTACAGAGCTCTGTGTTGGTAACACGGTGGATTCAGGACATATATAGCCTGTAGGGATGCCAGCACTGCAAAGAACTGGTGACAGTGTGTGAAGAAAGT
This sequence comes from Myiotriccus ornatus, assembly GCA_036023395.1. Lineage (NCBI taxonomy): Eukaryota > Metazoa > Chordata > Aves > Passeriformes > Tyrannidae > Myiotriccus > Myiotriccus ornatus. The sequence goes on from JAYRBT010000082.1 coordinate 108,767,060, forward strand.
AGCAGCCTATACCTCTGCAATGTAATGTCTTCGGTGCTACCATTTGTATCATCTTAAGTTTTAATAAGCTGTATAAGTGCTTTGTAAGAGCTACTTTTAGCAAGAACAAAAATTCTTTAGTGTCCTATGTTACAGATAGAAAAAACAGAAGAAGGGGATGTTGAAGAGCTACTACTACTACCTGCTTTTACGTTGATTTTGTTCTCTCACCAGAGACATCCTAATGTCATGAAAGAACTGAAGACATCACCATGCGGGTTTGTATGATGCTTCTGACTGTGCTGTGTATGATATTCCCTTGGTAACAGTATTATCCTTTGCTAATAGGGTATTTTGGATATCCCTGTTTGCACAGGGATTTCGACCAGATTTCATGGTCAAATTACCCCAGGAGCCAGAAATGTGTGTAAATGGTAATGTGATCTCTAAAGTTTTTGCATCTTAAGTTTATGGAAGGTCTTCAAATCATTAATAATTTTTAAAGGAATGAAGTGCATGGTATTTTTCTCTCTCTAGTCGGAGACGTGCCAGATTGCTGTTTATCTGTGATCTTCCCAGCAATCTATGAAATTTGAAGCCTGGATTGATGCATATTTAGGTCTTGGAATCAGAAATTTCAGTTTAATGCCACTTTCTCATCAAGTGTAGAGTATGGTGTACATCTCCAGATGGCCTATACAAATGCTCTGCCGTACTTCACTCACTTTTTGAATGTCAAGCATCTCTGGGATTCAGCACATCACCAATTAGCATCTTATATCCATTTGACAGAAATGATTCCTCATTATTTCATACGTTTCTTCTTTAATAATATTTTCACACTGAATTCCCCCTCTGATAAGAGAATGGAAGATAACTGTAAGGTCAGGAGCTGTTTGTAAAACATTTTTCTTCTCTGCTGTCCTGAGTTTTCATTTGTTTAAGCTGGTGGCCGTCTCTGTGCTGAAGTTCTCTTAGTGAAGGACAGTCATATTTTGGTCTTACACACCACTGAGCAAGCACTCAAGACTTTTTCATTTTATTATTAACATAGGACATGGCTCAATACCTCACACCCAGATCCTCTTACCCAAGAAGCAAAGGAAGTGCAGAGAACAAGAAACTGCCCCTCCACTTAAAACTGCCTCAAACCCCCTGCTATCACTGATTGCTTCTCTGAATTCCACACTTACCCACAGCTAGAGATGCCATCTCTAACCAGGCTTTTCTGAAATGCCCCTCTGTACACGTTTGAAGAGCTGACACGGCACGTCTTTACCAACCTGCTTTGACCACAGTATACATATTGCTTCCACACAGCCCTTAAACTGTGCACTTGCAGCCCTCCGCATGATGCCTGAAAAAAGAACCACAAATACAGACACAGTTAAGCAGAACTGACTCTTAATACTGCAACGCCAGAGCCTTTCAGCTACATGTATTCAAACCACAGCTGCATGTGACAGAAACCAGCTTTTGTTTAGCAACCCAAGCTGCTCACATCATCACCCAAATCCAGGAACAAGTTACTTCAGAGAAAATCCACGAGAAAGATTTGTTGCAAAGCTGGCAATGCTGGTGACATTACAATCCAAATCCTTGTTATGTGGGCAAGCTATATTTAGCCTCAAAACTATATCCACATCCACGGATGCATAGGAGTAATTAATAAGGTATGCTCTTCTATGGATTGTATGACTTAGTTCTTTCACACATGAGTGTAGGAATATCAAAGCTCTGTAGAGGTGCAAAGCAGGAAACCAAATAGGGCTGCAAGGGTGAGAAGGAGGAATATTTCCTGAGGACAAAGAATGCCTGCAAGTCCCCAGGAATTATCAGGGTTAAGCCCTGTTTGGTGTTAGTGTGGTGAGAGTATGGGGACACCCTCTGAATGCAGATATGGGTGGAAAAGGGAATGAGGCTGCTTGCCTGTATTTTTAAGATGTAACTGTTTGCATGGTAGCAATAAAAGCAAAGGTCACTTTTCAGAAAAATAAGTGCATAAATGCATAAATCCTCTGTACCCCTTCTGTCCACTCTGTGTCTTGTGATGAGGATGGCTGAACACGAAGCAGGTCAGGCAGGCCAGCAACCACAGGGGGGAACCATAGCATGTTCAAAAGAGTGAAGGGTGCCTGGGGCTATTCAGTAGTGTATGCAAATCTTGAGGGGAAACCTCCAGTGGCCCTGTGCTCAAGCCCACACACAAGCCTGGAGTGATGCTGTTTGTGGCATCCTACAATCAGCTCCCTTGATCAAGCTGTTCCTACCCCACAAGTACCAGGTCATAGCACCATTTGCTCTTTTTGCAAAACCATGGGGTACAATCTCATTCAAGAGAGAGATATATCCATCAGTATTTTACATCTGAGTTCCCCTCTCTCTCAACCTCTTCCTGTGCATCTCAGGTAACCTGTGAGTGCTGGTGGCATCTCAGCATCCTCTGATTCTGTGCCCATGTACGTGGGTGCATGCAGATCACCCCAGACGTGTACGGCTGGTGGCACAGCCATCAGCTGCAGTGGTATAAAACAGCAGAGACCCAGTGATGCTCCTGCTGAGATACTCCCTCCTCACAGCTGTTCAAACAGCAAATGTACCCATACCCATGCTAGGGACATGGAGTAAAAGCTGATGGAGGGAGGTGCAAAGTGAATGGGGACACTGGAGGTGACACGGTGAGCCAACAGAGCCAGGACTTCATCAACTTTTCCATTTATTTTTGTTTTCTTTTGAAACAAACATGTTATGGGCAGGCATAGAAACTGAAATGTTTGTATGTGTCCCTGTGTTCAGCTTCTCAGGTAAAAATGTAAAATGCATGCAAGCAGTTTTTTAAAATGCATATTATGTTTCTGATAGACCAGAACTGCTGGAGCAGATCAGATCTCTCAGTTAAATATGCATTCATACATTTTTAAAAAATGTATAATATTGACTATATCAGATGTAATGGCTTCTGTAGAGTCATTACGGTGCACAGTGCAGGCTCTTTATTTGGTATTGTATCAATTTGTAGGGTGGACTGTCATGGTGTTAATACAGATGTATGTTGATAACAGTATGGAAGCAGAGAAAATGCTGCATGCCATTAGTCAGCTTTTAATTCCAGCATTTTAGCCTTTAAAAAATATATTCAAGATTAAATTCGCCCTTCCCCTCTGCCCAGTGAGCAGGGTCTAAAGTGTGAATCTGTGTTTTGTTACATGGGGGTCACAAGCTCACAGCTGAGAGGAGGTACACACTGGATGTACAATGAGGGGCTGCAATGCAGGGTGGAAGAGAGGGAGTTTGGCCCGAAAAGATCAGATGGTTTGTGTCTTCACTGGCAAATGAAACTGCTTTAAGGCTGCAATACAGGATGTGTGAAAAAAATCAGAAAATGGCTTGGTTTGTGTTTGCTTTGACATGAGGTAAAAATGTCCAATGTAATAGCAGGTAAAACATAAAAGGAAAAATAAATTTACTGAGCTCAGATACAATATTGCATATCAGGCATGTGAACAATTTTTACAACCAATTTATAAATACTTAAAAAACCTGGTTTTCCGTAGAAAAACAAACAGAGCTATAGAGAAATAAACAACATCTCCACAATAATTCTGTAACTTCATACTGATGTAACCCACCAGCTCACAGAAGAAGCCCTCCATGTAAAGGAAACCAGAGAAACTATAATGATTTTCAGATACAGTTGACAAGAGACCATTTAGTAAACTTTTATTTTTTTTAACTAACAGTATGCAGGGATGTTGTATTCTAGGCTGCTACTAATAATCTCATCAGAATGCAAAAGCAGTGACTGTGTTATAAAATCAATGATCTGTTATATTCTGCAAGAATTTACAAAAGCCTAATGTCATTTACTACACCATGAGAACCATACTTGGATTAAAAAAACAAAAACCCCCAACAAAACACAGAATTAAAAAAAAAAAAGAAAACAAAACGATTACAGCTGATGAAAAAGCAAACCATTTGCTAATGCCAAATTTTAAAGGTATGATACATTTTAGGCTTCTAAGAGCATATGTTCTGAGTCCAGGAAAGGGAAAGGTATTCATGTTTGGGAGAGAGTCAAACAAGTTCATCTGAACCACATTCACATCACAACTTTGCTGTGGTTGGTCTGTCCCCATCGCCCTGCAGTGACAACTGGCTTTGTGCCCTAGGCTTAGGCTCTGGGGAGCTTTACCCAAGAAGTTTGGGTTTTTTTTTTTCCTCTAACACTTCTGACAGAAGAATGAGTGCACCATGCCTAGAAATAGGCTTTCAAACAATTGCAAAGGAAGGACTTTTTTTTATACAGAATAAATGAAGCAAAACCTAGACAGACCCAAGACCTTGTCATGCACTGAACACATCATCATCATCATAATGGTTATTCCTTTTCACCAGCAATAAGATGTGTTTTGCAAACATAAACTAATTAAACCCCACAACCTTGGAAATGAGTCTGTAATTTCCTATAAAAGGGGAAACTTAAACGAAGGCCAGATTGTGACACACTTACTAAGTACAAGCGCTCCACAAGTAGCTTCATTGACTTCCTCAAGACCCTTTTTGGTGTAATGTGTAGTTCAATGAGAGGTATCACAGCCTGGTGTTAAATGACTTGCCTGGAGGCACACAGCAAGTCAGAGCGGGGCCAGCACCAGGCTCCGGGACCCAATTTCATCACTCCCAGAGATGTAAATTGTACCGAAGGTGATTGGAGCTGCATGTGTACACCCGATGGGACCAAAAGGCCCCACATGACTCCTACCTGCGAGCCTTGCTCCCAATCCCTCCGTCCAGGCTGGGGAAGAAATGAAACTGCAAAGAGCTTCTTGGAAAGAGCCCGTGATGAATTGTGCCACTTTGGAAAAATTGGAGGTGCCTCTCACCTTAGCGACTCCCTGTGTTGAAGGCTGAAATCGGTCATGCCATAAAAATCAAGTCCTTATTTTGGCAAATGGGAGAGCAGAAGATATTTGCCTGAAAAAAGCCCCCAAGAAGCTGTGGCTGGGGCTCTGGGCTGTCACCCACCAGGTGATGGGGAGACCCTCCTGCACAGCCCTGAGTGCAGCCAGGGAACATGGGGGAAAACAGCTCCACTTAGGCACAGGCTGCAGGTGCTGCAAGTCTGGGACAAAGAATGTCTGTATAAGGGAGATTGCACTCCCCATGATGAAGAGCTGAGTTCTGATGGGTGCTACAGTTGCAGGACAGAGAGAAATGAGAAGCAAATGGCATATCTATACTTGAATCAAGGTTTAGATCACATGCTTTGAAAATAGGGAACACAGGCCCACGTTGCACAGTAAGGACATGTTGCACAGTAAGGACTTAACATAGCACTGAGGAATTGCTCCTTGGGAGTAGTAAACACTGATTGCCACAGGTTTACTCTTAGAAATGGCTCCTGAGCAAGACGTTGAAGGCTGCAGCATTGCAATCATGCACGTAGGTCAAGAAAGGAAAACAGTCCTGTCATTTCCAAACTTCTATGTTTGACATAGGCTCTTCAAGAGTGTTCTCCTAAGTGCACTTTTCCATGCAAGGATATACAGAGACTGGTATTTCAGGTGTTGCATCTCTGGAGAGCAGACAACCTATGGTATAAAGGTGGAATAAAGCTTTTACGCTTCCAGACATTCTGGACATGCTGGGGTGCTGTACGCTGCTGCCAGCAGAGGCAGCTTATCCTTTGAGGTCCTCATTGATTTTGCTAGGTTTCGGAAGGAATCTGAAGCCCAAGTAAAGAGAGAAATACTTACTCGTTGTCTTAAGCTTTCAGTGCAACTGGTTCTCCAGTGTCCTGTGTAAGGAGATGCATTAAATAGTGGTTAGATTCTCTTTGATGTCAATAAATAGAGAATAGAGTCAGACTTGATGGAAGTGGACTAACAGACACAAGCAAAATACTTCTGCATTTAAAATATGCAGATGGAGAAATCTACATGCATTATTCAAGAAGGTCTTAGTTCAGCCTAGAGTTTTGGATCCATTTTGAATTTGTTTTTAACCAAAAAATACATGCAGTTTTCTTTTACAGAATGGTGTGCAAGTTTGGGTTGCATTTCTTTCCATACTGGAGCTGCTTATGACAATAAGCGAAAAGATCAGAGCACCAGCAGCTCTGGAAGGCTGCATTTTCCCCAAGCCTTCTGAGACACGCTTGTCCTAATGTCCCTTTTCTCCCTCCTCCAATATTGCTATTTTCACTTGCTGACAAGCCCAACATTTAACATTTGCTGGAGTTTTCATATCGATAGTACGTTATATTGCCATTACTGAACAGTTTGGGGCTTTGTGGCTAGCTACCATGACAATAGATGCACAGCCTGGAACCAGTTTTAGTTAATTAGAGTCAATCAATCCAAACTTTGCTAACTTACTCATGTGAAACAATAGTATAATGAACCAAAGTCTGCAAGATGATTGGGAAACACAAATTATTGCACCCTGATAAATTAAATGTGACTATTGCAAAATCTTCCTTCTAAATGAATACTCAGAGAGTGAATGTATGGGTGAATAAGCATAATTTAAAATACAGAAAAAAAATTAAAGAAGCTGTTATAACCCCACTTCAATGTTTTCATTTTTCTTTAAAAGAAATAGAAAACCAGATTGCTTATATACAAGACTGAATGCATATAACATTTTCAAGATTAAAATTTTTACACCAAGTAGTCCTACAAAATTGACCCCTCATAATTTGCAAACTCATAAATTTCACAACACATGTGGTGTCTAAAAAGTGGAATCATTCTGTTTCGTGTGTCCTTCACAACTGCTTATTTTTCAAAGCTATGTGATAAACATTTGCCTGACCTTGAGAAGAGAAAGCCCTGAACGTTTTCAGCCTATGATACTGCTGTCAGACAGCCTTTCTTCACAGACTAAAAGGCTTTCTACCCCCCTTTTAGGGTGATAAATATTTCCCTGATGCTTGGAGTTCAACTTACATGCTAAAAGAGAACTCATGTTCTCTGGTTTTCTCTTGATTTTCTAAAAGTGATATTTTTAGAGTAAAAGGATCCAGTTGATAAAAACAGCACCAAAATGGTATATAAGCTTTTGTATTAAAATTATATTTTGGGTAATGAGCTGGCCTGTAATTAGCTAGTCCAATGGTTTATGGCTTTCACGTGGTCTTAATTTTGTCCAGTATGCTTCTTACATTTTTTAAATCACAGTATGTCTTTCACATGCGCTACAATGTACAAAAGGAGACCTATGGCAAAGGACCAAGGTCCTGTCCTAAAGATATCAGTGTGTAGAGATGCAGTAGATGAAACAGGGTGCACATATGGACCAGCTGAGCCATGAAGGATCCTCAGAATTAAGGCACATGTGATTTAAGGAGTGGGTTTAAATGAAAGGGAGAGGAACTCTTGTATGATGTCTTCACAAGTCAATGTGAGATTGGAAAAGCTGGATGCATCAACAGATGTGCTTTCTGTAAATATATCAAATTATTTGTTTGATCAAATAGCCCTTCCCAGAAGCAGCAAACTATTTCTGCACGTTGATGTAGTGAAATAGATTTGGGGAAAGGGGTTTATGTGGGGGAGAGGGCAGAATTTTATCTATTCTACATGAAAATTAAAGAAGCTTTTGAAGCTTGTGAGGTGGGAAAGTTTGTGCTCAAGACTGCAGTTTTTCCCAAGTGTCTCCCAAATAATCAGTCCTGAGGTTTATGAAGACTTGTATGGGATCTTTTCTGGAGATGTAATCAAATTTTTCCTGTCATGTCTATTTGTATATTATTTTCCATGAATTATGCCAAAGTCCATTGTTTCATCAACACAAGGGCATATTAGGAGGTGTTACAGAGGAATAAGACTGATGGATGTTTTCTTTCCTATCTATTTCATTGTTACTTGGATTCTGCTTCCATTCAGAGGTTAATCTAAATTTGATTTTGAAAGAAGATAAAAATCTGGGTGTTGTGTACACATTGCTCATGTCCAGGTTGTGCTTTTACCAGCAGTTCTGGATAGGTTGGGGGGGAAAAAAAAGAACTGAATCATTTAAGACTGCAAATCAGACATTTGACTAAAAGAAAAATTCTGAGATATCATTTTTACATAACACAGTTGGATTCCTAAAGCTAAGGCTGTGAGCTGTTAACAGTGAATTCAATCAAAACCATCTGACAGACATTTCTAAAGCAGTTCAGAAGATCTAAAATGATATCTTTCTCTGCAATTCAGTGAAGGGGTCAAGAAAACTAGCAAAATGAAAATGTGAATGGTAATAGGGAAAATTGAAATAATTTAAGTGAAATAATTTACAGTATAGATTTCCAAATTTTTTCTATAATAACTTTTCTACAGTAATTCTACTCCCCTTCTTTCTTTTCTTCCACAATCTGAATTTTCCTTCCCCCATTTGATTGCCAACACACCTGAAATACATCTACATTTTAAATAATGGAATTAGAGAAAGTCCTCATGTAATATGCTCAGTAAATGCATAGGCCTGATTACAGGTAACCAGTATTTTTCATTTGTTCTACTATGACTGTGTATTAGTAAGGCATGGGAATTTTATAAAGCAAACTTCTGCTGTTACATGTATTGGTAGGGAATTTAGAAATGAAACAGAGGAATGAAGTATATGGAAGCCATAACAAATGAAATACAATGTTCTTTCATTAAGTAGGTCTGGGAAGGTGGATCTCAGAACTTGGGTCAGTTTTTTTATTAAGAGCCTAAAGTAAGGTACTTTCATGGAAGTCAAGCTTTGATTTAACATGCAACGTGAGTCTAGACAATGCTGTTTTGTTAGGGAACTCACTTCTTTAAATATCTCTTGGATGGGAACTCATCTGAATCCAGTTACCTTCACTGATATGCCTGTGACTGAATAAGCCTCAACATGACCTTGCAAATTTAATTCTTCAGTAGAATAATGATGAGAATTTAAACCATCCATTTTGCTCTAACTTTTTTTGTACTCTTCACCCTAAAATTACTGCTTGGCATTCAGATCCTCTTTCCCTACCTCCACAACTATTTTTGCTTTCTTTTAAAACACAGAAATCATGATACAGAGAGAATATTATTGCAGTTTTCTCAGATGGGGACAACCATAAGTGCCTATCAATATCCCAACACTGCTGTGCTCTTTATATATGCCTTTTTCCTTACCCATCATTGACCTGACCATGTCCCTTTGCAGTTACTTAATAACTGTGAAGCCTTTGCTGATAGCATGCTGTTCACAAAATAGGTTTCTCAACCTTAAATATACAATAGAAATACCCTTTGTTTACTTTACACTAGTCATACCAGTGAACACAATTCATATTTGCATCTAAATTTTTATGCAGATGCAAAGTTAAGTTAGCCTCTAGCACTGTACACTAGGAATGGTAACAATGATTATGCACAATTATACCACTGTTAATGACCGTAAATAGGAAGTGGGTGAACCTGTTTTATTTTCTATAAATCACACCAGTTCTTCTTTTACCTTCCTCTCTTCCCTGCCAAAAAAACCCTCCCTAAACCATGCAATTTAGATCCAAATGACCGCAACAGACAAACTGTAAACTAAATTATTCTTCCATTTTGTGATAATTTGTCCTTTCCTAAATAATTAAGTTATCACTTTATGGAATAAACAGATTTTACTGTATTTTTAAAGTTCACTGAGGGGTCTGATCCAGATTCAATTAAATTAATAGTCTTCATCTGAGAATACCTACGGTCTTGATAACTTAAAACAAAAATTACTCCGCCTAAAATTCTGCCTTCTCAGAAATCCATGGAGAATTCAGAAAACATTTTCCATATTTGAAATCTATCCTGTGTCCATGTTTGTTTGGTCTGCCCCAAATACAGGCTGGGTACTTTATCAGAATGAAAACCAGCATTCTTGCACTGATAAAGTGTTGTATCAGAGGAAGAAAGGCCCTGCATTTTCAAAGCTCTTGCTTATTTCTTCAGCCTGTGCTAGCAGTTTACTATCATGAACATGGTAGCTCATATTATTAGTATTAATAGTCAGAATGAGGAGGAAACTGGACAACTGAGCTATAGTTCCTCTTACAGGTCCTGGTAAGCCAATAAAATGTTAGTTGGGAATGTGTCCACGTGAGTCAGTGCACCCAATTCTCACTCACACTCCTCTACCCTGTGGTTCTTCCACTCCTGGCTACGACTCCCGGTCTTTCCAGGATTTATTTCTTACAGTGCAGCTTTTGAACTTTATCTTCATCCACACCAGTGGTGTAGTAGTGCCCAGCTGCTTGGTGTACAAAGCCCAGCAGGGCCCTACTCGTGAGTTGCGTCGTGGGGTTTCCTCAGACAAATATGCAGGATGTACAGAGGAAGGCTCCAAAAACATTCAGGCACTTTTAGGTACTTATTTCCATATGTAGCCAAAAAGTGTTTCAATGTACATATTTCATCCCTGAAGAATTGCCGCTATGCTATATTTTCAGAAGTTAGGGAGCCATTTTTTTCCAGAATATTGTTACAATCTACCACTAATACCAAGAACATTTACAAAAATATCAAACCAAAAACTGACAGAGGGCTATCCATAGATATAAGAGCACAAAGCAATATTTTCACGCTTTAAAACTGATTACTTTTACAAAAATTGGACCATGATATTAAATAAGAAAAAAGAAAAACAGGTCATTGATTGATGAAGTTTCAATAACAACTCACTGTTACAGCATACATAGGTGTACATACACGAAATTAATGCTAAAATTGTTATAAACATTTATATAATATATTGTCAGTAAGATATAATTAAGTTTTTTCATTGAATGTAAAAGAATGCATTTGCAAATGGAAATGGCAGGATCATAGTCATGATCCACTGACTATTGACAGCAAAAGGAGTTAACTTCAATGTCTATTGAATCAGCCAGTCATTTATGATTATTATTTATTCTTTTTGCTAAATGGATTCATTACTCAGGTTGAATATGTAATAGTTGTCCCTCTGTCTCACAGAAAACCTTGCAGTTCTGTACACAATGACAATTCTATTTTCTGCTGTGCAGCAGAAATAAATGGAAAGTTTAATTCAGAAAGTAAATACAAAAAAAAAATATACAGGGAATTCCAAAACACAGGTACAGAAGAAATAAAATTACATTTTCCCTCTAAATACTATCTTCTATGGAATTCAGCTTTCAGACCTAAGAGTAATAACAAACCCACACTTTGTTCCTACAGCAAGCTATGCACTGTTTTAAATATATAGCTATGTAGTTATAATGCAGCACTGCTAGAAA
>JAYRBT010000082.1:108783289-108795529 GCA_036023395.1 Myiotriccus ornatus
AAATTAAGCCATAGACTTCAGTGGGATTCATTTGATTATCAGCATAACTGTTACTTGATTTTATTCTGGGTGCCATTTTGATCAAGTGTTTATGAAGCACTGTGTCCTGGAAAAATTTCCAGTTCTTTCCCTGAAAAAGTTCATCATGTTAGGAAGTAAGCTGCATTTTACAAAGAACAAAGTAAATTAAGTTTGTGACATTTTATTCAATGAATTAAATTTAGAAACTGAGAAACATTTATTTTAAATATACAATGCCATAAAATATTGTCACTTATCTTCAGTTTGCTTCCTAAGTTTGACAGTGCCATATACTAGTAGGTCTCAAATCATTAGTAATAAAGACTAAAAATATTAATACTTGATTTTCACAGAGACATAAATTAGGTGTCATTTTAATGAAACCAACATGTTTAAAACACAGTAAACTGTGAAAATCAGGCCCTGAGTTGTTAACTGACTTTTAGTTTGTCAACTGTTCTACCTAACATCTTGCAGGAACAGCAAGGTACGATGTATCAGCAAGGTGGATATATCTGAACCAGAGTGCAAAACTTGAAAAAGAGGTGAGTAACTTCATTCTTTTACTGATGAAACCAATTTTATAGCAATACTCCTTTTTGGAGATCTAGAAGAACTCATTTGCTGGAGGAAAGAAAAAAAAAACCAAACCAAAACAAAAAAACAAGGAATGTACTTTGGCCACGTAAATTCCTTTCTTGAAACATCATGTCCATGGTCAAATAGTAACTTCCCAATGAGCACTTGAATATCAATTTCTCATAAGATTTATACTCAAACATTTTAGTTTAGATGTGCAAAATATTATTGTTTGATGAGTATTGTAACTTGGAAATATTGTAAAATTAACTCCCAGAGAATCAGCTTCTTCCTAGATGTGTTAGGTATGCAGTCATGATTCCCATTTTGTGAAAACTTGTTCTCCCATATGGTACATTTTAAAGTTATTTAGAAAAGAGTTCCTCAGAAGTAAATAATTTAATGTGCTGCCTGAGGGGAAAAAGGAATAACTGCTACAAACCACCTTTTGACACAGACACAGAATATCTGAAATACAGGAAGATACAGTAAATCAAAAAGATAAACAAAAAAGTATGGAAAAAACCCATAGGAATAATCATAAAGTTATAAATAAAATGTGAATGTCAGATTGAAAAATGCATACATTGCCTTAGAAGCAAGCAACCATAACACCATAACATACAAACTGCAATGTGGAGTCAAGCCAGTGGTCCATCTAACCCACCCAGCAATGGTGATGATGAGAGGCTATGGAGAGAAGAGGATAGGGGCACAATACATATATGCAGTATTTCTTCCTAGCATTTTCCTATCCCGGAACAGACAGATGAGATCAGACTGAAGCAAATTTTTGCAAGAATTCCTCATGCTCCATAAGTATTCCTAAACTTCAGAAGACCTCCCTGTAACCACAGGGTCATGCTTCTGCCTTTCCACAGTCTCAGATACTTCTGTTGTCCCTGTAGCACATGTGGAGGCTCAAGAAAGGAAAGTTTTGCATTAACCTAGAAACAAATTAAATCATAGTCTCTGAAAACAGATGTTAAATTATCTCTGTAGGACTGAGCAGCCATCAAGTAAACTTGTACTACTCAAAGCTAAAGAGTGTGGCAAGACAGAAAACTCATGGAGTGGCTCGCTCAAGTTTCTCTCCATCATGTCCCCAAGGACATAACTGTCCTAGATGGAACTGCCTCCATCATACAGGAGGGACAGAAGACTGCAAATGTTGCTTCAGAGGGATCCATATACCCCTTACAGGCTTCTCTCAAATGAAGTTGATTTGACTTAAAAATAATTGGTACTTCTGCCACTGTTTTTCTCCAGTGAAAGTTTCATTTTGAAAAGGAAAAATCTCCAATATTCCCTAAAGGTGCAAGTCTTCTTAAAAGGTTTCTTGAATTATTCCAAAGTAAATGGCAGCCCAAACAGGCCACTCTTCTATGTGTTTTTCTTGCTAAGGCAGAAATAACACTGGTTATAAGGTGAAGCTAAAGTGCACAACTTCTCAACCTGAGTGGTTATCGGGCAGCATTGTATCTGTCAGGGTGACACTGATGCTGTCAGGCTATTACAGATTGAATTTCAGAATTATGTGATGTCTGAGGGACTATAAGGCAATGAAAAATTCTGATGGTTTAGACAGGAATATCTCAGCTCTTTGATGATCAATAGGAGAAAGATGACAAATGGTTTTTTATTCCTGAGACATATGGAACTAAGAAAATCAGAGAAACAAAAGAAAAACTATAAATTCTTTTGGAAAACTACCTCATCACATTTTAAATTGCTAATCACAAATGCTAATCTGACCTATCTAGTCAATTTGTTTCCTTCCTCGTGTCCTCTAAATCTTCCCTTAATGTTTCAGACACTATCTGTTAAGAAGTGGGGATTAAAAAAAATGAGAAATAAGTGAAAAAGTAAGGTAAGAATATAACACTAGCAGTAGTTAGACTCATCATCTGTATAGGTCAAAGGTGTCACTACAAAATATGGAGAATTATTATTGCAGTGAATTAAATAAGATACTGAGATATAAAATGTATGAGAATACAGGTGGAAGTTTTTGATGCACTTTATAGATATATATTTTTTGGACTGAGTGATAGTTAAAAATTAATATCTCACTGAAACTAAGAACATAATCCTCAACATCCTCCCAGATAGTTATCAAAGATACAAGAAATTGTGTGAAGGGGAAGGGCTAAAAAACTTGCCCTTTTCTTTGAGTCTAATAAAATACGATGCCTTCCCTTATGAAATCTGCCTTGCTTACGTTCTTAGGCCATCAAGATTATTAAAAAAATCCTATGACCACAACACTGAAGTTTTGAAAAAAAGATGTAATTTTAGCCATCAGAAATAAGTTTAACTACATGACAATGTAGTGAGAATATGTATATTGTCTTCAACCTGAGCAAAAATAGTCCTCTGTCTAAGAAAGACAGCCCAATTTCATCCCTGACTTCAGAGGAACCAGTTTTAAGTATGTTTTTTGTTTTGCAAAACTTTAGTCCCTAAAGGTTAATTGAAGTGAAGCATAGCATTAAGAGTTTCCTTGTTTGGTGTACTCTTTCATTATCTTGTTTTAGAAATTGTAGTAAAACTAAAACTCATAGCTTTGAAAAGTCTGTGCCAAACGAAAAAAAGGGGATTTTGTGAAGTTATTATGGATAATTAAAATGCTCCAGTAAAATTCCATGATAGCTGTGACAGGCTGGCATGCTAAAGCAACACAGTGAAACTGCTGTGAGCCATCACAGTTTTGGAAGAGTTAAGTGTAAGAAAGAAAGCACTTTTCCTTAGTCTTCCACTCTCAGCTTAGTGCTCCAGTGACAGTAGGTGTGGCAAAACTGATGGTGAGTCAAGTGGTGATACAGACTGTGTATCCTTGTGGCAATGCTGAATATTATAGGAATGAGAAAAGCATCACTATTAGAAGAGGACTGCTGCTGTTTCATTTTCTTCAAAATTATTCTTACAACTGAAAAGTTCTCTAAGGTGTGATTCTTTCCACCCATTCTTACCTCACAAAAAAGAGAAAAAAATTACAAAAATTTTTTTTCCTTCTACAAAGCTTCACGGTCCCCTGAATCAGCTGATAGCAGTGTCTTTTCATTTGTCTCAAAAACAAATTTCTGCTCTACTACCTCATGCATGTTCAGTTACCACAGGGTTTGGGCTCAGAAGAATATCCCATTAATTTTGGAAAAAATGCTTCTTAAGAGAACACTTGCAATTGAAGACCTAAATTTGATCCCTCACTCCTCAGTCTGGGGTATCACAAGAAGGTATTTTCAATAGTCTGTGAGCACAGAGACTGTAAGAATTTGCTCAGAACATCACTTGAAGGAGAAGTGGTTCTTGTTTCTCCAATGCAAAGTTTGAGAAAGGGATAAAGATGGGAGTACTTTATAGAGAAACCATCTATATCCAATTGAGGTAGATAGGAAAGAGTAAGGGGAATCGGACAGTAGTGCAGTGGCTTACACCAAACTGGTATTGTAACATTTTTATTTGCTTTCTGCTTCTGTCCTTAATTGGTTCCTTCTGTAGCACCAGCAGCAGCCCTCCAGAGTACACAGTCAGATGACAGTCATGTCATGTCGATCCTGTGACAGATGTTTACTGATTTATCCTTAGGAAAGATTTGGTTTCCAGATCTATCTTCTCAGGCATAAGCAAAAGGCATAATATAAGAGAGTTTTATTTCATTCATAACTTTGTGCTCTCCTGATACAGGTTGCTGTTTATTTTTAGAAAATGTTCATGTCCAGGTTGCATTATTTTAGGAAAAAAATTAAAATAAGAAAGGACTGAAGTTTAGAAAATGAACCCAGTATCCTGGTAAGAAAAAAAAGATGGCAAGGAAAAAGGCTGGAAAAGCAACAAGCTGAGGCATCATGTCTGAATCTTGACTGTTTTTAAAGGATGCATTTGGAGAAGATAGTGACTGAATTTAAAGAAGGTGCTCATAGTAAAATAATGTAAAGTATTTAATTCCTCAAATGCAACTTTGGAAGATTATATGCTGTTGCAAGAAGTTTCTTTTAAGGAGTTTTCCATGGGAAATGCTTGATTGAGTCAATTACAAGATGGGATAACTAATACAATTTGATAATTTTGCACATGACAGACAGGATTCCATTCCCATAGGTCATTTGATTCTCTGCAGGTGGCTCTGTTGGTTTCTGGAATATTATAGTGTGAATTACATGTTACACAAATGAAAAGCTGTTATAATTCTGGATAACATTGTATTTGAGTCTACAAACATCTTTAGGCCTAATGCAAAGATTCCTTTGAATAATTTATCCAGCTAAGTGTCTGTGGTCCCAAACTCCTAATTTAAAAATGTTGATAAATGAAGTATCTCTTTAGCTAATAAATGAAGTATCTCTTTAGTTATCCTTTGTCAGCAACATTCATTTTAATGGAAAGTGAGTTTACAGGGTTACATGATTGAACTACTGAGCCAAGTCAGTGTTGGCAAATGATGGGCTAAATTATTGATGTTACACACTAATGAATTCTGATGAGAAATAAAATACAGACATTACATTTCAAGTGGTTCATAATTATTTTTGTACTTTAAAAGCAATTTTATTCTTTTTCCAAATCATACTGGTTCTATAAAACAAAAACATAGTTAGTGATTATAAGCAAAATTATTGAGTTTGAGGCAAAAACGCTCCTGTAAGTTTTCTTATGCAAGTATAATGCCATTCACACTAGGATTCTGATTTCTTCTTATACTTCTGGGAGAGGATAATTAAATTAAATGTCTAAATTTTTAAACTGATGTCTTTAAACAAAATAACCTACTCTGGAACCATAGTTAAGAGTTCAGTAGATGAGTTTATAATCTATAATATATATCAACATGTTTACTAGAGACGTTCTGAGCTACCATAATTAATTCAGGTGACGACAAATACAGAAGAGCTGCCAAAAAGGAGCTTTCAACATGTAAACAGTTTATCATTAAACCTGTGTTTTGATATATGTTTAAAACGGGTAGAAGGAGGTTACTAAACTTCAAATAGCCCAAAGTGATGTTGCAAGGTTGAATCATTAATTTAAAATGTCATTTCTCTGAGCTTTTACTCACTGTACTGGATAAAGAAATTTATTCCTTAGTTTTTATTTATAAAACCAGAGCTGAGCATTTGCTCATTTGGAAACAGAATAATTTCGTAAATCCTATCCTTAATCTCATCTTCCTAAAAATGTGCTTTATTTAATTTTTATCCTATCCTTAATCTTGTCTTCCTAAACATGGGCTTTATTTAACTTTTCTTAATTATACACTGAAGGTTTCCTTAAATTGCTGGAGAAGCAAAACTATGAAGTGTCATTTCATTTTCTTTTTGACACATGACAACTGAATAACCATCTTACTTGTCAGATCATTGCTGAAATTTCTTGTCTATCAAAACAACCACTGGTGTCTTGAAGAAGCAAGTACATGCAAACAGTTGTGGTTTTAATTGAGAAGGGAATTTTGTGATCCAAATGATTGACTTTGAGAGGTTGTTGTATTTGGCCAAGGTCTCAAAAGAGAACTACAGAATCATTGTCATAAACTTCAGTGTTATGTATAATTTAACCTTACACTTTTCACAGAACTGTAGTAAAATACTTAGAGACATTTTGATTGTTTATCTGCTTTCCCATATTGTCCCAGAAAGTCATAACACACCTACTCAAACCAAAACAGCTAAGCTGTCACAGAAGTTCAAGATTTCCTATACAGTTTGCTAGGGAGAACTTGAATTAATTATTTCTATATTTTCAAACACTTGGTCTTTAAACCACTTCAACTAATTTTTCTCTAATAGAAAGGACTCCACTAAACTAGATAGGGCTGAGAGCATTGTGCATTGTTAAAGTTGCCAAGCATTTGCTTTTATAGAATCCATTCCTAATTTATTTTTTTTAGTTTATTACAATATATCAACAACTTAGGCTTTGAGCTCAGTTGCTTGATTTCTTTGGTAAGTTAAAAAAAATGACAGGAATGGGTCATACACTGCTACCAACAAAATTTCAGAACCATGAGGCACTTAAAACTCAGGTTGCCCATGATTAGTAAATGTTAGCTTGATCTTGGTAGCTCTGAAAACTACATTTTTACAAAGTTGAGCCTGGCGGTAGGTAATGCTTCCTCAGCAGTAGCACCTCAGAACTGATGTGGTTTGAACTGGGCCAAGGGGCTTTAGAGTAGAGGTGTCCTGCCTGTGCTCTCATTTTGCCCAGCAGACTCTGGAGGAGAAGGAGGATATGGTTTGATATGAATGTGACAGAGCAAGAGCCAAAATGGACCAACAAAATGGAGTTAGATTTGGAGAAGGCTTATGATGATATAAAATTTTGCTGCAGAGAAGGAAAGCTGTCAGTGGTCTGTCAGATGAGGTTAAGACTGTAGTTGGCAGGTCTCAGAGGCTGAGAGGTGGAAGAAAGTGACCATTTGTTGAAAAAAAAAAAAAAAAGAAGATGAAGACTGGGACTGGAGGAACAAGGAAAGAGAGGAAAATGGAAATCAATAGGCGGTACCAGAGATTAAGTCTCGAAAAGGAGCTTGAAGGGAGAGCAGAAATGGCTGGGCCAGCAGTCTAGGAATGAGTCAGGTGCAGAAAAGTCTGACAGTTGTCTGGGATGAGATGCAGCACAGACATGGGGTTGGAAAAATCAGGCACTATAAGCTGGAAGGACTTTGATTAGACAAAAACATTGAGCAACAAGTTATGAATAAGAAGTAGACAGCAATCTACTACAGTTTTTATTTACTCCATTAGTTAAAGTGGAAGATACATTTACTGGCATTAACTCTTCTGATTATCAAGGTAAGAGTCAATATAATGGTTTATATTCTTGGGGATTTTAGAGTTTAAAAAAGATCTTACAGGAAAATTATTAAGATTACAAAAACACGGTACTCAATTTAAAATATTAGGATTGAAGTTACTTATACCAACTTAATTTAGGGTATTTTGTGTAAATATTTCAGTGTAGATTTTAATTACTTAAGGAAAAAAGTGTATTTATGCTACTTCAAGAAATAGAAATCCAGCTGTCTTCAGATTCTGGAAGAGCATCAAGCACAACCTTAACATTTTCTCAATCCACCATGAAGTATTTCAGCACATTTTTACTCCACTGAGTTTTAAACCCTGAATGTCTCAATTGGGGAGTCCAGAGAATCTTCCTACTATACACTAGAGCTTTTAATTGGCAAAGACATTTCTGAACGGTTTGATTCATATCATATTTACTTTCTGTAATGCAACATTTAAGTGAAGCCACGAAGAATTGAAAGAGTTAGGTGTTTCTGTGTATGCCAGGAGATGTTCGTAGTTGTATGAGCCTTTGGATATGATGTTTTGAAAAATAAAGAGTTTACGTGAAGCATAAGAAGCTTGGCATGTTAAAGCATAAGTGGCATAAAAACCTAAATGAAGCTGGGTTATGCCAAATTATATGGACACTTCAAAATGGTAAAGGAAATTATGTCAGAATAAAGATATTGGACTTTTGCCATGCGATAAGCAAAATCACAGACCATGAAAATGAGGCAAAGAAATCAAGCAAGTTCTAATTTCTTCTGTGAGTTTAGCTTATTTTGAGATGACTTTCCACTCCCTCACTGGAAAGGTCACTTTCATCATGTACCAACAAAATAAATGGTCATGAACATTTAGTGTGTCCATTCCACGGCATGGCAGCTGTGTTTGCCACCAAACCTACATGATATATAAACTCAAAGAATTTGGTGAATGCTTGTCAGGATTATGAACTCAACTTAGAAAAAATCTAGACAAACATAGCTGCTTTAAGAATTGAAATAAATATGAATCCAAAATCCATAAGCATTTGAGAGGAAAACCCTATATTTTTAGGAACTATATACTGGATTTCCATGTTTCCTCAGAACTCGATTAACTAAATAACACATTTTCAACCCATAAGCATTACCCCCAGGAGCAGAAGCAAAAATAGCTGGTCTCAAATCCTCTACACTGTACAAGATAAATATTTTATAAATTAATAATAAACCCCGAAAATTTTAACCTCAACATTTTAAATGGTTACTATGAATAAATGTGACTAAACACAAAAGCTTAGAACTAATTAAAAGGTGTGCAGCCATGTCCCCTTAAGAAACATTATCTGTCATCCAACCCCATATGTCTCCAAGACAAGGCAGAAACAGCAAGACTGCTAAACTGAAACCAGCAGGCAAAAAAGACACAACTGAGTGCAATCAGCATAAATGGTGATAACTCAACCCAAAGCAGAGAAAAATAAAAGAGAAGGCATACAGATTTTGAAGAGCATCAGCCCTAAGGGACACCATAACGCACCTGTGTTAATAAGTTAGAGAAAAAAAGATGTACTTAAATTGACTGTCACCTGACAGCTAAGAAGCAAGTTTAGAATGTGTGGTTTTCAGAGAGCAAAAGGGTAGTCCTGCTTGTAACATGCAGGATTCCAGCTGGTCCTGGCTTTAGTGGAATTCCACTGTCTTTCTTGTAAGGAGGTGAAACAGGGTGTCATGAAAACCACAGATTCTGCACAGTCAGTAAAATATTTCCTGCATTAAGAATCAGTATCCAGTGGGTTGACTGCAGTAGATTCAACAAAGTTTCAAAGCCTTAGTAAAGAATAGTCACTTCCTTCCCTGATGACCTCTGCAGAATTGCTCAAACAAAGACAAAACAGACCTAAACACTTTTCTAGTGTAAATTGGTGTAGTACAATGGAATTTTGAGCTACAACAGCTTTGCTAAAATGTTTTAAAATTTCAGGATAATCAAGCAACTTCAGTAAAACTGCAGAAAATTTATAAACAATCACAGCATTTTGCAGTCAGAGCGACAGACACTGGGTTGGTTCTTCATTCCTTGGTGCCTTTATGTAGCTATTTCCGCCTGATGAAAATGGGTAACACTGCTACCAACTAAGGAGGTCCCAAACACCAAATTCTGATTATCTATTCTGGTGTGCAGAGGTGCTGATCCATTAAAAATTAAACCAATAATCTTGCATTTATTAAAATGTTACCTTTGTCATGCCACCATCAGGAAAAGTGTGTATGAAATGCTTCAAAGTTACAATGAGGGAGCAGTGATACTATCTGTTTTTGTAGTACTTTGATGCTCAACATAATTTTGGCATAACTACAGTCAAGATAAATCATCTAAAAGGGTGGTCTAAATTGAAGACTGTCAGAATTAAAGCACAGGCACAGTCCCAACTTAAAGTTACATCTGCCATCATATATCATTTTTGCAATTAGATAGCTAATTGAACTTACTCAAGAGCCAGGTTATTGAAACTTAAAAACATTACTAGAAAAGCAAAAGTAATTAACATAAGAAATACCTTGCCTTTACACTTTTGGGACAAAAGATTTTACATTTTTATAATGTTTTAAAAAATAAATAGATCACTTTTATTATTTTTTGCTGGATTAAAAATTTATTTCATAATTGTAGAAGAATTTTTGAAGACTGAAATTCTCCAGCAAACGATAGAATACCAACTGTGCTGACAGTGATAGTAAAATACCTGAAAAACCCACCTATAATGGAACACAAAAATCTTCCTCTGACTACCACAATAACAACAAATTCTCTTTTCAGAGCCATTGTGCATGTATGTAAACTTCCCTGAATGAAAAGAACAGAGCAGTGCTCATGCGATTCTAAGGCACTTTTAGCATTGCCTCTCAAATAAAAAAATAGCTCTAGATTGTAATCTTTCTCAGCTACTGGTTGTAATCAGATTTCATTAAAGAAATTTTTAAAATTTGAAATGAGTTAGAAAAAAGGTATAGCATCAGAAGATGAAATAGTCTTGCTCAAGAAATAGCCCTGCACTTTGCTCTGAAAAAATATGAAATAGATGAAGAGCCCAAAGTGGAAGTATAAATAATTTCAGTTATTGATCTCTGCTCTAACATTTGATTTGATTGCTAACATATTTATTCTTTGCTATTAGTATGGAAGAATATCTAATCCTTATTTTTAACATGACAATTGAAATGCTCAATTTTAAAAATTCATTTTCTGCCAGAAGTATATTCACAAAACATACAGACACTAAGTAATCAGTTAATTATTCCCAATGCAAATATTAAATATTGAAAAAGGTAAATGACTACAAAGATCATGATAAATATATATTTAAATATATATTTAAATGTTTGATGCCTAATAGAAATTAAAATCAAATTTTGTGTTAAAAATATAGGTTAACGTCACTAAACTTATGAGTGTTGATAAGTAATAATGAAACTCTGGTTAAATCTGTCTTTCAGGTTGAGACAGGTCTTTATTTTCACGTCAAAATTCTCACAAAGCTCTGCTGCTCTGTATAGCTGGAGAGTGTTGCTAGTTAAAAAGCACATGGTGAAAAGGCCAAAACCTCCTCCATTATCTACTTTTAAGTCTCTTTTTGGATCTCACCCAGGTCACGGCTTCTATAAAATATTAGAAAACACTTAGGCAGCCAATGTACTGTATCTACTGCCTCTCCTAATGCACTCTTCTGTCATTCACCTGCTCCTGCTTATTCTGGTCAAGGTAGCTGCTGGGACACAAGCTCTTGTGAGCAGAAATCACCGTTTTGCCACACACTTATCAGTGTGTTCCCATCCTCATACTTTAAGGTAAGGTGGTCACTAGGAACAACAAATTCTGAATATTTCTGGCTGAGAGAAAAAGCAGGGAGAGGAACAAGGGTCGGATTTTATTTTGGAAGTGCGTGCCACTATGTTGAATGTCATCAGTATAAGAACTTAATTGACAGAAATTCTTCCGGCAATGGATTGATCAAGACTGATCTGACAATAACATAGATTTACAAAGACATCAGTCCACATACAATTAAACCACTGCCAAGACCTCTAAAATATAAAAACATCACCTTGCTGAAGGGAAATACTCTTCTAGACTCTTTCGTAATTTCTCTTATCTGAAATATTTTCCATTTTAATTTTATAATTTTTTCTTGTTCATTATTTTAGTTGTAAGTTATTATCAGTCAAACTGCATAAAAACATACTAAAGTTATCCAGAGTACTAGAAAAGGATTAGAATATCAGAAAAGGATATCCTGGATAATGAAAACAGATAGGGAACAGAATGTTTTCAACATTTTGAACAAGAGATTGTCTTTGGAAGGTCTGAGTTTCTCAGATCTGAACACCCCCAAATGCTGCTGGGAGTAATGTGTAAAAGCTTAGTCTCAGCCCATTTCTAGCTATTTGAATTATTCAGGGTGACAAGATTTACAGACACAGCTTCTCAACATGAACAGCATGCACTGAAAAACATACGCTAAGGTGAAAGTTTTCTGCAAAACTTACTCATTGTCACATGGACTAGTTGTTGACAGAGGAGTTCAATTGCATACGAGGTTTGCAGTGCAGCTATTAAAATATTGCATAGCATTAGATTCATGTAAAGATTTGTGCATGAGGAAATCGACTGCCACCTGTGGCTTCTGCATCACCGCTATTGCTCTTCACGAGCTTTGAGCTCCAGGTAGGTCACCCTGTTCGTCTACTCACTGTTGGAGTAATCGGGCACAAGAGAGCACAGAAATCATTCCTGCAAAAATCAAAAAGAAGCTTTTCCAGTTTTTCAAATGCTAAATGAGGAATTTGAATGAAAAAAGTGTTTTCCCTGG
>JAYRBT010000082.1:108795629-108810238 GCA_036023395.1 Myiotriccus ornatus
TGCAATATTTAGCACATGTAGCAATCCCAAAATTCCATAGTATTCCATAAAGAGTATTAAAAATCATTACTAACATATAAATCTGACTATATTTTTATTTTAATTCTTTTTCTTGACTTTCTGATTTTAGTATGATTAGAATTTTCTAGATCTTTTGCCTAAGTAGAACAAATGTAATAGAACATACACTATTCCATAGAACATATATGGAAATTTGAAATTCTGAAAAAAAATCCTCTTAGTGAGATACTGAAAAGACGTCATGATGCTGATGCAATTTAATGGTATTCTAGAACTTATTTATGTTAGATTTTACTTTAATGCATCAGATATTAACTTTGAGGTATAAGTAAGTACATAATATTAAAATGTAATAATTTTTTTCCGCAATCGTACAACAAATCTAGACTGTTACAAATTAGACAGTGAAGTTTACAAGAATATGCTGCACTACAGCTGCATCAGCAATATAACTTCTTTTGCAAGGAATAAGTCTGAAGAAATATTTCACTTAAGTCTTTTAAAAACCCTTCAAGAACGCCATCTGGTTATGGCCATTAACTATGGGAAGAGATTGAAAGGAGTGGCTTTACAGAAATATAAATAAGATACCATAGCACAAGACAAAAAGAACAAGAACATTCCAACTCTAGTGTATAGTACTTATTTTCCCTAGTAAATATATTTATCTGGGGAACAAGACATAAAATGAGAAACCACACATCGTCGGAAACCATTTTTAAATCTCATATCCCCATAATGTTGCTTTTTTACAAATAAGGGAAAATCACCATATAACTGAGTTAGAAAGGTATAATACTTCTAAAAAATAGTCTAGTTCTAAAGAAATTAAATACAAATACAGTGAAAATGACAACATTGTTTACCACGGAAATAATATTTGCACAGAACAGGAAACAATAACATCATCTAAAACAACTGAGCAGCAATAGCAATGCCACTCTGTGTTTCAAATATTTATATTCAATGTATTTATAATAATCTTCTCAAAGGTCTGAGAGAAATAAATCTCATCTCCCCCTCTTTTTTCAATCTATGCATGGTATATGTGCTAACTTACTGAATTCATCCTTCATGCAATTCCAGTTTATTAAAGAGGTTAAAAATTTATAAAACTCTGATGGGATATGGTTTTAATGCTTCATCACACTACCCATCATTTGCTTTTCAATCTAGATCAGAATGATCTTTCCGACTTCCCTGCAATCACCTACCTGCACAGCTAATATTTTCTGAGCGTTCTCCTGAGAGGCTGCCTGGATCCTCGCCAGCCCAGCCTGGCTGGAGAGGCCGCTCCGGCTCCACCACGCCGCCAGTGAGTCCCTGCTCCACCGCCTCTGTAGCGCCTGCAGCTGGGACAGCAACGCCAACGGCCACGCCAACAGCGGCAGCGCCAACACCAATGGCCATGGCAACAGCAGTGGGGGGGGTCGGGGCAGGGGGAAAAGGCAAGAAGGTGGGGGGAGGAAGGAGGGAAAGAGAAAAAAAAAGAAAAACCAAACAGGAAAAAAATTAAATTCCCAAGTCAGAGCAGGAGAGGAAATTAATGGCAGCGTTCAAGAAGAATGATGGAGGGAAATATAGAAAGCAGTCAATAGCCCATTCTGCACTGTACGGACCTGACAGGAATTTCACAGTCTCTTGGTTTCTCAGCCCACTCATGTGCATTCATCAGAAACCAGTCACATCTGGCTGCCAGGATGGGGGGTTAATTTTCTCTAAATGCCTCAGCAGTTTTGTTCTAGCTGAGGCAAACTCTGTGACTGCAAAGCTGATGAGTAAAATATTTCTACTTCACCCAGTTTAACTCAAAACCGATAGCCTCGGGACATATTGAACCTTTCCTAAAAAAATAGTCTTTTGAAGCTTTTTAAATGGCACATCAGGTCAGGCCAAAGTTTAAAATGCAAGTTTAAGACTTTGATGGACACAAGGGCTTTTTTTTTTCCTAGTGTAAAGCTTATCATAGCTTGGCAATGTGTGCTTTAGTGCATGACAAAACTAAAGAGAATTAACTTAGCCATCAACTGCTCAGGGAGAACAATAACAGGAAAGAAATTTCCATATAGAAGTTCCTATTAATCTACCCGGCTATAACCACATGACAAGAAAGCATCTAACAGCACTAAATTGCATCAAATGTGGTAGCTGAGAGTGACACTACTTAAAAAAAGGATTTTATATAGGCATACAGAAAAGATAACATTTATCCTAGAAATTGCATTCACTGCAAAGGATCCTAACTGAAATTATTCCAAGTGGGAGTACTTACCTGATAGGCTTTTGCTATTTGCTAACAGTAATTATTGTTAGAATCCATGGTTAAGACTAATATCAGTTTTTCCTTAATCTACAAGTATTTGGAAATCATAAACAAAGTGTGGCAGGTCTTGGTCTAGAAGGAAGATGTTTAAAGGGATCTGAATATCTACCTGTGCAGAATGTTTTTGAAAAGAGCTGTGTTTTTTGGCAAATTCTACAAATATTACTGCATGCTCTAGTCTAGTTGTAATGTGGAAAATGGAAATTTAAACTACCTAATTCATTGCTTAGTGGAAATACACGGGTTTGTGTTTCATGAAGTTAATTATTTCGATAAATTCTGTAGCAATTGTTAGCATGAAGCCTTCAAGAGTATGCCTGTCAACCAGATTAACACAATGGATTGTACCATTTCTTTGGAAATATTACATTTCATTAAGGTCAATGCCACAGGTCAATAATTGGATCAGTTATAAAGAAGCTTTTACATGATAAGATATGACTGCTCTTTAGGAGCAAGCGCAGTGTACCAGCTGAAAAATACACTTTTTCAAAAGAATGTAGATTATAGTAATATCAAGTGAGCTATTACAGCCTAGAGAATAATTAATGCACATTTTCAAAATTAATGGCCTGATTTTCGGAGATACTGGGTTTCCACAAGTCCCATTAGATTCCATGGAAGCTGTGAGTATGCTGCATCTTTGTAAATGAGTCTGTAAAATATTAAAACAGATCTTTGTACATAGTATTTCATGTTCTGTTAATGTATATTAAAAATAACATGAGGGAAGGTAGAAAAACTCAATGGAAAAATAAAAAATTATCAACCCAAATATTACGTTTTCCAGTGTGAAGAACCTTTTCTAAGTACCAGAGCTCCTTTCCTCCTATTTTAAGAATTATTTTGTTTCCTGAAATCTATCTCTTCCTGCTTGTCTGCTGTTAATTCAACTATTTCCAAATATCACTTTTTTGATACCATTCTGAGGTCTGAAAAAGAATTCAGGTGAGAGAGGGGCAAAGCATAACAACTTAAAACATTTTAGTAAAACAACCTTCTTCAGCCCTAGAAAAACAAATTCAGTAGAAAATTATTTTTGTATTATAGAAATGCTGATTTTTGTAAAAAGCTAAAATAATTGCAAGATGTGTTGTTGTGATAAGGAAAATGGTGGCTGGGCGAGCATATGAAAAGATTTGCCAGTGAACAGCGAAAGGGGTTGGTGGTTATTCAGTTGAGAGGCTATCGAATTTCTTGTCTTGAGAGAAGAAGTTCAAAAGTTTTGAGATTTGGCTATTTGAAAATTGCCATACTTATTGACAAACCGACAGTTTATAATGGCTCGTGTCCAATACAACCACTGTTAATGTTTCTCATTTCAAAATTACACATTCATGAAAGCTGATGCTATTGTAAGTTTCATATTTCAAAATGCATCTCATATTGTGAAAATACTTTATTGTGCCTAACATAACAAAGTCTAAACCAAATATTTATCATCTTTAAAATGTTAATTGCAACATAAATAACATTTATGCATGGTCAGAAATACAGATCTATGAGAAGGTAACAACTTGATCAAATAATGTTGCCTGCAATCTTAGAATAAAACGATGGGCACACGAACCTAGGAGGGACCAAGCAAATTCCTGGGTCAACAGCAGACCCTTAGCTGAGGCAATGATTTAAAAAAGAAAAATCTCAAGTAATGTCTAGCCCAAAAGCAGATTTCATAGGTTTTGCCATGATCTCCCTGTCTCTACTGATCCTGCAGATCATCTTCTCAGTCAAATAGTAGACATAGTTATTAGCTTTTCCTTATCTTTTACATATTTTTGTCAGCTGTAGAGACTTAAGAAGTCATGGCATGCATGAGCTAAACACATGATGTGTTTGCTGACTCCTTTTTTTTCAGTGCTTTTTTTTTTCCTTCACTATTTGAGAAACAAGTTGTTTCCTAAATATTCTGAACACATGAGGCCAAATGCTGGCAGAGAAGGTAACAGCACCCCCATCCAGTGTAGGAATATGAACAGTAGTCAAATATTTTTATGAGATTCACTTTGGTTTTGATGTTTACCTTGCTGTGGTAGCAGGACTGGAGGAAAAAGGAAGTGGAAAGACAAGCAAGCGCCAGATTTTGGGGATACAAAAGGAAAGGAAAGCCTGGGATGCTTGTTTCTGTTGTCCTTGAAGCTGCCTTGGCTGCAACTGATACAGGCTGATGGTAGGGGACAATTTTTGCAGCAAGTGTCTTGTCCTAGTCCCCATCCTGCAAACAGAGAAGCAGTGAATAAATGGCTTTGCTGGGGAGACACCTTTGGAAGATGCTGGAGAGGACCAACGATGTTCTCAAGGAGTTCTCCTCATCATTGTTCTGCTTTGGGGCTTCACTGTCATTCCCCCTATGTTGTGGGTCCTCTCTGTGAATCACAGCAGAGGGGAACATAAGACTCTGTGGTCATTTAATTCCTTCTTTATATGTGGCACTGTATCATCAATAATATCAGCATAACTTTGGGAAAGGAGGAGTGAACTAGCTGACATTACTATCTTACTAGAAAGAGACCGTATGATTCGGGTTACCTTATTCTGTTCTCAACTTTTAGTTTTTTGTTATGATACATCTAGATACTTCATTCAATTGATGCCTGACTTGCAGTAATATGATTGAAATCAATCTAGTATCCTAGTCTGTAATTCCTATTTGAGGGATCAAACTGGACTAAAAAATACATGATACTATTTGAAGCTGAGGCCCATCCATTATTTCAGTGGCCTTGTTTCTATGCCCTCACTAATTAATTCTATCACTATATTTGGATTCTCTATACTGCAAACAGAAGTTAAACTGAAAGAAAATCCCACATTGTAAGAAGTAACTGCATCTTATTTAGACTAGAACACTTTTTACTTTTGTTGCCTGGCAGTTCACAGGAACCCAGAATTTCCCCCTGCTTTATCTTTTATTAGAGTCTGGCTGCATCAGGCTAGACCACTACAGATTGCAGACATATTTGAAAATGAACCCAAAACTAGGGGTGTTTACTTGTTTAAACGTCAAATGGCGTGTGGCCCCATTAAGAACACAAAGTGGACAGCATCTGGAACTCAGTCCTGATGCTTTTTCTCAGTCAACAACATACTACTTGAACTGCTTCACTTCCCAGTTTTAGCCAGCATCATGCTAGCATCATACTGGGTTATGACGAGAAACCTAATTCTCTCCTTAGCTGTCTTTAAACAGTGAGATCCAATTGGTCTCAGTACAACTGTTGCTCCTTTACACCTGAGAATGCAAAGACCCTCTACGAATAAAATGTTATTTTTTTTTTACAAAATTATAATGATTCATAATCACAGAACATGCTGAGTTGGAAGGGACTCATAAGGATCATTGAATCCAACCCCAGGCCCTGCACAGGACCATCCCCAAGAGTCCCACCATGTGTCTGAGAGTACTGTCCAAATGCTTCTTGAACTCTGGCAGGTTTGGTGCTGTGATCACTTCCCCGGGGAGCCTGTTCCAGTGCCCAACCACCCTCGGGGTGAAGAACCTCCTTCTAATATCCAAACTAAACTTCCTCTGACACAACTTCAGGCCGTTCCCTCGGGTGCTGTCACTGGTCACAACAGAAAAGAGACCAGTGCCTGCCTCTCCTCTTCCCCTCATGTATTCTGCATTTAGAGTACATACTTACATCTAAAGTTTCTAGTCCGTTAAAATGGCAAGATTTTCAATTGCATAGAAGATAGTAGATATTAATATAGGCAAAACTATTGTTCTGATTGTCTCAAAAGAAGATGCTCTTTAAATTTTGTCAAACTTTAAGTATTAGATCTAAAAATGGGCATGGCAGGTGTTTGCCTCAGGCTGAATTTGTTTGGACAGCCCAAGCAGTTTGCTTTTTTTTCTGAGGTATTTTGTGCAAAATACATTATTCTGCTCCTGTTACAAAATTATACTGGTATTTTCTTTACTAGATGCAGCATGCAAAGAGAACTCACACTTCAGAGGGGATAGTATTTTTGTATGTGATATGACTTTTTCATAAAAATATTCTGGAGAAAACTGTAAATCTTTGGAAAACTATTGACTGCATATAGCTACTAGAAAATGTTGCCATTTTTTTCAACCAAATTTTTTTTAATATTGTCCTCTCTAAAATTTCTTGACCCTCTCAGTGGTCCTATAGTAAGAGTGAGTAAGAATGGTTATGGCTATATAACACTACCATATGCATAAATCATCTTCACAAAGTGGTTTAGCATATGTAAGATCAGGAATACAGTTGATTTTTGTAAGTTGATTTTTCTCTGTAATGTCTGTTATTTTGGTTCAGGATGAAATTCATCACTGACAGCAACGTGTCTTTCTGTGCACCACCATGAATATCCATCTACTGGTGCTCAGCAAAGACAGAAACAGTTTATTTGGATCAAACTGTGAAGTCTGTGTTAAAGATGCCAACTTGTGATTAAGAAATCCAAGTGTTAATGAAAGCTGATGTACTTTTAACTGTCAGAGTCTAATCTAGGCTTTTCTATGCTAGATTACAGTAGCATCAAACAAGAGGATTCAAACCTAGATCATAAAATGGAATATCATTTGCCAGTGAAATAATATTTTAGCAGAAAAAAAATAATTTTGTGAGTTTTCCTTCAAGTACAAACTGAAATTTCCTTTACCTTTCCTGAAGTTTCCTTCATAAATAGCCTGAAAAGTAGAAAGCAAACTCAGTCACATGGCTGAAGGAATGGGAATTTCTCTGATTACAGAGACTTTGAGCCATAACTGCTCTGAGGAAAGGGTGATTCCATACTGAAAAAAAATCCAAGCAAATGTAAATTGAAACACTTAAAAGAACGAGTAGCTGAAGATGATGTTGCAGCTACAGTAGGTACATAGATATATTCACCAAGTGACTAAAACCATTTGTGGATATTAAAATGGAGAAATGGACTAAGCAACAGCAAGAATGGAAAAGTATACGTAGCTGAGGCAGATGAGAGAAACAGATGGGCAGAGCATTTCCAAGAAGTCTCACTAGACTCAGTCCACCATCAATACCATATTTTGGTGAAATGTTATGAACCTGAACCATTTAACATTAACAATAACCAATTGAGACATCAGCAATACACACAGCAATCCAGCCGCTAAAAATGTTAGAACAGACAGGAATGGTCATTATCATAGAGAAATGGAGCTCTGGATGCAGTATTTAAACAAAACTTATAGGATTATTAAGCAAAAAAACCCAAACAAACAAAACAAACAAACAAACAAACAAACAAAAAACCAAAAAAACTTTCCTATCCCTTCTGCAAGAGAAATCATCTGCAATGGAATGTCATGCACAATGTATGACACAGAGCAGAAATCTTAGTAAACAAAAGGCTGGATTCAGTTCACGTGAACATGAATGAGCTAGAGACAGTCATAGTAAGTACTGTCATAAAATAATACATCATCAATTCTCAAAAACACTTGGAAAGCTTATTTCATCTGCAGTCATATACAGAGCATGAATCAGGTTCTCTCTGTGAAGAAGGCATAGACAGGAAGACAAAGCATACTTTAATATCAAGGATCTTGAATGAAATCCTGCATATCTTGAATGAAATCCTGATATCTCTGCCCCACCGTATCCCTGGCATGTTAATCAAATAATTTAAATTCAACTTTCCAGAGGCAACTGGCAATTTTGGGCTTTGATTTTGTGGGCTTTTTTGGGTTTTGGTTTGGTTTGGTTTTTTTTTGGTTGGTTGGTTGGGGTTTTTTAGGGTTTTTTTTTGTTTGGTTTGAGTTTGGTTTTGTTTGTTTTTTTTAAATCTGATTTAAATTTTCAATTTCTAGAGGTGATAAGCAACGAGAGATTCAACCAAAGGCAGCAGGCAGCAGAGAGACTTGAAATCATGGTGTGCCACGAAGAAGGGTGTGTTGCTGACAATAATGTATCCAGGGATAGACCTTTAGGCATCTGATTGCTATACTAAGCAGCTAAACCCATAGTTATTTTATGGTATTGACAGTACAGTAAACTAAGATTATTTGAAATTGTTTTATTAAAACACAACCCTTTTCCATTCAGGGACTATAACTCTTTCAACACCACTCTTGATTGACACTTATATAACTGACCTTCTGGATTAAACATGACATTATTTTGTAATTCTGTAGTAGTTCCTCTTGAGACAGTTTATTACAAGGTGTAGGAAACCAAAATGCAACCAAAAGAACAAGCTTTAACTACTAGTCACTTCTATGAGTGGTAACCTACTATGATTTTCAGACCTGAGGAGATTACTGTTACATGTTGAACAGAGGCTAATATGTCACTTCTAAATCTACACTTTATTTTCAGTGATGTTAATCTTATATCAAAGGATCCAATGTGTGTGTCATATTAATTCAACAGTGCACTGTGAATGCTAAGTTCTATGTAAATGATATAAGCCTTATCAGTTCCATTCATTGTTACAACTCAAACAACAGCAATTACAACAACTCTACAGATTTTGGCACTGTGAGAAGGGCAGATTTATTAGCAAAACCCAGTTAATATTTATCTTTTTATACTATTGAACTACCAAGTTACACCTGTACAATATACAAAGCTCCTAGGTAATGAGATATTTCTTTATTGTCAAATCTGCTCCACAGACTGCTGGTAAAGATTACATAGCTCATTTAAATAAAGCTCTTTTGTCAACAGACTGGATATACTTTAAAAATGAGTGAAAGCCTCATGTAAAAAACAAATCTCAGCTGATGTGCAAGTATACATGAAAAGATGTACTTGGTTTTTTGACCTTATTCCAGTTGTTAATGCTTTAGTAAGCAGATTAGCAGTATTAAATTTTAAAAAAGGAAAACTGTATTTCAAGATCCACTGAAAAACAAACTAAGAAAAGCCTGAAAAATCAATCTTCTACTAAAAATATTGGTGAATGGAGACAAAAATATTGGCAAATATAGGAAGAAAAAAAAAAGGAAGAATGATATTATGATTTTTAACTGCTATCAGGAAATACTGAGGAAAATAGACAATACAGTAAGATCAGGATATCTTTCAGCTTATTGTGGTTACTTACTGAAATATGAAAATTAAAAGTGTGCTTTCTATATAAGGTTCCTGAAAATATAGCCTAGAGTTTGATATTGAGTAGATACAAAATATGTGTGATGTTATTCTTTCTTCAAAGATTTCTAGCCTTGCCAGTTTCTACTGCTATAGAGGGAAAATATATCTGCACTTATCCTCTCTTTGTATCATTTAGTAACACTTAGAATCAAATGCTGTTATTTCATCCCCAGAAGCCTGAAGCAATGAATGGAAACATCTCAAAAGGTGCAAATAATTGCATCGACCCCAAACAAAAGGTTTAATTTTATTATTTTTTTTTTTTTTAATCTCCAAAGCTCTGATTTGCAGAAACCTACAACTTTTTCCAGCTTTTTTTTGGTATTTGCAAAAGGCCATTAGAGGAACATGTCACACAGCACAAGCTGAAGTGCCAAAACCCTGCAGATAAACAAGATGACTCCAAAGAAATTTCTGACCTTGCCATTAATTTCATCTGTTAAAGCAGCCGTAATCCCTAGTCATTCCTTCTACAGATTCTGCTGCTTACTCCACAGAAATTGCACAATAAAATACCATATCTCATCCTCTGTCCCCTCCTAAAGGATTTCCAGAGTATAATTGCTAACACATTTTTTAAAAAATAAACTAGTGCTCTTTTTGCATTTGACGCTGTTGACAATTTTTTTTTTCAGGAGCTTATAATCTTAAAAATAAAACTAATAAACTAACATTAATAGCAATATGTTATACTACTTTCCCCAACAATTTAATGATGAGGTCTAAGATCAGCTTCATCTTTGTGAAGGGTGAGTTCATGTCTTCTGTGCTACCTTTGAAATACACTCAGATTAATTACCATTTAATTATTATGTCATTTGTAGATCTAGCAGAATAGAGAGATAGCACCCTGCCTCTCTTTACAAATCGTAAAATATTAAGATGATAAACATTTATATGCAGCCTTTGCTTCCAATTCACACAAAGTACATCCTGATTATTGCAGAACAATAAAATGAAATTCAGAAGAAGACATTTTATCTTTTTCTAGATGAAATATATATTTATCAGTTATGCCCTATAACCTAATGAAAATTCAAGAATCATAGATCAAGCCCATCTTGCACTCTGGTCAAAAGCAAGCCTATCATGACCAGACTACTGCCGTTTCCTTTGTGTTTCTGGGCCTCTGGCACCTGGCAGTGATGTTAGTCACCAACCCATCCCTAGGTTTTATGCAGCCTGACTGTACATTACAACAACCCAGGTCATAAGACGGGCAACTCTGTAGTTGCACATGGCCCCAGATGCTTGGCTGAATCCCCACCAGGACACCTTTATCCATGACAGAAAATTGATTGTTGGTTAATCGTTTCAGGAGTGACGTGGCCCTCAGCATCACAGGCTTTGCACAGGGATCTCCCACATGGGTTTGCACGATACATCACTCAGCCAGCAACAGCAGCCCAGGGGCTGGATACTCTGTAGGGCCAACTTGAGCATGGAGAGGTAAGTGTGCTTTGTGGAAAGCAATGAATCAATCAGAAGAACAGCTGGCCAATTAAGATGTGCATAACTTCTTGCCAGATGTTACCTTTGTGCTGATGGCTGACTGCATCTTAGAGAAACACCTTGTTTCTCAACCCCTGGGGCTACTTTCATATTGTTAAATATACAGAGCTAGAAACCACGCTGTGGCAGAAAGGCTAAGTGGCGTGGGCTGGTTTTGTCCACACTGTGTAGTCCACTGCCCCTTAGTCTTATGTGATCACCTCCCTGCCCTAAGACACCTACAGCATTTAGGGGGAGGAGGGGTTAATGTCTGAATGACTGGATTAATGTAAAGGTTGTGCTTCGACCTAAGAAGACGAAACACAGTGTAGGTGTTGCATAGCTTTGGGTATGGCAAGGCCTCTTGGGATAGTGTAGGAATACCGTATTGTGTTGAGAAAACTAAAGCTGGTGCTGTCCTGTTCACATTCCCTGCTTGAAAGAGTGCCTGGTGAATGTTATTCCTCAAATTTTGGTAGTCCTTCTCTTGGAAAGTGCTAACTGCCCAAGTCACCATGTGGTGCCATGGTACCATAAATATACGGTATAAAGTAGCACAGAGCAGGTCAAGCTAAATCCCTAACCCTATTTTATTTTGCAGAACTAGATGTAACCTTCATGGCTAACAATATACTGAGCTTCCTTTTGAGAGTGTCTTGGAAAAAGCCAGATGAACACATGCTCTTCATAAACAATAAGCACTGAATTAATAAATAATAAGAATTCATGGGCAGGAAGGGATTAGGAAAGAGTTGTGAATGTTGGAGGGGGTCCAGCTTCAACAAGTAGGGGAAGATAGGCAAAATGTATGTGGCTACAAGACCTATACCGTGAAGGGAAAAAGGGATATCTTGAGGGTCATAAACTGAAGTCTTTAAGTGATCAGCTAACTTGAGTTTGACATCCTTAGTCTAACAAAACATCCTTTTCCTCTTATCTAGCAACAGAGACTAGATTTCAGAAATCTTATGAAAACTGTTCATCCTAGTCACTCCCTTCCTGACTTTAACTGTAGTTCTGATTTACATCTTAAGGCTAAACAGTTGTTTTCCTTCTTGCTTGACCCAGAGGTAAGGACAAAGTGAAAGAGCACCCTTCCTTACTAAACATAAGCATCTTTTGAGGTTTACAAAGGTTCAGATTCCAATACCCACCACATCTACACATCAGCTTCTCGGTACACTCATTTATTCTGTATGATTCTTAGTGGTATTCCCACTGAGACCTCTAAAGAGTTACGTAATTCTTTGATCTGAGAACATAGCTCTCAAACAGGCAATCCTGTATTTTCCCACCCCCATTATCTGACTGTCTTGAGAAAGGATAGACATTGTATTGCAAAAAGGAGTATTGCAGGGAATGCAGAAATTAAAATGGTGTTCATAGAATATAGTTTACAATTAATTAGATACTTAGCTTCAGTCTGTCCTAATATGTACTATATTAACTAACCGTTAAGATAATTGAAATAAAGTCTTTCAGGCCTTGCCAGAACCCTTTGTCCTCAAAAGGGCTTAGGGCATTCAGCCACATTTCTGCAGGAAACAAAATTTGACCAGGAGGAAAAGGCTAAATGAAGTCACACTCTGTCAGTAATTGAATCCCTCAGTAGGTACTACAAGTCATTCATACAGAAGTATCACATTACAAGGTACTTTAAACTGTTCATACGAAAGTATCACATTATAGGAAACACCACAGGTGTAATGTAGACTCAGGCAATGTGATGTAGGTTGGAACCTCATGTAAAGGAGAAGTTTGGGTGGTATTTCAAAAACACTGATTCATTGTACAACCTTCTTCCAGTTCTGAAAAGATGGAATATGAAGGAGAAGAAGAAAAATTAAGAAAGATGAAGAAAATTAAGAAGAAGAATCAGAAGAATGAGAAATACGAAAGCACGTGTCTGAAAAGGCAGGAATTAGAATTCTTCATCTTGCATATCTGTTTCAATCTACAATATTCCCACCTCAATATCTCATAAAAAACCCCACAAAAATATGGAAAAAATACTGTTGGAAAAAACGCTGTTGGAAAAACTCCCAAATACGTTACTTATGGTAACTTTTTAAAGTGTTTGAACATGTAATTGCAGCCAGGGAAGAAAGGAGTGAGAATATATGAGAGGAACAACTCTTCAGACACCAAGGTCAGTGAAGAAGGACGGGGAGGAGGTGCTCCCAGCACTGGAGCTGAGATTCCCCCATAGCCCATGGTGAAGACCGTGGTGAGGCGGCTGCCCCCTTGCTGTCCATGGAGGACCGTGGGGGTGCAGAGATTCCCATGAAGGAGACCCACACCAGAGTGGATGGCTGCCTGAGAGGAGTCTGTGAACCTGTGGAAGCCCATGCTGGAGCAGGCTCCTGGCAGGGACATGCAGACCTGTGCAGACAGGAGCAAATGCTCCTGGTAGGACTTGTGACCCTGTGGGGGATCCACACTGGAGCAGGCTGTGTCTGAAGGACTACATCCCGTGAAAAAAGTGACCCACATTGGAGCAGTATGTGGAGAACTGTTGCCCATAGGAAAGACTCACTCTGGAGAAGTTCATGAAGGGCTGTCTCCTTTGTGAGAGACCCCATGCTGGAGCAGGGGAAGGACTCTTCCCTGAGCAGTGGCAGGAACAGCATGTGATGCACTGACCCATAACCCCCATTCCCTGTGCCACTGGTGGGGAGGGGAAGGGTCTGGGAAGGAGGGCGGAGTGGGGGGAAGGTGTTTTTACTTCTCATTATCCTTCTCTGATTTTGTTAGTAATAAAAGCAATCAATATGCCCAAGTTCAGACTATTTTGTCCATGATAGTAACTGGTGAGTGATCTGTCCTGTCTTTATCTCAACTCATGAACCTCTTGCTGTATTTTCTCTCCTCTGTCCAGTTGTGGAGGGGAGAGATAGAGGAGCTTTGGTGGGTACCACCAGTCCAGCCAGGGTCAACTCACCCCACATGTGCTTTGAATAGGGCAGAATACTCTAAGTATCAATGAAATAAAGCAAGACTGTGTATGTAAACAAACTGATTTTTTTTTTCAACAAACTGTCACAGATAACAAACAGATTCAAATAGACATGGGCCACACAAGATAGCTAATAATGATATACTTTGATGGTAACTAACACTGAGTCAACTGCAACAGTGTAGGTTCCACAGTGCTGTATCTATAAACAAGGAGAGACTGATTCCTGCACTCCTATATTTCGTTATTTTCTCTTTATTTAATCTTTTCATTGCTCAAA
The DNA here is from genome assembly GCA_036023395.1 of Myiotriccus ornatus. Taxonomy (NCBI): domain Eukaryota; kingdom Metazoa; phylum Chordata; class Aves; order Passeriformes; family Tyrannidae; genus Myiotriccus; species Myiotriccus ornatus. The sequence goes on from JAYRBT010000082.1 coordinate 108,809,792, forward strand.
ATGTTCTTTAACAGTTATCCATGCTTTTACTTCTTATCTCTTACTCAAGCTGAATTCTGTTGTTTCCAGGTGCGTACCATATTTCCCTCACTTTTCCTCCTCAACAGTCAAGAGATTGGCAGCTATCAATTAGATTGCAGTGCCATTGTAAATTATTTATTATATTTCATAATGATAAAGTGGCACTTGATGTTGCAGTAAGATGAGATCCCTGGCATAAAAACTTCAATCAAGAATCACATTCTGCTTGTTACTTACAAATCCAAAGCAAAAGCTAAACAAATCTTCATTTCCGGATACATTAGGAAGTTTCCAGTTACTTCATGGGTTTCTTAAGGAAAAGAAACATTTGTTGTTGGTGTTTCTGCTTCCTGGAAGCGGCAGCTGTAAGATTCACCTGCTCATTTTTCAACTTCAGGCTACCAGTGCTGCGTGGAACCCCTTGGT
>JAYRBT010000082.1:108811225-108821439 GCA_036023395.1 Myiotriccus ornatus
TATACAGGTATTATATTTAGAAGGCAAATCTGTTCAATAAAAAGCATTAAAACAAATAGATCCGACAAAAATGGTTGAACACTTCTTTCAAAGATATATGTATTTAATGGGCTCTACCTCGAAGCTGGAGTCTATGTTAATTTTTCTTCTTAGCAAGGATTATGACTGTATAGTCATCTCTTCCTAACTCATGGAAAATTCTCCAGAACTGATGAAAATTCAAGTGTGTATTAAAATAAAGAAGTCATTACTAGCTTCAGACTGATTTTCACTATGTTTGTCAAGAACTTTGGGTTTCAAAATACTTCTTTGAAATGTGGTTTGTATAAAGCCTTTCAAATAGCAGATTTCCTACGCAAAAGCTGACAGCAGTAATAAACAGGACAGAAAACACATCTTTGGTTAAACTATTTTAATGAGGAGGCACTTAAATCATTAATGAACTGAGTCAGTGGCTTTAGTAACCACGAGTTAGTTGGCAGGTTCCACCTACCTAGATTTCCAAGGTTCTTAACAGCCACAATTACACAAATAGATTCAGTATTATGTTCCTGATTACCAGATAAATGAAAGATGCAAAAAGGAATCTAGTTAATGCCTTTATAATCACACACAATTACCTTAAAAGGATAATAAAGAGGAAAGAGAAATGTTCATAAGTTAGGAAACGCCAGACCTACAGTTGCTTTTTGCAATGTTAATTTAAGGCCCTATGCATTATGACACAGCCTTATTTATATGGTTCATAGTTCTTTTCCTATCTCTTTCAAAGCAATGGGTGGACTCACATTGTGAACAGATCAACATGTGCAGTGGAACAGAATATTTCTGGGGGACAGTATTTCTTCAGTGTGTAACAATGTTCCATGTGAGACAGAGGTAAAAGAGGGTGAAACACCACCCCAAAAATTTTCATAGATGTTGTTGAGAACAAATGACAGCTAAGATTTAAGAACCTTTAATTCTTTCTCAGTCTTTGAAAGCAAAGTGGTGTTAATAATTTTTCATCTTTTTTTCAAGATTCTTCTGCTTCTCCACAGACTGACTCAGACTTACTGCAGAACTTCAGTTTCTTCCTGGACCACTCTTTTGCCACATCTTGTGACATATTAAACACATCTTCACCTTAATAATTTCAAAAAAATCTACTCTCATGGATTCTCATGAAACTGAAATACAGTCATAGTATCAACCACCAGTTAAGGACGGAAAGGTCCGTGCTGAGGCCCAGAGGACAGAAATCCAAGGCTAATTCCTCTGTAGGGTGGACAAACCAGTGGTACTGACGAAGTCATCTTTACGCAGTGGAAGCCAAGAAGAAACACCATTTTGGCTTGAGTCCAAGGAGCTCTCTTGGTCTCCTTATTTTTTAGCCTTTTTTAATGTACCAAGTACCTGAAAAGCAATGCTGTCAGTCTTTTTTGCGTTGACAATGATGAAAAACGGAAGGTACAATTGTCAGAAGCTGAATTTTGTGGGTTTGGTGATCTTTTTATCCCTACTTCCATGTCTGTTTTTCTTCTACTTCCCAAGACACAGGTTCAGCTTCTAACAGCAGAAGTAAGAATAATTAGAGCTCATTTTAATCAATTTTCTCTTTCTGCAAAGAGGAAAAGAAAGCAAAAACCTACACACACTATATGGATCTTGCTTTCTTCTAGAAGAAAATTTCAGCATACAAGGCAGGAGAGAAACACTGTGCTTCAAAATCTTCCCAGTCTGGAAAATCAGGAGACCAGGACTGCAGGGCACACAGCATAACTGTTAGCACAGACAAAGTTACCAAATCCTAGATGCTAAAACTGGTAATTCTCTTTCAAATTAAAGACTAGGTTGTCTAGCACACCAACTCTTTTTCAATCCTGTAACGCAAAAAAAAAAAAAAAAAAAAAAAAAAGTGCTTCTTTGGATACTTTACACTATTCCAGAGTTTGAAAACCAATTAAGAGTACATAAATAAATTTACCTTTGAAAGTTGATTTTTTTTTTTTTAATCAACACATGAAACCAGAGTGAGATCACTTTTCTTTAAAATATCTTTAAGTATTTCATTCAGAGGTTTTAAAGGTCCCTTAACCCTGACCTTTTCTGAGGTCAATCATATGTGCTATATAGAATAAAATATTACTATTTCTTTTTCTATTACCTGGGAAATACACATAAAATAAATCCACCATAAGTCCAAATCAAGAAGAAAATTACCTGTTCAGTCCCAAAACTACCTCATCTACTGTAACCACTTCAGTATAAATACAAAGGCCTTATCTTGAAAGGAGGCAAGACAACAGAAGATAAAACATTTTCCCTCAAAGTCAGCTATTATGATATAGATAGCAAAGAAATGGAGAAATTTAAAATACATGCTGAAAACTCAAATGAGTGCAATGCTTTAAACTTGGTCAGTAGTCCAGGAATGCCACGTTTTGGCAACTGTACAATAACTAAAAGGTTGATACTTAAAATCTGCACGTTGTTGGACATAGAAAGGTTTGTAATACTGAAATATAGTCACTAGGAATGTAGAAGAAGCATTTAATTATATCATATAATCTGATAAATATTTATTGTATAGTTCAAGAATTTATCTTGATAAGAGTTAAAGACTCTCCTAATTCACATCCCCCAACAGAGTAGGCATGTTTGTTTACTGGTGGTTTGTCACTGCAGGACATGCCTCTTTAGATAAACCAAACAAAAATCCCTCCAACAAAACCTTTTCTCTCCCAAACTGAAAAGTGACAGCATCACAGGCATTAAAATAGCTAAAATAATAGTAATAATAAAAAAGTGGTTTTGTACAGTGATTTTAATTGTGAATAAATGCAAGACTGTAAATAAAACTGTAAATACAATAACTGATAGTTAACATCTGTTTATACTACTACTACATCTACTAATCTGATTATAATGCTGTCTGTAGGAAATGAAACAATTGCATTTGCATGCCTACAGCTCAAATCTGTTCAATTTCCTGTGAATCATCTATGTATCTAGACAGGTGTGTTGGCTTCAGGCTGTTTTTACTGCAAAACATCTGAAATCACAACTGTGAACTGGTTCTGCAGGTGAGAATTTTCCTGACAGAGCATTTATATATGAATTTGAAAAGTCACCCACAGCTCTAAGGAAGAGTGACTTACTTTCTGAACAACCATGGCCACTGGTTTTAGAATTCACTTACTTACTGGGACCCATATTTGTAATCCAAAGTTTCAGAAGGGTTTTTACCTGGAAATATTGGGATTTTATTACCTAGGTGCTTGAATATAAATGTTTAGGTACCTTGCATGAGGGACTGGAGTTCTAAAACTTTGCCCAGCATCTAAATCAAATAGCACTGTGCCACAAACTGGTAAGAACAGGAACTGCAAAATCTCAAAAGAAAAACTGCCCCCATGCTGCCTGAGGCTGCACTTACTCAAAGAGCTTAACTTCAGAACTCCCCTTACACCTTTAAGAAATTACTGCTTGAGGCACAATGTGAAGTTCCTATGGGCACAAAATTAAACTTCAATTCAGTATAATTTTCTTATCTGTCAGATTTTTAACTATTCTTTTTCATAGCTTCAGAAAAAAAAGTACAAACAAACCAACGTTTTTCTAATGGGCCGCTGATCAGAACTGTTATTCTGATGGTGAAATCCCAAAGGAAAACATGTTTCAGATACGAAGTATTCCCTCCAGAGTCCCTGGCAGTCATAGAAAGAAGAACTTCTTGATGTATAAAGACAGTGTCACCATTGTCAGAGAATACTACAGCAGGAAATGAACCACAAATAAAAGCAATGTCGTTCTTCCTAGGAATCAAAATAGTTGTTTTTTCACCTACAATAATTTTGGAGAATAAAATCCTAATGAAAGCTTGCACACATGAGAAAAAAACACTTGTCTCTAGATTTCTTGAGTGTGCATGTACTTGGGCAAATACTCAAGCTGATAATTTATAGAAGGCAAGCTTGTACACAACATATAGAGAAGGTCCCCATCAAGAAATCAAAATATAATTTTATAGAAGGTGAAATAATATACAGTTCACAGCCAACCTCACTTTTCCAACAAATGGAGCCATAAATGCAATTTTCTGTCCTTTGCTCTCAAGAATTAATTTTAAGGTATTCATATTTTTCTTCAAGTACATCTTAAGTCTCAATTAAACCTCAAAAAGCTACAATAAAGTAACATTAAGTAACAACTTAAACCCATCTTAGCAAGGAAATTCAGACTTAGGCTAAAAATCTTGTCTCACTGTTCATCTTTAAATCACTCTGTTTTGGTTAGGAATTGTACAGCCTGGAGAAGTGTGTGATTTTTCATACAGCACAGTATATATGTTCCAGCACTTAGGTGAAACGAAAGTCAGAATTTTTAGCATTAACTCTGAATTCCTTTATCTTTGAAGGCTTAACTGAAGCATCTATAATTGCTTTAACACGAGCTTTTAACATTATATCTTTTCACCTTGGAATAGGAAGGGGAATTTCAAAAGCTCCTATTTTGCTGTGTACTTCAATGGCACTTTCTAAATTTAAAGGATTGAGCACTGCTTACTACATGAAACTGAATATATGCATTTTTAAATGGCATTTAGACATGAGTGGCTTAAATGTGGTAAAAAAGGCTTACACATTCCCAGTATAAGTTACAAATTCAAACATTCGGGCATGAAAATCCCTTCCCTAAGTTGTTTTCAAGCTTCATCCTTTTTTTCTGTAATAACTAAAGCAAAGCCACAGTAGCTGCAGCCATTTGCATCTAAGGAAGAGATGTTTTGCTTTGGTGATATAGTTAATGAGTCTAAAAATATTCAGTATAATAATTCTGTCAAAGCCCCCACAGTCTCCTCAATGAGCAGAAGCCTGCAGGATTCCAATGGGGAGCCAAGTAATGAGCTCTCAGCATTCGCTCCCACACCGTCCAGACGAAATATACTCGGGCCTCCACGGTTCCACATCATTAGCAACATGAAACAAAGACACATGCTTGACTTTAATAAGCGACTAAAGTTGCTGGCTTATTAGGCTGTCACTGCACATAAACTCTATTTCAGTGTGACAAAACAGTTCCCTGCAAACAACAACAATCCAAAAAAAAAAAAAAAAAGGAAAACAAAAAAAAGGAGGCGAACGCCTTTGCAAACGGAGATTGTTATAATTTAATGTAGTAAGTGATTGAGCGAGTTGAGTGGAGGCACACGGGAAGTGATGGGTTTCTGACACCGACTCTCACGGGCACGCCGCAGACTGCGGTTTCGCTGCTGGAGACAGCGGTTACGGTGGGCTGCAGTGATCAGACTACAGGCATATGTGACTGAGTTTTAGTTGATATTCCTGCAAGACAGGAAGTGCAGAAGCTTATTTCCCACTGGGAAAAGGTTCAGGCATGATTAACTTGGGCATGACCAAATAGGTCAATGATATGACAATGTGTCTAGCACAATAATTAAGTGGGAAAATGTGTGTAATTTGTTTCTTCTTGTTCTTCACATACCAATAATGCATTAGCAAGGATTCATTTAATCTCCTTCATTATATAAAAATTGATAGCAACACAGTATGATAGCTTTCATTCGAATATATTCCTTCAAATTATATTTATCACCTCAGCAAAATAGTTGCATCGATGAATACTTCTCAGTGTTTAAACTTTAATGTTTTGACCAACAGAGCTACTGAGAGCTTTTTATGTGTCAGTTTCTGCTGAAAATATAAACACATAGAAAAAATACTATAATATATACATTTTAAAAAGGGTGGCCTTTGATCTTAAGTAAAACTCAGCTTTAGGGATGTGCAGGAAAGAATCCTCCTGTGCCACAAGCTTATTCCCAGTTTAAAACGTTCTCCTGTTTCATACCAGGGTGACATATGTGAAAAGCTAGGGATTGAGGTTAGCAGAGGGGTTCACTTATGCCATAAGTCAACCAGCCGCTGGATATGGCACTCATCTGAAGATTGACTATCAAAGCTCAGGTTCTCTGTTCTGCATTAATTCAGAGCAGGCATGGGTATTTTCACGCACTACAAAGTCACCAGTAGAGCTTCAAGAGAAGAGAATGATAAAAATCTAACCATACACATTCAGCAGCATGGACTTAGAAAACCTGAGATTATTTGGGACAGATGCTGAAGTCCCAGTTCTGGCTACTCAAGATGAGTAGAAATACGGTCCTAGGCTCAAAAAGCATGTCCCTGTTAAAGCTTCTAAATAAAGTCCTATGAAAAATTCAATTCTGAAAACCTGCAATTTTTCAAAGGAAAATATCTCTTATGCAAATATACTCAGTTTCTTTAGATATTTAGCTCATTCAGAATACTTTCAATAAATGTACTTGGCTTTCTGAGCTCATTTTCAGACTCTTGATAGTGGTAACACACTTTCAGGAGGAAGCCATCTTAATATTGTTACCGATGTTTAGACATAGATTGGTGGGCATATTTCAGACAATAATAATCTGATTTAAGGGTAACAAAGATCTATATTTGGGAGAGAATTCTGTAACAGTGTTGTTAATTTTTTTGTTTGTTTTGTTTGGAAAATGTTGAAATAGTGGGGCTTTGTAGGCGTTGGAATTATTCCTTTATCATTCCAATGGAGGTGACGCAATTTAAGAGAAACATGGAAAGAAAGAGACAGAACCTAACTGTTGGTTCAACAGGCTCTTCCATCAGAATTTCCAAGGGGAAAAAAAAATTAGGTTATCTTTTGACAATTTTAAAACAAAAGCAATGGTTAATCACAGCTTTTATAAATGAGGAATTGCAAGGATCAAAAGCCCAGAAAAAGAAAAAAAGCCATGAGTTGCTCTTTTATAAGTTCCTGATGAAACCAGGTAATACATAAATAACGATAAAGGGTCCATTACAGCAAAAAATATAATTCCTTGCTAATTTCAGATGTCATTTCAGGATACCTCAACAGCTGGCAGTATGAGCAGAAAGCTTCCTTCATCATGAAGCTCAGGCACAAAGTCTAGAATATAGCAAGGCCCAGCTCTGTACTTCCCAACATACACAACACCACAAGAGTTTACAGGACTACGGGAACATAAACCTGAAATGTTTCAGTATGTGTATCAAGAAGGACATACATCAAGCACTCCATCATCATATACAACAGTCACAACCAGCTGTCTTTCCTAAAAAGGCTGGGAAAGAGAGAAAATTCACCTAGAGCTTTACTAGAGACATGTGAAAAGAAGGACTCAAGTGTGTATGTCCTGAAAAACTGAAAAGTCCTCGGTTCTACAAGTAACTAACACTTGCTAACCATTTCACAAGCAACATAGGGTTTTGTAATTAGAAACAATGAATATTGCAGATGCAAGTAAAGGTAATTAATTTGGGAGAAAATTCAAAACTTTATTGGAAATATTACCTGTAAAAGAAGATGTTGTCATGGAATCTTTCATCTGTGTTGCTTTTATCTAGAACCAGCTAATAAATACTAAATACCAAAATACTGTCAGAGTTACCTTCACAAATTCAATGAAGCACAAAGCTGACCTGGGCAGACAAGGTAGGCTCATATGTTTTTTTTTAATAATCTCAGACATTTTTTCTAATTATATAATTAATTTTGAACTCTTGAAAAGCTTCTATAATTTCTGTTAAATGATAAATAAATACGTGAAAGAAAAATAAAACCCCAAAAATTTCCCTTCAGCAATAATACACTCACAATCCATAACTAACAGGAAGACAAACAATCCATATTTGGCACAAAATACTGAAACTCTATTTATACCCTTGTTCCCAGTTGATTTAAACCTTCATTAGAAAATATACAACTGTTAGTGCAGAAAAATAGAAATATTTTGTGTAATAAGAGTAAATTATATATGAATGAGAGCCAGGCACCCTTTGACATGCTGCTGATAAAACCCCTGGCTTCAGGCATACTACTGAATTGGAAACTCTGTTGGGGTAGCACCCCATACAGAATAATGTGAAAATAAAATTATAATATAATAAATTCATCCTAGTGACAATTTTATGCACCATTCACTACTGTTAATTTAATAAAATACCCTTGCAGGGTACCTGCCCCAGTGTCCCAGAGTGTATGTTCCAAAGCCAGACTTAAAGCAGCAGCTGGACTGCACTGAACTGATTGTCAGTCACTATTCAGTGGCTGACAACACTCTAAATGATCATGGGCAATACTTTAGAAAATTACAGCATTCTAGCTATAATTCTGTACTAGAACTGTTTCTTCATTTAATACTGGAAGAAAATTATGGCTGCAGGAATCTGGGCTTCACACAGAGGTTCAGAGTAGCTGAAGATCGTTCAAGTACCATAGAGATTCTCGCAACGGCTTGTTTGCTCTACTTTGATCACCTTTAATCTAAACAGAAGTATATGTATGAGGAAGAAAAGGGGAACATATTTTCTCTTATGTGCATTGATTTAGTATCTTTCATTAAATCCCTTTCATGCTATGAGTTCCCGTATAGGTATATCAGAACTGTAACAGATTAAATCTTTTTGCAAGGAGATACAGGCTTATCTCTTTCTTTGTGGTCAGCATTTTTCTTCACAACATCTCCTTCCTGAGAAGAAAATATGTTCACAAAATATTGACTCAGGAAACCAAATATAATCCCTTTTACAGAATGCTCCACACAGCACTGGGGAGAAATCAATTACCCTAAGCTTTTGTTCATCCCCATAAAAGAAATAATGCAATTTGAAATATCTGGTGGGTATAACATCTTCCAAATGGTAGAGAGGAATGTCAAGCATCTTGATGAATGTCAAAATGTTAACATGAAAGAAAGCTGGTTATCTGCATTCTACCTGTGTGTCTTTCTGATCCAAAGGCTATCACTGCCACCTGCCTTCCTAGCACATTTGGGTAAGCTGTACACACAACACTGGCACGGGGGAGTATGCACACCATAAGTGCATCAGAGAACTAAAAAGGGCATGGCTGCCTTAGTTACTCTGGCATTTCTGGTCATATACAAGCCCTGATATTGCTAAACCAATGGGGAGGCAGGCAAACTATATTTGAAGAGGGAATAAAGCCTACATATATAGAACTTCAGGTTGCTCAAGGAAGCCATAGAAAAAGAGACTAAGCTCCGGTTGAATGAGCAGTTGTTTTCAAAAATGTATGTATCAATGGCATCACCACAGTACAATCCAATGTAAAACAACACTTAGCTAGCAATTCTTTGCGATAAAGCAACTACAATTGTAATTCTTTCCCCAATCTTACCAAAATCTCAGAAACATTCAAAAATGTCCATTCTTGCCCAAATAAAATAAAAATAGTTTCCCATCATTCAACAAAATAATTTTCTGAATTGGGAACAATATTGGCAGATGGATGATTTAATGTTAAAAATCCAGAAGCATATGTAAAATTCAAGTGTCTGAGGGCTTTGACACATGAAATGCGTCTCTGTTGTGTCATTTAGTCACTGTGAATTCTTTTACTTTGAAACAAGTGCTCAATGTGAGACAATTTAAGGCAGGCACGGAACCACCATGATACAGCTTAAAAGCCAGTGTAGACCTACCAATCACACCATAAGGCATGGCATTTACTCCTCTAGTTAAACGGTTTGCATATCTGCATAAACTCTCTCAATCTATCCATACTGCAGGTGCATCCACACCTGAATGGGAAATCATATATCCCTCACTCCTAGCAGGATAATTTGCCATGCTGCTGGTTACCTGCTGCTGCTTGCAGAACTGCACACAGACAGTCACCGTTCTGCAGCTGATGGACAACAACGTGTTTGTGTGGAAAAAATGGGGACTACTGGATTCTTGAGGAAAAGTGTATGGCAGTTTTCCATTAAAACTTTTAATTTTGTACTGATCCTAGTGACAAAAAGTGGAAATGTTTTCTGAAGATGTTGTTCTGGAGTTGATACAGAAGGCAGTGGTTTAAGTTTCTAAAGTGCTTTGTTATTTATATATTTCATCATAAAATGAACATTCATTTATTACTAAAAGCAGCAAAAAAGACTATTTGACAATTATTAGAGATAAGCGGAAGAACATTTAATATTTCAGTTTTCCACCAAAGGAATATTCTTCCAGTATTTTGTTATATTATATTTTATTTTCATGAAAATATTTCCAAAAACCATTTCTGCTTTCCCATTAAATTTTGATAATTTCTGAAAGTTCTATTATCTCTAGCTTTTATTAAATTAATTATGTGCTTCTACAATGTATGAAAACATTGACATGAAC
>JAYRBT010000082.1:108821539-108851539 GCA_036023395.1 Myiotriccus ornatus
TCTGAAAGTTCTATTATCTCTAGCTTTTATTAAATTAATTATGTGCTTCTACAATGTATGAAAACATTGACATGAACTTGCTGCATGTAATATAATGATATATTCTAAATACAGCATTACAGTACACTGTCTATGTCAAAATATGTTTTTTCTATGATGAAAAATATCAAAGTTTCAAAGCCAATGGTTTTAAAAATTTTCTTTCAGAGGAAATTTAGAGATTTTTGCTTTTCAATATAATGCTGAGTATTTTTAAATTATTGCAACTTCTTTCTTTTAACCAAGTTTAGTAGATGGTAATTTAGACTGTCATGGCAGGATGATATATAGTTTCCTGGAAAACAAAGTGCATCGCACAAAACTGCCAGCTACAACAAACTCAGCCAGATACACTGGTAAACAAAAGGCCGCGATTTTCACTCCCAACCAAAGGGCTTCATAAAATACAGACTACTGATGGACCTGGTGTCCAGAATAAAAACTTAAGGATATGAGACCAATGTGGCAGACTGAAATCTTCTTTCACTGTAGCTAGATAATGAAGAAAATAAAGCACTGCCATCCACCACAATAGAAGGAAACCACAATTCCAAACCAAGGAGGAGGGAGATTTCTTTGCCTTGCCAGCCCTGCTGTATGTAACAGGAGCGATCAAACTTCATCTCTTCCATGACATGTAGCTATGAAGCAGCTCCAGTACTTCTCTCCTGTCAGATCTATGTCCCATGGCCAGCCCTCTGCTGAGCTGGAAATTACAGAGTAAAACGAGTGGACAGCTGGGAGGAGAACTGAGCCAATAAGGGCTGCAAAGCTCAATACTGTTTCATTGTCTTGGAACCCATCCAAGCACCTGAACCTGAGCTATCCTGAAGTGTAAAGGTGTGAAGGTACAAGTTCTGAGGTTTCCAGCCATACTTTAGCACAGGGGTTTGCTATGGTGAGAAATACTGGATATCTCTGCACTAGGAGGAGGATCTCCTCAAGGAAAGTAAAGAGTAAAACACATACAGTCTGCTATTTCCCTCGTAAAAGCATGGTAAATAGAGATCAACAAAGACTTCTTTCATCATCATCATCTAGACAAAAAATTAAGGAGTTAAACTAGTAGAGGTGGGATCACTATTGACAGTACTTACTTTTAGCAACTCCAACTGAAAAATAAATACAATAAATCCTGCTCTGGCTCCTCCTTTCTTCATTTTATTGCCATGGAAGCTCTCTACTTTAGGCAAGGTGTTCAAAACAGGTAAATAAAAATAGTGCAATTACATCTTAATTACTCTTTCTAGGAATAACAAGCAACTTCTAAAGAAGTTAAGATTTTCTGTCTAAAATTAAAGTTGTCCTGAATTTATGCAAAGCTCTCCCCTCAAATAAATGTTTCTAGTGATGTGAAGATTCAGAAAACGCTTCAACAGCAATAACTGGGATGGACGCTGTGTTGTAATAATTTGGATACACTTGACTAATGCAGTTATTTGCAATGAGGTTGGCACAGTGCCCAAAGCACTGAGCAAACAAATACGGCAAGACATTCGATTTAACATCTCCCAACACCGCGCTGAGATCTTTGTTCGGTCCAGGGGTGTTGTGGACACTATAGCGCACTCTATCATCAAAAATTACCAAAATATATTTATATTCCTTTGTTAAATTCACTAGTGTGTTTTATGCAAAAAAATGCTGGTGAGGCACAAGCATTTTTAATCAAATTAGTATGCAACATAAGGCAGCTGTGTATTCAAATGGGTTTTTAAGCAATTTGGTTGTTTTCTTTATAATAACAGGAAAGAACATTTTGATTTTGAAGGTGACAGAGGCAATATTACCAGAATTAAACAATCTGAATTAGCTTTTTCATGAAATGTAATATGTTTTATGCTTTTAGATGGGATGCTCCACTGCTTTCAGATGAGCCTTTCACTGTTACAGTCAATGGCCAGGAACAGAATAAGCTCTGGAGGTAGGATTATCTCAAATTTAATTTTTTTTTTTAGAAGAAGCTAATGGCAAATGTTTCTAGCAAACTTTAGGTGCGCCTATGTTATAACTAGAGAACCAAGACAGGATATTAAAAGAAAAGATAAGTATGAAATTAGTAAACAAAGTTTGACAATTTGCTTAGCCGGAATTTGATGTATGAAATGAATATAATCTCTAGAAGCTTTATATATATATATATATATACACACATATATATGTATATAATATCTATAGTATGCATCGTACATATTTATATAAAATATTATATATTTTTTTGTTTTCAGATACACATAGGAAAACCATAATAATTTCCATACGAAATATAATAGAAATCATTTCCATATACAATATGCTGCCAAAGAAACATATCTCCCAAATATGTGCGTTGTGTAACATTACAGAGATTTCTGCCAGGAGTGGATATGAATTTGGTTTTGTTACATCTCAGGATGGGAAAGTTTTCCTCTGTTCAATAAAACCGCAGTTTTAATCAGATTCACAAAGGACACTATTCACTAATACTGTAAATAAAAATTCTCTGGAAAAATAACCTAACTCAATATTTTATATCATTCATCGACTTTGGAGTCAAGTGTAATGAACATAACTTTCTTCTTAACTTACACCAACAACAGTTGTTCAGCAAATCAGACTGGATTCCTTCTATCTGACAGTTCACCATAACCCTCCCAGGTATCCTGAGAGTTTTCCAGTTGCACCTGTGCAAATCCGTTTCTTTAGAGAAGCCCACACAGAGGTATCTGTGTGTTCTGTGTGTTAGTCTGACGAGCAAAGCTGGCCTAAGGAAAGCAGATCAGGGATATGGGAGTGACAAAAGAGAGTGCAGGATGCCTACAGAGCGTGTTTGTTGTAGTGAACTATTATAGAAGCACAAGTCTGTACAATTCTTGACATATACCTTGCAGTAGAATGACAACATGGAGACTGCAAGGATGGGGTCCCTGTCCATGGCAGAGGTGGGTGAACCAGATGAACTTTAAGGTCCCTGCCAACCCAAACCATTTTGTGATTCTATGTTTTTTTTAAAGTAACTAGCATGGACTTTGCACTGAAATCATCTGGTGTTCATAATCATTTAGAGTCAAGAGATTAAAAACCCTACTCTTTGGTTTAGGAACCTCTTCTAGAGTGCCGATTACCACTCCTCTGGCCTGAGTTTCCACCAGGCTGGTGATAGCTGCCTGCTCTCTGAGGGCTGTATAGGACACAAAAGTAACCAGGAAGGTGGTTGCCTTGTGGAGTGAGCGCTAGGAAGAGCCCTGACAAAGCTCATGGATTTAAAAACATGTTTTGCATGTTATGAAGCTCTACTGAAGTCAGCACTTTCATGGTTACAGAGTAAGCCTTTGTGTAAATCTTTTTATTTTTTTTACCATGTAATCTGGAAATTTCAATTCACACTTTTTTTAAAGTTATTTTTCAGTTGAAGTGGATAACTGCCTTCTCTACCTGCCACAGAATGAAGCAGAGAGTAAGAGGTTTGATACCTGGCTGTGTCAATTTATTCCTAGAACAACTCAGAGAGGAGTATTACTGAGATCCTAGCATGCAGAAGGAACATAAGAGTCATAGGGTACTATGAGGGGTGCTGGAAAGGAGTCTGCTTGGTGGACGAAAAGTAGTCATTATTTCAGTGGATCTGAAAGAAGATGCCCATCCAATATGACATTTCAAAAAAAAAAATTTTTTTCTTGGAGCCTTTGTTGCTGTCTTTGTACAGCCATTTTGAGCACCTTAGAATAGAAAAACGCACATTTGGAATAAATTAAAACAAACACATGGAATTGTAGAGGGATCAGCGCTGGACTTCTCAAAAGAAGAATAAGAGGAAATACTTATGCTATCTGCTAGTTAACCAAAGCAGAAATCAGATTGCTATTACTTAAAATTATGTTTGGGCTTCTTTCTGATGTGTTACTTTAACCAATTTGCTCTTACTACCTGAAGGAAGTTAGACATGCAGCCCTGACATCAGAAAACTAAGTACCATCCCTATCACCATTACCAAATAACCAAAAAGATCCCCAAGGCAGTCTCTGAAATACAAGGAAAAAGCTTTATAATGGAAAGGAACAGGCCAAAATTAGATAGCCTTTCTTACAATTTTATGCTCTCCAACAACTGAGATAAAGAGTCTGGCAATATAAGACCTGTAATCACCAAGTAATAGAGGTAGATATGTCAAGAGAAAGAGAATTATTCAGAAAACTTCAGGCTGTTAGAGTTAGCCAACATTCTTTTGCAATGATATTACTAGAAATAATGGTATAGGACAAGACTACAAGCCATTTAGAAATGGATGATTTATTTAGGGGCAGACAGCATATATTAACACTAAAGGAAAATTGTGTTTGACAAACTAGTTTGAATGTGATTATTTTAATGTTCCGTTGTTGAAGAAATGAATTAGTGTCTGCAATTTATCTGATTTTCAAAACTATATTTGATATTTGTCATGAAAGAAACCTAGTTTACAAAGGGGGAATTTCAGGCAGTTATTAAATAGAGTAAAAATTATCTCAGAAAAATGAAAGAGCATGTCAATTAACAATAACACTTCGGGTGGAAAAACATATACAATCAGCAGTCAATAAGCACCACTTTACTTGACCTATTGCACAAATTGCACTGAAATCAATGTCAATGGCTAGATTTAGTGGTAAAACATATTAGGACTAACAAAATTGCATTGGGTTTCTGTTAAATAGATAGTAAAATTGCATCAAAATAGTTTATCTCTGGAAATTAAATCAGTTCTTGTGCTTTTTCATACTATAATTCCTCATTCTTCCCCTCTTTTTTGCATTCAGTCACTCACTTTTTAATTTAGCAAATCCTTTTCAGGAACTGTGAATACTTTTTTGTATTAAAAGAGCTATATAACCTTTTGATATTCATACAATGCTTTTATTTCAACAAATCCCAAACCCTGGGTTTATCTACAGTGATTTTAAGTGACTCATACTCAAGAGCACTAATCAATATTCTACACCTTCTCCCTAGAGAAGTGGATTTCCAGCCTTGATCATTGTTTCATTTCTGTCTTTGTGTGGTGAAAGGGACACACCATACTCCTATCTTAAAGACCTCTTAGATCAGGGCATTAGATACAATGCCTTCAGACAAGCAAGGAAAAGTGGTTTGCCTTACATTCTTTTGGTTTAACTTCTAATAAAATATTTATCTTAATGCAAACCTAAAATTTTTTGGGAAGAACTCAGTCTCAGCTCTATTTGCTTTAAGACAAATTGATATATATTCTAATTTTATGCCATTTTAACTCTACCACCAAGACACACAAAGGGATCTTTTCATCTTCTTTCAGAGTTGATAGAATCACACTTTTTGAGTGTACTTGGTACGTCAGATCGAAAATTTCTACCAGCACTGCTCTACACAAAAGACTATATAAGAACTATTTAAAAAAGGAGTATGAGAGAGAGTATGTGAAGTTCCAGCTCCATGGCAGTGTGTGAAGGTATCAGCCAGGGTGTTGATGGTTCCAGCATCCACCAGATGCCCGGCACTGTAACCTCTGTTTGTCTTGAGAAGGGGACATGCAGGAAACGGAGTTGGCAAAGCTGTCATTTAGTGTCAATGTGACTGCAGGTAAACCTGATCTGCCAGGTTAGTGTTCTGCCGTATCAGGTCTCCAGGCTGGTACCCAGAGCAGGCAGCATGAGGGCAGAGCTAGACTGCAGCTGCAGTAATTTAGATTTGCTGAAGCTGTCATGGGACTGTGTTCTGTGTTTGAGTAGCCCTGGTGCCTACTATCTATACTTAGGAGGAGTATCTTCAGTGAGACACTTGTTGTGGTCGAATTCTGCATCCTTCCTCAGTCCTTTCTCACCTCAAATAGGTGTTGCCGCTTCCTCTCTCCCTCACCCCTCGTGGCTGTACTATGGCACTTTGCTGAAGGACTGGGGATCACTCATTCCAAAACCATTCCCCCAGTGAGTGGCTCACTGCCATCAATGTCTGATTTCAAACAAGAAGCAGCAATAGGCTACAAATAACTTAATTGTTTATATGTCAGTGTGGGTTCTTTTTAATTTGAAGGTTGACACGGCATGTCAGGTTGATTGAAAGATATATCCCTGCTGTAAAATGTCAAGTAGCCATAAAAGGGAGGTGCTAGAATTTCACACCTCATTGAAGAATAGGGTTGTTTACCGACTGGTTGAGTATACAAGGGAACTTCTGAGTATAAAAAGAGCCTTTATTTTAATAAAGTGTCATTTATTCACCTGAGTCATGTGTTCTGCTTATTTAAAGGAAAACACGAAATCTATCTAGCCCTCTAAGAAGTTTTGAAATAAGAGTGACTCTAGCATGTAAGGTATAACACTGAGGAACATTCGCAAAATCTAAAACACTGACAACCACCTTATTCAGAGGGAAGCAGAAAGCTAGTTGAGGACGAGAATTGACATCTGTTTGCAGTGTAAATAGAGTAAATGCAGTTTTTCTTTTTTATTCTTAGTTAACATTATTTGTATCTGTGTGCTCACTTTTTAATACTCTAAGTGCTGTTACAGATTCAGACAAAAAAAAATTAAAGGAAGTGGGCAAAATTACTCTTCACTGAAGGGGGAGTGGCACTAAAACCCAGGCCTCTGGGATGCCTTAAAAAGTGTTCTAGTATCCCACCACACCCTCACTATAGCCAGAAAGAAAGGAAAAAGCTTCCATCTGTATTATGCAGGCCCAGTAGGAGTAGAAGAACCAGGAAAAGCAGGAGTGGCTGGCAGTGAGTGCCAGCACCCTTGGAAGTTCCCTGACATGCAGTAATAATATGAAGGGATAAAAGCTTGGGACCTGAAAATCACGGAGGGACTGTTCTGCAAAATCACAGCATTAAGGGCTTTCAACAAGTGGAAGACTCAAATTCACATTCTTGCTGTCTCATTTAGAGCAGAGATTTGAAAGAAGATGTCATGCCTTTCAGTTGTGTGCCCAGATCTGGGACCTACATTATTTTGGAGTTTATTCCGTCAATGTTACTGATGAAACTACTTTTACTCAAATTTACTCAAAATTTATTTCAGGCCAGGATTCTACTGTTAGATGAACACTATAAATGACTATTTCATCCTTTTTGTCTCCTTCAAAACTAATTATTCACAGTGTGTGACAATACAGTGAGAAATCAAGGCAGACTTAGCCAAGGATGATTTGTAACCTCGTCATTCAGGTAGGTGTTCTTGAGAAATGAGGGGATTTTATTTTCAATAATATTAATAGCATATTTGAAACTGGGAGGATACTGAGCACCAGGATTACTGACATTAAAGTGGAGAAGTACTCTATCTCCCCGTGCTGGAAAATATCAAGTGCTTTCTGTAGGTCTGCCCATTGGTTTGCAAATATATTGTCTCTAATCAAAACAAAGTGATTATTTTCAGAAGCTAAACTTTTATTTTCTCCAACCTACAACACTTTTCTCCCCTCTGTCTGAAATTCTGAAAATCTTAGTTTAGATTAGCCTAAAACAAATTTGAAGAATTCTTGGTATTTGTTTCTAACTAAAAACTGACTTGCACAGCTCTGCTATACCCATTTGTGGTAGAGCAAGATTAAAAAAAAGTGCCCAATTTTTTTTCTGGCATACTCTTTTATTCAAGCCTTTTCTACAGTTTACTTCTTTGTAAATAATTACAGCAAATGTAATGTACTGGTGCACTAATGCAGCTGTCCAGACACTGTAACCTCATTAGATACTCCTTTGAAATTCCCCAAGGGAGTAGGAACACAGTTCCTAGTATGGCAAATAAATGCCAGTGACAAAACATGCTAAAATTGAAGAGGAATTTGACTCACTGTCACCAGGAGACAGTAGAGGATTCAGAGCATCATGATAGTTTCCCTCATTCCCACTAGACACTGACTTATGGACAGGAATCAATATCAGCAATACTGCTAATTTTACATTTTCTTCAGTGGACCTATCTCTTCTGATTCAACCCTTCACTGTTCTTGGGAGTTATCAGTACTTGGATACTTTGGCATAAGTCTACCTGGCAAAGACTTGAAGCGTTTTCACACTGGCAACAGCAGCACATGAGTTCCTCTTCATTTTTCTGCCACCTCAAATCAGGTTCTTCAAACCACTTGGCTCTCTGGACACGTGCCCTCATATTTTATTGGTTGACCACATATTAAAAATAATCCCTAAAAGATCTGAGTGGTTAATCTTACACATGGTAAGAAAAAAAATAAAGGGTCAGCTGGGAGACCTATAATATCATGAACTTCCTGGGTTTACATCTTTTGTACTCGTTTTCTTAGGTCAGGGATCTTCATCTGAAAGCTAAGGAGGCACATATGATTTAAAAAATTTTTTTTCATCTATTGCTTCCAGACAAAACTGTATGCTTTAACTGCATACACTCTAGCTTGTTGATGTAATGCTTTCCCGAGAGCCATTGCCTGGTTTCCTTGTTATTGTCAAGAGAAACCCCTCTAACTCTGCCATTCTTCCTATGGAAGGTGATTTTCTTGAATCTCAATAACCTCAAGACTGGTTGGACAGCAGAATGGCACAGCTGCTCTTGATGTGTTCCCTTCTCTATTCCATGGATGCTCACAATGGTGGGCAGTTAAGCAGCTGATGGGGGTGAGATGTTGCCTGTTGGCATCACTGAGCTGTTCTTGCATAATCTGTGGCAGCCCTTCATTCTTACTCTCAGAAAGGAACCTGAACAATTGTGATAATATTATTTCCAAAGCAGGACATGGTTATGATAAACATCTGAAGTAGAACACTGAATGCCAGAGCAGACTGATGCTTACCAAAAAAGTCTAAACCTTTCAGTTACACTTGGTTGGGAGATAGGCCTTTTTCCTAAGATGTCAACCATTGTTGTTGTAATACTAATGAGGCCTTCAACCAAATCCGCATTAGGCTATTTTCTGTGTCTTCATGAAAATTACTTATTTGGAAGTATAATGTGATTCATACTATGCACCAGTTTCTTCCTCTCTTTCAAGGGATAAAGTGATTCTTCTTTCTCCAAATTTCTGTTTTGGAGTGAGCCATCTCTCATTTTTTAAATCAATATGGTAGCCATAGTGCTGTCAATTTGCATAATATTCCTTGTCCTCAGTACACGAGACAGTAACTTCACCTGCTCTTCTCAGAAGATGGGATATTATCTGTCTGTACAGACTTGAACAAAAAGCTCTGCTGACGGTTTTCATAGTTTCCTTGGGATGGTTGTTTACACAGAATTACATTATCCATATATATAATTTCTCTTTTTTGAATCCTCTAGGAGATCATTTAGATAATTACAGTAAACTACAGAGCATGTAGTAGGATTGGAGTTGTCCAGCACATTGTTGGAATTTTTTCCCCATTCCAGACTGAAAGAAAATGAATGGTGTTTCTTTTTAAGAAACAAAAGCTTGCAGTATCTTAACCCCCCCACCACATTCCCCGTCAAAATACCAAAAAGAGACATTCAACACAGTCGTTTGAGAATTACTTTGTTAGACTATTTCCAGCTAATTGTAGCTGAGACCATTTTGCTGATGTATGTTATTATAATCCTTTTAGAGCAGAAAGGTTTAAGAAAGCACAACACAAAGTCACTATCAGTTTCTAGAATAACAGTTTATGTAACAAGGCATATTAATCTTATATGTTAAACTATTAAGAATTTTCTACTTTTTCAAGCAATCAAGCATGGAAAATGTAGGACTAAAAAGACTTTAATGTAAGTACCCTTACTGTAACATTTGGGAAGAGTTACATTGTAGGTGTGCTTTATAATGAGGAAAGATTCTAATAACTGTGTATGTACTAAAAAGGAAAGCAAAAATATGATTATTAATAATTTAGATAATTTTGTTTATCGGTTGCTGCAAGTTTTTTTGGTCAGTTATTAAGTGCTAAGTCAAGTTACTTTGCCACAAAATATTTTTATAAAGTATTTGCAAGATTAAGCTCTGACACTGTGACCTTAATGATGGTCTTAATGTAAGTTTGAAGTAAATGTGAATGAACATGAATTTATGTAGCTAATAAGAGTGCAGATCTCGAACTATTAATCCATGCAGTTAAAAATGAACATTTAAAATAGACAAAATAAGATACCGATATTTTTTAACTTTTGAAAATTTCTTCAGGAAGTTGTTTACTACTCTGGAAATATTCAACCTGGCTATTTTACATGTAAATAAGAGGAAGCAAATAAAAACTTGAAAGAAAAAAAAAAAAGAAAGTGTTGAATTTAATAATGGAATCTATTCTGCTTACTGATTCTGCCTTTTTTTATTAAATAGGTTTGATTAAATCAGTAATAATTCCAACATCTCTGTAAAGTGTTACAGAACAAACCAGTGTTGTGTTAGGGGCAAGTCAGCCCACGTACATAGATTTCCCAGCACAAAAGTCTCAAAAAAGGGATCAGGGTAAGGTTTACTTCCTAAGGGAAGTGTGTTGCAAAACCTGTGTAAGCCGAATCTCCTACTTAAATGGATACAAAGGGTTTTTATGGATACATCAATAAGACAGATGATCATAGCCACCAGCTGACCCAGGACTGATCAGCCTCATACCAGGCCTTTCCTGCAATTTGTGCATACAGGCACATTAATATTTATGTATGTGTTAGGACAGATTGACTAGAACTGCTAACAATATCCACCTCTTTCTACTTTGCTTAGTAAAGGAGAGGTGCTTTCCCACTCCCTCTTTTTCTATTCTGTTCGGTCTGGTGCATGGAGTCTGGAAAAATCATAAGGATGTGGGGATAAAGTAGGAAACAGTGATTCCTTTTAACTAAAGGTAGAATCTGTCAAGGTGTAACAAAAAAATAAGCTAATGCATTAAGGTATAACATTGCTAGTGGAAGAACTGAGCTCACAAGTTTTCTTTGATTATTTCTTTCTAAGTGAAGCTAATGATATGCAGCAATTAAACACATAAAAAAAAATCTCTACTGGTTAAATTATTTTATGTTTTGCAAAAGATAATTTTTATTTATTTGCCTGATACCCCTTAACACAAAGGCTGACATCACAACCTTCTCAGCATCAACTCCTGTTAATATAGCACTGAAAGAATATTTGATCTGCATTCAAAATTGCTGGTTTTGTGAATCAAGGTCTAGTGCCCAATGGCATCACCATCCATGACCCCTCTGTTTGAAAACTGTGTACTGTAAGAAACCTAAGCCACTATGACTACCAATATTCCTATTCATCTCTTTTGTCTTAATACCACAGGTGTCACTGAAGTACAAAAGGGGTTAAGTGTTCTTAAAATAACTATGACTATGCAGGAAAAAAAAAGAGCAATTTTCCATCATCTTTACTCTCCAGTCATTAGCAAACACTCAGTTTTAAAACTGAATGCCTAACCAAATTATCAAATATCTACATTTCTTTTACTAAGAAAAAATAAACCAGCAAACCAGAACAAAGAGATTTCACTTGCTGTAATGGGACACCTTCTTCTGGGTGACAGTAGGATTGAACTAACAATGAAGTCCTGTTGCAGTAAAGTTTTTAGGTATAAGAGGAAACAGAGGTTTTTAATGTTAAGCGAACATGCTTCCGAAACGGCTTTTGTAACTTGTGTAAACTCACCCTTCTTCTTCCCAAGGTTCCTCAGTCTTATCTATACCTTTGTAATGTTCTAAGACATAATAGAGAGCTTACCTGTTGGTTGTTAACCCTTTGTTATCATTGGCTGGGTAGTAAGACCTTCTGAACAACCAATGGTCACTTTGTAATCCCTCCAAGAGCTATTTAAGTCACTACCCGGAACAACAAACTCTCTCTGCCTCTCTACTTGCTGCTCGTGTCCTGTGGTCTCTGCAGGGGCCATGGAGGGGGGGAGGGGGAGAGCATGTTCACCTCCAGGACTAGAGGTAAAGGAAAAACTCTTGCCTGGAGTCCCCTTCCCTATCCAACCTTCAGCCGTTGCAAAGTCCTACAGATTTCACTGCTTTCTGTGATGCAGAACTGCTGTCCTATGCATCAAAACTGTGACCTGATCAGCCTCTGACGTGTCTGATGCATCTGGAAAGGAGACTGACTTCTCCATAAATTAGCTGGATAACATCCTTTTCCTATCAAAACAATAATTTGGTTTGGCAGCCTGTTGCATTAATTTTCTGATTGAGTAATTTGAACTTATGAAGTTATTGATACAAATTTAACACTACCATCAACTTGATGTTTACATTGTTTAAATATAATCAGCTCTAAGAAAGTTTAATAAATTTGCATAATGAAAAGCTTATTGAAGATACATCTTTTTCCCTCATGTTTTCATATAAAACTGGCTATTCTGTCAATGTATTACAGTATCAAAACTCTAAATGCAAAGAGAACTTCACTTAAAAAATCTGTACATTATGTATTTTTGCTTAGTGGATACTATCTAGTCTTGTTATGTTGACAAATACCAAATTTCAGCTCAATTACCCATTTTTGTTCCTAATCAAAACATTTCTGAAAGCTGGTTTAAAATTTAATTTAGAAATAGATAAAATTATAATATTTTTCTGCTTTTTCACATTGAATTCTTGAAAGTTTTATTTTTCGTTTAAGATTTGTAAAATATTGGGAATGGGTGGGGCATTTTTTGCCAAAATCTTTTCCATGCTTGCATTTTTAGTACTGTGATGACATGAAGTGAACCAAGATCTCCAGATAAGTGAACTAAAACCACAAGAGATAGAAATTATGTTTTTGATTATATGAGAAAACTAATTTTTTTTTCTATTAGGTCAGTGAACAGAAACATCAAAATCAGAAGGAATTCATTGCCTAAACTGAAAAGTGTCCATTGTTGGGTCTACTTTGTGTTCTATTTGGCCTTTCTAAACAACATAGATATTATCTTAAAACAGTCATATCCCAGATGAGAAATATGCTAAAGACAGAAATATCCAGGAGAGCTCAGATTCAGATACGTGCATGAGGAAGACATGAAAATATGTTATCTGTAAAAGCATAAAAGAACTTCACTTGACTTGCAGGACTTTTTGTATCAAGCTTGCTACAGCAGTCTTTTGATTCTAATATGAAACTATAGTAAGGATCATTGCACTAATGCATGAGGATTTGTGATAATGTTGCAGAAATTTTACTGTCAAAACTGAACTGCAGTGTAATGACTTTTGTTATCATGGTTTCTAATAACTATTCAGCATGAATTGACCCTACATATGTTTTACTGCAATGATATGTCAGTTATCTCGAAAGTAAAAAAAGAAGAAAAAAGAAAAAAGAAAAAGAAACAGGAATCAATAGAGCTCCTTCCCCCAAAATATTACTGTAACATGGCTACCTGAAGATAGCAGATAATGAATACAAGAATGAATAATTTACTTATGTTTTAAAGCAATTATAGTTTGCATTATAGTCTTTAAATAAAAGTTATGTAAAAAAAATAGATTATCAGTGTTTGGTAAGACAATGTTTCTTGCAATATTAAGAACAGATACAAGTTCTTAACTTATAATGATATGCCATACCTCTATATTGGGGACTCTTCCTTAATCTAACTATGAGAACAAAAGCTGATGTCTACAGTACAAGCACTGACACATTAGCACAACACATCAGAAGTATCAAATTTTGCTCATAGATTAGATATTCTAAGCTTATTCAATGCAAAAAGAAAGACATGGTAAATAACTAGATTTGTTTTTAAAGCATAATCATAATCCTGGCGCGAATATGTTAGTGCATTAAGATTTCCAGAAGAAACTGATGCTATATATTTGCAGGGAAGAAGTTGTATTAAGCAAGGTTTTGTTGCTGTCTACCACAAAAAGACCAATCTACAAATCTCATATACAGAGGATTTTGCCACACCAAAATACACAGGTACAAACTAATAACCTATCAGCACTGAAAAACAAACAAACAAAAACCACCAAGCAAAACCCACCACAACACTCAAACCCAAGTATTTAGGGAAAGTATTAGGTACTAAATAGGATGAATTTAAAGATATTATCAAGACCTGTTACAGTTTATTCCAAAGTCATCTAGAAAAAATGGAAATGTGTGATTCATCGTATAATGAAGCTAGCACTTTCAACATGACAGACATCCCACTGATCAGCGGAAGATATAGATATAAAGGATATATGAAGAATGTCTTTGTGGAGGGAAGTGTTGTTTCAGAGAGTAAACCACTAAGAAAAACAAATTGATAGTAAGAGTATCTCAAGATAAAGGACTATAGAGAAATATTTTTCTTGTTCAGGGTGATATTTGACTACAAATTAAACATTAGAATCATAGTATCATAGAATGGTTTGGGGACCTTAAACATCATCTAGTTCTGAACCCTCTGTTATGAACAGAAACACATTCCACTAGACCAGGTTGCTCAAAGCCCCATCCAGCCTGGCCCTGAACACTTTGTGGGTATTTACAGTTAAAATGAAGAAAAATAATCATTAAAAAATAGGAATAAAAAAGGCAAATTGCTTTTGCATTTATATTAGTAAAAACTGGCTTCTAATTTTGAGTAATTATATATGTAGGAAAGCAACTTTTTAGGAAATAAGGATAAAACCACTTCCTTCTTGAATGTTCCTGTCATTGTACAAGTGTACGTGTATAGCAGAGCACCAAGAAAAATCATTACTTTAACACTTCTCCAGAACTGATTTTCTATTGCTGCTGTAATTCACTTAGTAGCAAAAACCTGAGAAGAATATGTGTCTTTTCATGTATATAATCAATGTGGTTTTTCCTTTTGTCATAATTCCTAAATACTTTGTTTATGTGAGAGTGGTAGGAATCATAGAATCATAGGATTAACTGGGTTGGAAGTATTTTAGTAGTTGGACTAGTTATTTGTTTAACAAAATGAAGAGTTATCAAAAAGGAAATTAGACTGACTCTGTAATCCTTAAATTAGTACTGGGAGTAGAATTTCTATTCTTCATACACATACCACTGCTGAATGGCACAGAGGACTGTCCAAAGTTCGAAACATTGCCATCACTAATTCCTATCTCAAACTTGCTATGTGTGCTGTAACACTGATTATAAGCTCCTATAGAATAGCAACACCTTCATAACCATATTCTTCATAAACAAGATTTTAAAGAGCAAAAAAAATTATTATATAGCATTTCTAATGAAACTAGATCCTGTTGGTATTGCATTGCTATTTTGCTGTATTTTACTATGTTTATTTTATTGTATTCAAATTGAGAAGGAAAAAAGCAATAATATATATGCCAGCTCATTTGCAATTTTCTTTTGCTTCCAGACTACATCATTGAGATGCATGATAATATCATCCATACTATGTCCAGAAGAGGAAAACTATTGAGTGGAAAATCTTTTTTGCAGATATTACCAAGAACTATTAAATTCTGAGAACGTGGAAAACAGATACTCTTACATCCAAAGAAATAAAAGGTCCAGTTGATAAATTTACATAGATAAATTTCTCTGTAGAGAGGCTGGAAGGGAGTGTGCCCTAATTCTTCATTCAGAAAAAAATACTTTAAATTCCTGATATAATACAGTCCCTTTAGGAAAACATTTCAATACTCGTAGCATTACCTCTGCTGTCATATCAACAGAACATAATTTACACTCACTTGGTGAAGAAAGATAGGCAATAATTTCTTCTGGTTTTTATGTTTTAAATCTCCAACTTTTCCTCCAAATACAGTTATGCCTAAGAACATGTGACTTAAGAGAGTTTTGTTCTGAAATACAGAGGACCTCTATAGTTAATGAGAACGTCTTGGAAGGGATTTTCTTATTTATATTTGTCAGTAGCAAACTGAATCCAGCAAATTTTGAAATGCAAACTTAATGGCAATGTTATGAAAAAATGAGCAATGGATGAAGTTACAGGTATAAGACATAAAGTGGACCCCTAAGAGCAAAGTACTAGCAAATAATCTGAATTTTACATCTAATGTATTTATTTGAACACTTCTACACTGTACATCTAGCAAATGGACTAAAATACCAGTATATCAGGACCTGGTTCCTGTGTATGATCTGAGTTAATAAAGATGCTTACCTGAAATTGCTGATATGAAGGTAAGGTCTGATGATAACTTTAATGCATATTATTTTCCAAAAGGTAGACATTGAAGACAATCAAAGAATAACATAAAACACCTGAACCATATTTTTAACGGATTACAGTTGGTACTGATAAGCTTTTATTTTGAGGTTTGGCTATGTATAAACACAAGGAAAAGAAACAGGGAATATTTTTTCTGTCATTGCCACAATGAAGTTCTAAAATATCACTTGACTCAGGTTTCACAGCACTGTTAAACTAAAAAAAAATAAAATCTTTCAAGTTGTATCTAATGAGTCAATAGAACACTACATCTGGCCACTATATCTCCATCATACAAGTTCATCATCATAGATTTTACCTTTTCTGATTTTCACTTGACTGTTTTCTGAATTAAAGGCTTAGGAGTCTGACTATAAATGTCATAAACCTCACAATTAGCAGAAGAAGTGTTTTATGGAGAAGTTAGGTGTAACAGTAAAATAAATTTTAATTACTGCTTAAAGTATTTATATACAAAAATAAATACATTTCAGATGCAAAAGTGGAATTTATGAATAATGTATTTTGAGAACCTTACATGAACTGCTCTGTAAAAATAATAAAATATCCCACTACTGCAAGTAAGCAAAAAATGAAAATATGAAAGTGTGAAATATCCAAGAAGAAAAGGAGAATTCCGGTGACAGGTATTACTGCAAGTATTCTAATGTTATTAAATAGTTGCATCCATTAAGAGGTGAGATCAATTCATTGAATGAGCAATATTAACACTTCTGCTGATGGTCACTAGCAGCAGCTTCCAACCTGATAATATTGTCGCAGAGTTCTGTGAGATCTTTACTGTTTAGGTAGTAGCTATGAAAGATTTTATGTTCCTGAACTAAGCACAGACTTTCTTTAATTATTTGATCCAGAGAAGCCTAAACAGATAAGTAAATGATTACACTTACCGCCAAACACCTTTCTAAAGAATGAAATGGTTGGTCACTTCTACACTTTCCCTGACTCATACACTTACGAACATCTCCAAAAGCTAGATGACAACATTGTGGTTCCAGTGAAACAAATGGAAAAACTGAAAACAAACTTTTTGTGGCTAGAATTTTGCTGAATGAATTTATAATAAAGTATATATTGTTAATAAATTACTTGTACAGAAAACAATTATGTAAATAGTTACAGTAGAAACTACTAAATTGAACACATCCTCTAACTTACTACAGAAGACTGTTCTGCATAGAAATTATATTGTCTTAATTGCCTGAGAATACATCAAATTCATTCATACTTTTTCTAACTCTCATATAACAATTTGTTTGTAAAGCTGAAGCAATGCAAAACTCCTGTGTTTTCTTAATAATTTCAATGTTTCCAATTGCTTTTAAAGCCTAATAAATTTTTTGACTCTCATAATCTGATACCAGGTGAAGCTGAAGTTGTTTTAAATGTATGCTTCTGTAGTAAGAAAAATTTCCATTCCTTTAACTCTGATTTTGATTGAACTCTCTCTGATTGCAGCAACCATCATAGAATTTTCTAAGGAATTTGATCTAGGTTACAAGGACACTATCTGATTTAATTTATTTTTAAACTGATTTTTGGCACAGAATTCTATTTTAATTCTCATTATTTTTCCATTAAAAATCACTTAGGGGAAAGGGAGCCCAGCAGACTTTTACCCATAAATTAGTTGAATATTGTCACTTCAATATTTGACATTCAGAACTTCTTTTAATTTCATCACTATAAAACAACAGGATGGCTGATTTCCATATTTCAAAATCTTTCTTCAAATATATTTTAAATGTACACCTTTAAAATGCACATTTAAAACATCGTGGCTAGTGATGAGTGCTACCCAGCGGAGAGAAGCACAAAACCCCACCATCAAGCAAACCTGGAACTTACTCAATTTGTGTATGTTGTTGCCAGTTGTATTTGGGAGGTATTTCTGTTAAAAGCACCTGCACATTATAATGTGGAGTGAAGGAGAGTTTATAATTATGAGAGTGTGTAGAGCTTGGGACAACTAATTAAGCCCAAATGTCCGTGGGCTGAGCGGCTGCCCTAATCTAAGGCAGTATTTTAAAGTCTTCTAATGCAAAAAGTCAGAGTCTAAAAGCTTTTAGTGGCAGAGGAGTCTGCTTAAGAGTCTATTTTATAAAAGAGAGCTCTATGTGATCCCCCTTGCAGAGCCATGTGTATCCTTGCAGAAAAGCAGGGCTAGCAGAACCGCTAGAGCAGCTGGAGCAAATGTCACCATCGTCTGCTCCCTGGACGGAGCCTGCCGGCCCAGCAGGAGCAAGGGTAGCCCTCTGGCTCGACAATCTGAAACAGTGAGTGAAATGCCACCACAGGCGGTGGGGGGGCAGCCACCTGTCTCACAAAAATCCAGAGAAAGGAATTGTAAATAATTTTGGGTTTATTTTTGACAGACGAATATTACGTGTTCTCTGTTTACCTATCTGCTGCTCTTCTACCCTTAAACTGGAAACTGCTTAAGTCAAAAGATGCATGTCTGAGGCAGAAAAAAATATATTTTGAGCATAAAGGAGTTCAGATTAATTTTCCCACATTCAAACTACCATTTTCCTTAAAATCCTAAAAAAAGAGCCTATTGCTGATAGACAAGCTGTCTTTGGAAAGGAAACTTAAATACATATTGGGAAGATTTCTGTAACAATAAACGTTTCAGGCTTATATTACAGCTACAAGTTTTCCTAGAACCCAGGAGGTCTAAGGAAATTTGGTAAAATTCAGACTATGCTTTAGTATCTCCCATGTCTCTGAAAGAAATCTTGTGAATTAGTGGACTAATAAAGTCTGAGTCCTTCTGGGGTCCCAATGCATAATATTAAAGAATCATATGTTTTCTGAACCTTCTCCCAAGTGGGTAATTCAGTGTTTCACCTTTTAAAGACAAAACTATCCAAGGGAAATAGCAGCATGCCTGAACAAGTCGCTGGCCTTCCCTTGGAACTTAATGAATTTTGGGAGTCCCAAGACAATTAGAATATTAACAATGATTTTACAACTTTTACTATGTTTAATCAAAGGGATATTAACTTTTGTTTCTGTATCTATACAGAATTTCTAAAAACTTTGTCTAGAAGCTAGTCATGGTTATGCAACTAAATCTAAAAATTCTTCCTGTACAGAACTGTCAATCTCTACATCATTAAAATATTATAATGCTATGAGTCTATCAGAAATCTCAAAATAATAAAAAGAAAGATGGATAATTTAGGGAGTAAGATGTGATTATCTTCTTGATTAATCTTTGACCAGCAGTAAAACCTGTTTTTCAGGGTTCCTCAGCAAATGCAGAATTCCTGATGTTAATATGTTTGCATTTAATACCAATAAACATGTAATATTTTCAACATCACAGTACTTTCACATATATAACATGGGAAAATGACAGAAAAGTTTGCTTGTAGAGTATGAACATCAATATAGTATTTTTCACCAATACCTTACCACAAAACCAACAAAGTACTACTATTTTGTATGATTTAAAATGGTCCAGGGATTTTGAGAATGAATAACAACATACCAAAGAAGACAATAGCCTTCCCGAAATATGGCCAGTTATACTTGTTGTCTAGTCCCCAAAATTGCTTCATTCCATAGCTTCTGTCAGCTGAGACAGATAAAGTGAAATGGTTCTTTTCCTCTGAATCACTCCTCTAAAAGATGAGCTGAAGTTCAGAAAGTAAAAAGCACACGTCCTTTAAGTACCTGGCTGTCAGTCACTGGCATTTCTACAGAGGATTTCCCAGAACATAGGCAGAAAAAAAGTCTTAAGGAGTATTCTTTCTTTACAAAAAAGATGAACTGATGAAACTGTGTCCAAACTTGGCATGCAAGAATATACATCTCACCTTTTTCTGCTGTTGTAGGAACACAGGGATATGAATGTCAAAACTGGATGTAAGATATTCGAGTAGATGATTCTGACATTTGTTTTTTTGTTTTGTCTCTGGATCTAAGACTTCTGCATTTGTAGATTTGTGAACTAATAAAAAGCACCACAATTCATGTGCTTGTTCTTTTTCTCCTCAGCCAAACTTGATCAGACTTCTGGTACATAAGCTGGTACATTTGACCTCTTCAAACATTCTGGAAATTACATTCAAAATATAAGTAGAATTTTTCTACATTTCTATTTTCAAATGAGGCTACTTTATTTTTTTTTGGTTTTTTTATTCAGTGGAAAACACCACGTAATTCAGGGGAATTTCTTGATGGATTTTCTCTGAAATGAAACCAGTCATAGCGTAGAGAAACAAAGTGAAACTAGCAAAGGCCATGTTGAAAACAAATGAAAGAGGATATTTCTTTATACTAGGAGTAGTTAAGGTGTACAGATTCTTGTGAATATCAAAAACTTACAGAGATTTAAAAGGGACATACAATTTCAAGGAGAAAATCCAATCACTTTGTGTTGCAAGTGATCCAAGAATTTTTTTATGTTTCTATGTAAAGAATTGGAGAGACAAATCTTAAGATCAATGATTTTGTCCACATAATGATATACCCATAAACATGATATAAATCCCTGTGGTTTACAGGGTCAATTGTCATTTCAGATGGTCACTCTGACAGCAGTGTTTTATTTGAAAGATAAGAACAATTGATTTTGACAATCAGGTGCATCAGCACAATAAACTAATTATTAAAGGATCTATATTAATTGGCTCTACTACTTAAACTTGATGTTCTGAGGAATGAAATTGGCTTCCTCAGGCAAGAATGATGGTTTCTTTTTTAGGCATAAACTATTCTGTTCATAACATGAACACCAAAATAAGAAATAACTTATTTAAATTTGCTGTGTTAATGTACATCTGCCCCTCAAACTCCACAGACCTTCCCTGGAGTTGCTTAGCAAAGTTTTTCCAGTAGTGTCTGTTACACATCAAATGTGTTCCTTATCGGGGCATAAGAAACATGGTGATAGCAAGTGCCACAAGTTCATTGTAATAGAGTTGACAAGTCTCCCAACTTTGGCAAAGAAATTTCTTGTAAAGCAAGCATGAGGTGTTGGGACATTTTCCCTGTCTGAGGGTTGACTGATGCAACCAATGCTTATCAAAAAATAGTTTGGGCTCTACAAGTTGCAAAAGATACAACAGAATTTGAGCTGATATAATCAGTGATTCACGCTCTTTACTTTTGATCTTCTGTTGATGCTGCAACCAGCATTTGGTATTTGGTAATTTATGCACCAAGGATCATGTAGCTGCTCAGTAAATCTCTACAACTGCAACCCTTTTAAGGTACACAGTGCAAACAGCTGAGCCCTGCTTGAACAAGCTCTAACACGAGTCAGAGGATTTATGTTGTTGATATTACATGCTGATTTAAAACAGATTTTGATGGTCTCTGAGCTGAAACAGGTCTTCCCCTGTATCCTCAGCCAAAAGAAAGAAAATCCACATAGTCCAGAGTTGCTAAAACTAACTCTTCATCTGAAAGACAATATCTTTTCACATCTATAGTGTGAACTTTTTTTATGATGTTTGGGCAGAATTTTAGAAAATGCTTGTTTAATTATAGACACAGACTGAACAAAAAGAAGTGAGAAATCATATTTTTTTATTAATTTGCTAGAGACCATTTGCAACAAATTAGTTATTTTTTTCAATAGAATATGATGTTAAATGTTTTCTGACAAATTGCATTTTTCCTATCTGCAAATTAAGGTAACAGTAACTACAAGTAGCCTTTCACTGATAACACAGCACTTCAAATGACAGTTCCAACAGTTTGGGAAAAAAACCCAAGTTTAATTCTCATAAGGACTCAAATGGAGAATTAATAAGGGGAATAAATCCATATATGCACTAAATGTTGGGGAAAACATTACGTGGATGTTGAGTTATACAAATAATAAACTCTGATAAAATAATAATGAACAAAATGCTACTAAAATAATAAAGCTACTAAAAAAATATAGGCAAATATAAGCACAGACCTGTCTGCTTTAACATTCCAAGTATTCAAAAATAAATGGTAAGTAATACTATACAATAGTATACAATTCTTCATGTGAGCCAAAACTGGAAAATATTTTTCTTCATAGCAGTCTTTCCTATGTATGAAATATTCTTGTCTTCTCCACAGTTACTTTTTGGCACATGAACTAATTTTATTTACAATAAAAAGAATTCGTGGTTATGGAACGAGATCTGAATGTTCTAAGATTATTTTACGTTGATGTACCATTTAGCCATGACTACACTGGTGCAGAAGATGTGGGGAAAAAAATGCAAAAATTTGAAGGACTAGAAATATTTCATTTTATCCCACTTGAACCTTCTTTAGACTCCTGGAAATGAAGTAAAGACAATAATCTTGGAGAAATCAAAGGGTTTACCAGTCTAGAGGTTTGAATTGGTAAGGCAGAGACCAGTTGCAAGGCAGGAAACAGTCTGTTTTATAGGGTATGTGATGACACTGGTTTTTCCGATGTGAAAGAAAAAATTTAGCAACTAGTTGGGCTCTTCCCAATGAAGGTTTCTACCTCCGAATTGCAAAAATGAGAATCAAAAATGCATGTGCAATCTGATGATCTGCATGCTACTACTGACAGAATTTTCAGGACTCAACCTGTGATCAAAACACCTATAAAAGAACCATAAATGGCTCTGGCTAAATATCAGTGTATTAAGTTTATTACTGTTAAAGAAAGATTTGAACAGATCTCACAACTGATTACTCTTTTTTAGTCCTATCTTTATTTGCAATCAAGAAACACTGATTACAGGGGGGAATCTTTTCCTTTGTGGAGTCCAACCTCTTTGAAAGTCAAGAAGTGTCTGTTCTAGAATTCTTCTTTTGAAGGTTTCAATGAAACTCCAGAGATTTTTGCATATACTTCACCATCAGGTCTGTCGATCGCTACATTTAAAGAGGCTTTGAACCGGAAGGACAAGCTGCCTTTTAGAACATAATACTTGAGTATCTGTCTTGTGTCTATCAAAATTTTAAAGTGTGTTCCTGCCCTGATGAATAGAAATGTACCTTAATAGTGCTGCTTAACAATTAAGTAATTTTGGATCCAAGTAGTGAATAGGAGACAAATAAGTTTTTCTTATTGAAAGAATCAAAGATGGGGGAGAGCTTTGTCTATGACTGTAATTTTGTCTCAACTTAAATTTTGTGATCTGTCACGATCACAGATGTTCAGTGGGAGAAAAGCAATAGTCAAGACATTCAGAAAGCAACTGGACATTTTCTGGTATCATTTTGCAAGGTCAGAATATGGCACTGCATCTACTATTAAGCACATACACATTATGTATAGTTGAATTCAAAAGAAATGCAGGAGAATGGAAAGTTCCTAAGCCTTGAACCAATATGAGATAAATGTCAAGGTTTTGAAAATTCCCTTGAATAGCTCCTGAAAATAAAAAAAAAAAAAAAAAAAAAAGTAAAATTGTGTTGGGAAGCACACTAAAGAATTGGCATCATATAAGCAGATAAAGAAAATGAACTGATGAACAGATAGATCTTCATGGTATCTCATGCCATGATTGTGTTAGGGCTCAGTACGGATTTGCTGGCAGCAACCTGGATATTTCACTTAAGTAAGTCACAGTTCTTTCGTGATATCATGGAAGCAGATTGGTATCAAAGCACTGAACTGGAAGTACAAGCACGACGCCTTCAGGTAGAGTAGGGGTCACTGACTCCACCAGTGGTGTCAGGAATAAAGCTTCGGAATGCACACGGGTGAATTAGTGACTACACAGAAGTGAAAAATAAAAAGGTATTAAAGCAAGCAGAACACAAAGTTCAAAGACAAAAAGGAATTGAGTAAATTTTATTGCTGTTGCAGAAAACATGAACAACAGACCATAAACAGAAAGGAAGAGGAAACACATCTTGATTCTGATGCTAAGTATGGAAGAGTGCTGCTAACAATGGAAAAGCATAACTTTAAGAGATTTTATTACGAGTTAATTATAAACAATTGTTATGATATAAAGTGCCAGTAAGTCAGGGAAGAAGATTGAAGAGGATCTCATCCAATCCATTGGTTCTGAATGCTAATGGAAGAAAACATCAATCATTCAAAGACCAGAAAAGATAAAGAGCAGATTCTTCAGAGTTATGCATTTAAAAGCAAAATGTCTCTATATCACAACAGATGACTACCTTTTTCTTTTTTTTTTTTTAATACATTTGCTTTAAAACCAACATTTATGTTTATTGAGAATAGTGTGGAAACAAGAAATATAAAAATGTTCTTTCAAAGTGTGTTATGTAGTCTAAAACATTAACACTGAATTTAGGCTCAGTGTTTCTGATTTTTTCATGCAGAAAGTTTTTATTTCACAAAAAGTAAAAGCTACTTGTTTGGACTAAAGTCAATCTATAAATATAATGAATGAAATTTCACATTCACTGAGTATTAAAACTCAGGTTAAAACTGATATAAATACAAAAAAGACTTTGAAATTACATAGAATTAAGGACTTTTTCAATCCTACATTATTCTCAATACTTAAGTTTATATGCTTTGTCTGAAGAGAAAAAAAGAATTTATGATTTCATTATTGTTTTCTGCATAACATAGTTTTAGACTGTTAAACACAAACTTATTTGCCTATTATTGCATCATTAATTTTTCTTCTATATCATCACAATTTGATTAGATATACCTGCCAATATTTTTAGAGCCTGTTATGAGGGAGAACTTCACTTGCAATGCTATTTTGGAAAATATGAAAATAGATGGGAATGTTCATTTCTTTATGTTACTATGACCTGTTGAAGATTTATAAAGGCTCTCCATTTTCTTATATATTTAGGAATGGACAAATCTGCATCACTAGGGGAAAGGGCTAATTACTCACAGTAAGGTCATTAGATACACACTTTTTGCATTACAAAGACTAATATTTTTGCAATAATGGCGCTATGCAGAGTAGATGAAGCAAATAAATAATAAACCTCCTTATTCTGATGCTAATGCAAAAATGTTCCTACAATTGTACAGCTGTAAAAATTAAAGTGAGAAAGGTATCAAAAAAGTAAACAGCAATATTCAACACAGTATCTGTCACTTATACAGATCTTTCATACAACCACAT
Source organism: Myiotriccus ornatus (assembly GCA_036023395.1). Classification (NCBI taxonomy): domain Eukaryota; kingdom Metazoa; phylum Chordata; class Aves; order Passeriformes; family Tyrannidae; genus Myiotriccus; species Myiotriccus ornatus. The sequence continues at coordinate 108,846,680 of JAYRBT010000082.1, forward strand.
TGCCTCTGAAATGATGAAGGTGCAAAGAAAGGAAGTTGTTTTGAATTTTTATTAAATTAATTGGAAATTAGAAAACATTTTGTTCCTTCATTACTTGAAACATAAAAAATAAACTGGACTTCAGTTTTTTATTTTACAGAATAATACATTGAAATGTTGTAGCTGAACATTTTGGCTGATGTCAGTTACGTGCTTTGGTCTATGGACAAGCCATTTGGCTTCCCTGAACTCTGCCATAGTGATATTGCACCTGACTGATGCCCAGTGGACTTCTTGGCCAAAATTTTCTTGACCACTGCATTTTTTGTAGTCATGTCCATACAGACTTCCACAGTAAAAGTAACTGATGTTGGAGAACTGTTGACCTATTTACTTTCATTTCTTTTTCTAAGGTAATTAAGAAGATTAAACTTAATTTTCCCTTTAAAACACTTACTGTAATATTTATAGTGGATAAACTACCCTAAAAGATTTATTTTATCTTTTTCAATGAAGAAAACCCCTATTACATTTCAAGATAGAGCAGAAAAAAATCTGTTCTCCTCATCTTAGTCTTTCCAGATTTTTTAAATAACAGAGAATGCACCTCTGCTGCTCTCTGCTCCAATTAGAATAGGCAGTTTAAATTTTTGAAAAAAAGACAGTTTTGAAAACCTTCACTAATCCAAACTAAACATATAATGAAAAATTGAACAAAATTTTATTAATGACAGTTTTAAAAGTGATTACTTTCTCTGTCAACTCCATCACCTTTCTCAATAAAAACCTCAGAAGCATCCTGTATCCTTAAACATTATGGAAGTTGAATTTTAAACATAGACTATATTGTGATTATAATCTAATAGAATACTAGAACTTTAGTTAGAACAAGTCTGCATTCCAGGTAAAATACACCAGTAAGACCTTAGTTCAACTCTCCGTCAATGCAGTATTGTGACTGTCTGTACAATTATGTTTGCACCTCACACTCTCTCTACCATAGTAGAATCTTGCTAACAGGACACCTGAAAGATTATCTTATTCTTATTTCCCTACCCAACAGAGAGTCCTTGGCAGACGTTCCAAAAAACAGAGATTAGGAGTTCTCCTTTTAGTTGTCTTTAGGGTGAAATCTGAGATTTGTCTTTTTATGCAAACTTTCGTTGTCTAAAGCCTACAACACAAATATTATGATGCCCCCAGCATATGAAGAGCAGAAAAGATGCAGTACACTGAAATCAGTTACATAAAGGCAGCAAGATGTAGAGAGTGCCAAGGAACAAGATATGAGATGGTTTGAAATCCGAGAAGGAAGAATCCAATAGCTTATGAGTGGAGTTGCTCTATGTTGGGAGACCTACCTGTCTTCAGTGTAAGTATTCTGAAGTCAGTGTGGAGAGGTTAACTTCTAGAAGCAAAACGAGAATATGAAAAAGGGGACTGATGTCCTAAAGTATCTGCACAGACTCTGCAATGTTAAACAAAAAGTATCAAGGATTTTGCTACTTGGTAACATCAAATCAAAGGCAGAATATGGTCAAGTTTCATGAGAAGTAATCTTCCAAAACAATTTTGTCTTTGGCCATTGCATGTGAAGTCAACACTTACTGGAGGAAAAAAACCCAAGAAATACCAATATCAGAGAAAAAACACTAGGGGACAGAAGGTTATAACAAATTCTGCCGTATGTTCATTGTACAGCATATGTCAGCCTTCAGATTAAGCCTCAAAGAAGCCAAACTTCAAATCACAAACAGTCTCATAAAATCTGGTGCAGTAACTGTATAAAATGAAAATATAATAATAGTCTATGTAAATTGCAACATTTCATGCAAACTACTTAAATGGGATTGTTAAAGAATTAATAGCAAGGCTTCTTTATTAAACACTCACTTTAAAAAACTGATAATGCTTAGAAAAGAAATATACTTTTCCACATAATGGCAAAAGTATATTTCCCAGAACTTTTCAAATCAGAATACCATTTTACAGTAAATCTTATAAACAAAAAAGGACAACTACAGCAAATATTTTAAAATGAGTAGCTATTTTTCCTCATTAGAATTTCACAGAATCCTGCTAGTTCAACAGATGTGTGAAATCTGACATTTTCTGTATAAAACAGGGTACATGGGTATTTAATATATCTTCTAAGCAAGTAACTATAACATGCGTACAGACGCACAATCGTTCTATGAACTTCTTCTACATTTTTTACTTATTGCATCAAACAGCAGTTCAGAAATTATTTAAAGAAGGAATACATTTAATTATTGTTTCTAGAGATAATGTATATCATAATTTTAAGTATATTTATATTATAGAAAACATTTCTATATTAAATAGCCTGTTCAAAATAATTGTCATTGGACTTCAGGATATATTTAGACCCAGTAATGATATAACAGTAATTTTAAAGCCAGCTGTTTTTTCTGACAACAAATTCCTTGCATTTCTGCAGATGTTTTGGTTTTTAGTACTGCTCATTCATTTCAGAAGTGTCATTTTCAACAATAATTGTACAGCAATTGTACTTGTTCTACATACAAACAATAACCTAGAATAATTTGCTCATTCTTGCAGTTTCAGTGTAGTTAACACAACAGAAGTCACAGACATGGTCACTGAGAAAGAATCTACATTCCTATGTTTGGGATTAGCCAAAACTGAGTTCTAGGAATGTTAAAGTAAATGCACAAACCAGAGTGTTCAACAAACAATTTCAGAATCAAACCCAGGACCAAAAAAAGGCAACTATCAGAAAGCTTTTTTAGAAATACCTCCTAAATGTACTTCTACCTTTGTCTCTGTGCATGGAGGTGCTGTCACAACTAAAGAAGAGATCTCTTTCAATGTCATGAGAACATGGTCAGCACACAAATGGGAAAAAGGAGCTACACTCAGTGTCATTCTGTACTCTACTACACAATCCTAAGGAAAAAAAAAAAAAGGAGATTTTTCAAGGATAGGAAAGGAGGGATACAAGGATGAGAAAAATTTATATGTGGATTAGAAAACCTGAAGAACTTCAGTGATCAGAAAGCGATACCTTTCTCTACCTTTGAGTGATATACGTATTTGTAACGTGAATGCTCCAAGCAGTAAGTTCCCATATCCACAATCATCACAGGAGCAGTTGCTGAGTTCTTGAAGCAAATAGAATCACTCTATCACATGCTGCATTAGCTCTGAGTCTTCCTTCGTATTACTGCAGTGGTTGATAAGAATATAGATAAAGCTTCAGGAGACATAAAGAATGGAAGCATTTTTAAACAACGCCACTGATACAGCTTCAGCTCTGAAGGGTACATTCCAGTGAGAACAAAAGGCTGTATTTCAGTTGTTTGACAAGACACCTTGAAATATTTCATATTCAGTTTAGGTATTCAGGCAGAGAAGGCCATGTCCACAGGAGCAATTAACATGAATGATTTTGCACACCATCTTAAGAGGATAGTTTTCTTTCTACAGTAGCAAAGAATTGCCTAGATATCAAAGTGGAAATCATTCCCAGTTTTCATATATGAAGTATGGAAAAGTGTATAGAAATACTGACTCTGTAACTAAAGTGAAAGTAAGGAAGCAAGAAAAAAGTGTAGGACAGCTACTTCCAAGAAGCTACTTGGAAAGAACATCATCTGTGATAGCTGAATCATAAAGATCTGAAGCTTATCCCTTCAGTCCTTACCAGGAAACTGCCACAGATGACTATTTCAGCAGAAGCTAGACTTTGCTGACTTTGGAAGAACCAGTTTTCTACATGCCAGGGGAGAAAAGATTCTACTGCTGTGTTCTGTAGCACTGTAACAAAAATGAGGATAGCCACTCATACAAACTCACCAACCTTTACCAAGATGCTGGTAAAGCATCTGGTTGCTCCTCTTGGACATTAGTTTCTCCTGTTGTCTCTGGACAAAAGGCTGATCACCAAAATATTAGATTATTCAGTACTACAGTGAAATTCTTTCAAAGTTTTTTTTTAAATTATAACTGGCCAAAATCTCATGTCACCTCTCTCAGAGAAGTAGGAGGATGTCACAGTACATTACTGTAATAATGCAATAGATTTCTGATATTGCTAGAATTCTGATATTTAACCACCTAACAACTGATGCCAGAAGATACTGGCATTGAACATCTCAGAGAATATACTTTATGCCATTGCCGTGCAAATGTAAAAAGAAAATACGTTTTTTTAATATTCACATCATATAAAAATGATATGGCAAAAATTTAATAACAAAATTATGACCAATTTGTTCACTATTTTCAATACAGCTAAGAAACTGTCTTATGGCTTATTCCTCACATGCCATTTAAAGTCCACTAGCTTATTCTAGAGCTACCTATGCTACCTAAACAAGATGGTATGCTCAGCTTTTCTGTTTTGAAGCTCTTTCTTCTATTATCTCATACTTTAACTCTTAAAAATACACCCACTAGTTTTGCTCTGCAATTCGGTGGGATCATTTCAGTTCATTCTGTGTCAACTTCAGAGAAAGGACAGCAATTATTTGAAGTTCACAAAACGTATTGTCTTTGAAAATCTACACACTTGGAGAATGACTACATGTCTGGAACTTATGAAGAACACAATGTATAGCATTATTTAGCATGGTATCACACAAAAATCCCCATATGGGGAATTTTCCAGTAACACTTGAGGAAAACATCTACCTTTTAGGAAAGGAAATAGGAGTGAGTAGGAAAGTCTAAAAGCCATACACTCACAAAGTATAGGCAAATAGGCAAATAACATCCTTGCCTCAGAAAATTCCCTCTACTTTTGAAAGGTAAACAAGTATGAAAAGTTCTCTTTCCAGACGAATTTTTAGAGCTTTTTAAGTTCATACCTCATCACGATTGGGCGCACATAATTAT